>REGO01000339.1:1475656-1493669 GCA_010120015.1 Rhombomys opimus
GACTATTTCTAACAGGAACTCAATGAAGATACCTGATAAAACAGGATCAGATGAATGGGGGGAGGTCCCCCCATCAGTGGACTTGGAAAGGGGCACAGTGGTGATGAGGGAGGGAGGGAGGGAGGGACTGGGAGGGAATGAGAGTTCCGGGCATGGCTGGGATACAGAATTAATAAAATGTAACTGATAAAAAAAAGAATGTAATGTGAAGAGGAGATAAAGTCACATAGCTACTTAAATGCAAAACTATAATTTAAAAAGAAGCAAACTTGTTCCAAAGAGTGTACTAATAAATCATTTTGACATTGTTAAAAAAAAAGTACTAAGCAAAGACAAATGCAAATTAAAATTAGAAATAAGAGTAACAGAAAATTGAAAATGTAAAATAAATTGAAATCTAATTATTAGTTTCAAAATTAAGGTAAAACGTTGCTCAGAAAAGAAGACATTGCTGTAGGTTGACTTAGCTAACAATAATACATTGTATATATTTCATCAGAGGTTTGGTCTTGATATCCTTACAAAGACTTGATGAATGTTTTACATGTTTAATATGCTAATAAGTCTAACTTCATTGTTGCACTGTGTACACATATAAAAATCCTTAATGTATTTCATAAATATTTATAATTATTAAGTTGCAACTAATGTTTAAACATGCTAATGAACAATATAAATTAAATAAAATTTTAAACCTCTAGAAATAAAAATAATAGTAAGTTGTACTCTAGTAAATGATTTTAAATTTTTAAAATTTTGCTGCCAAAAACCCATGCTCGTATGATATAGGACAATGTTAAAACCAGTAATATAAAATAAAAACAATGTGTAAAGTTAGGGGCATGCAGAGTAACTTTCACTCAGGTGTTTCTCTCTGCCTGTGAGAGGAAATCTAAAGGGTCTAAGGGACACAATGTGTTATGTGCTCCCAAAGCCTAAAGGTGAGATAAGGCTCCACAGGGAGCCCTGTGGACAAAGCTTGGCCTATGTCGTTGTCTCACATTTACTCTACTCCTGGCATTTCACCATCTGACTGGCTGAAGCAGGACTTTCTCATGTCACTTCTCCACACCATTCTATCCTGACCCACCATTCTACACAGACATTATGGAAACTTCAGAGCCAGAATGTCTGTTCTTTCTCACTCAAGAAGGTTCCAGGAGATTCCCCACCCCCATTCGCAAGCCCTGGGCAGTGTGGACTTACAGATGGGCTTGCTCTTTCCCTTGTTTAGGCTGTGGGCTACCGCTAAGGGAGACTCTTTTAGTCCTCTAGACAGGATCTTGAAATCTTCTGGTTTAGAGATTGCAAAGTCTCATGTTTTAAATCTCCATTATTTCTGGTGGAAAGGAGAGACTGGCTTGCTTGCTTGCTTGAGGAAAGAGCATACTCCCTATACAGGAGTTGAGTTCAGTGGAACTCATGTCCAGGCAATCCAGAGCTCGGCTCTGCTCCTCTCAAACCCTCTTGGGATTGAACAGCTGTTCTGTCCTGTGCAGAAAGTATGTTCTGTGTGATATCAACTTGAGAATAAAAACACAAATTAACAGAGATGAATAAGGAAGGAGATTCTCATGTTTAAATAATATTAATGGCTTCTTTCCTTTTGAATAAGAGGCAGTGAGTGAATACAACAGGGTAGCTGAATTTGATCACAGCATTATTTTTTATCTCAACGTGAACATCATTTTAATTCTGTCTGGAATGCAATACTGAATTGAATGATATGAAAAAAGGGAATTGCTTCTTCTATTGATCAGAAATGAAAAAGAGCATTCAGTTTAATTTCATGAAGTACACACACAAATGATCCTAACAATCAAGTAAATATTGGAATATATATATATATATATATATATATATATATATATATACTTTTAAAAACACATACCTATTTTTAGTCTGTATATTATTAAAAGAAACCTAAGACACTCTATAAACATTAACTCTCATTTAACACTAATGTCTAATGCTTTTAATTATAAAATTTCAAGGTCTGTTGTGCTTCTCTGCTTTCTAAGTGAGCATTGAGGAGCATGAGAAAAGAAATATTAGTTACAATGCTGTTTGCTGACCCAAACAAAAAATATATGGTGTGGTTTTGTGAATGTGTTATATAAAGTTAAAATTATTTCAAGACTGCTATTTTATATTACCAAAGAAAATAAATAGTTTGATTGTGTGTATGTATGTATACATTGTTAAAATACTTCACAAACTTCTCATTAAAAAAGTATTTAGTTTGCAAAATACTAGCATTTACTAATATATTATTTGTACATATTTTATATGTTTGTGTGTGTACAATTCTTTGCTTTATGTAACTATCATATTTCCAAAACTGTTCAGGTAATAGTTTAATTGAACCATAAAACATAATTATTTTCACTTTCAAAAGGAAGGTTCTTATATTGTGTATTTTACTTTTATCAGCCTCTAATTATACTACATATTTAATTTGTAGATTGTAGTTCAGAAAAGATAGCAGTAAGTAATAGAGGAAGTATATATACTAAAATTACTGGAATCATCAAAATTGTGCAATCTTTGTGCATTCATCAACTATAGACACTCAATATTACTGTCATATATTGTAAGTATAAAGGAAGCTTGCAAATTGCATTTTCACCTTCTCTAGAAACACTTTTAAATAGGATTTCTCTTCAATAAATTGAATCAAGCCACTTACACAGCATTGCTTTCATGCTCTTATTGATGGATATGAATGATCTCTTTCATGGCTGCTTTTGTACTGAAGTAGAGAAATCTAAACAGATAGATACAGTTTTCTCTAAAAACCAGATCAATTTAACTTCTTTGTCAGTTTCTAAATTGTATTTGTCAATTGTAAGTGAAATTATGGAGATAAATGATCACTGGCCTTGATCTTTCATCACTCCAAAGCCATGGTGCTAAGTAACAGGTTGTTGTCTTCAAATTTTCCTGATTTGTTTCAATTTACCGACTCTTGAGTTTGCCTATCATGGCTCAGGGTGATACAGCTTCCTGGAAAGACTTCTGATACGCCAGTATTGATGTTGTAAATGTAACAGCTAACTTCTAAGTTTTCTGTAATTTTTTCATTCTGCTGTATGATTTTTTTTAGTGCATATGTTTCAGTTATGCAACTACATAGACTGATTAACAAATATCTTTGTCTAACAACACCTGGATATTGTACTTATAATTAACTTCTATTTGTTGTACTTATGAAATTAAGGTAGAAGCTTTGTTACACAAATTGTTGAGTGAAAATTATTTTTGCACATTTCGCTGACTGTCCAGATATTGGACTCAATGTTCTGAAGTAAACAACATTGGATAATAGTTAACTGTAGTAAGATTTAATGCCCTTTGTAACTTGTAGAGCTGGTCATGGAGTGCTAGTAATGTTGAAGCAATGCTGACTGCCAAAGTTTGTGGTCAACCTGAGCCACAAAACAGTGAGTCCAGCATAGGCTACCAAATGAGACTATTTAAACAAACAAGCAAACAAAACCCAAACAACAGTAAAAACAAAAAACCAAGCACAGCAACAAAAAAACCACCCCAACAACAATAACAAACCCAAAGACACAGTATCATATGGAGATACCAGTGTGTAACTGTTATTTGTGTGGTAGACTGCTTTAGCAAATAGTAATGATGTTAGAACAAAACTTAACCTTAGGCAGCTTCATTTTTCATTACTTTGCAGCTTTAAAATGTCTATACTTTTGTGATTTTATTTTCTGAAAATGTTGAACCATGTCTCAAATTTGTTATTTTATTTATTACAATTGTGTGTTTATGTGGGGGAATATGCATGGCACCACATGCTAGAGGGTAAGTGGAGAACCACACAGAATCATTTCTCTCCTACCTTTGTGTGGGTGCAAGACTTTAAACTCAGTTCTCCATACATGAATCTCATGCATAATTAGCATTAAATGACTATATATGGTGAATATGAGATCTGGTGTCAACTTCTGTCTTAATCTGTGTTCTATTGATGTGAAGAGGCACTATGACTGTGAAACTCTTACACAGAGAGGGATTTGGTTGGGCTTACTTGCAGTTTTGGAGGTTTCATATTTGTTGTCAGGGTGAGAAGTAGGGTGATACACAGGCTGACATGGGGGGACAAGCTGGGAGTTCTCTGTCCAGATCTACAGGCAGCAGGGAGAACTGCCATGATTGTATACCTTGTTTAATTATACACATTATAATCTATAATATACATTGAAAATATTAAAATAAATACTGATATATAATTTTTACGAGATCACTTTAACATTTCATTTCACGGTTTTTTTGGTGTTGCTATGACATTTGTTATATTTCTTTATTAATCTCACTAGAAGCTAATAATTAGATTAGATTCCTGATTTCTTAGGAATTTATTTTCCATAAAACTTAGTACAGAATTCTCTTTTCCTCAAATATATAATTACTTTATATTAATGGAAAATATATATGAAAATAACATCAGCATACCAAGAGCATAATGCAAATTTTCCATTTCCACTTGATTTTTTTTACCACAACCTTAAGTTTTAGAAACATTCATCCATGGTCACCAATTTTTGTGACTCCATTTTTAGAGAGAGATAGACAAGTTAGTAGTGATTTTCTTTTTAAAAATGTACTAGGATTATTCATTCACCATATAAATACCCATGAAGTTTACATAGACCCTAATAATGTATGTATGTATTTCTCCAGGCTTCTTGAAATTCTCATGGTAATGACTACAATTGCTAGATTCTATTTAGGTATCATAATCCATTGTCATGAGGCTCTGTTTCGTGAATAGTTACGTAGATTATTTTGCATTGGCAACAACTATCAGTGAATCAATTTATAGAGTATATATATATATATATATATATATGTATATAATTACAGAAATGAGACATTCTATCAGAGTTTAAATAAAAAATTCTTGAATCACATTATGAAGTTGGAACTAAATGCAGAGTCAGATTATCTAAAGTATGCTATTTTATGTAACTGTTTTCAGTGACTCCTCCGAGAAATAATAGCTGTGAAAGACTTCATCACAAGTCATTTATTCCTTATGAGATTTCTTTTGGAGTGAATGACCAAAATGAAGAAGATGAGGAATTTAAATAGTTGTACCTCTGAATGTGTAACAATAATCAAACCGTTTATTTAAGATTAGTCTGCACCCTGTTTCTTACACTGTCACTAGCTGATATCCCAGGAAGCATGTGCATCTCTCTGGTATAATCCATCACCTAGGCTTCTGAACTCCAGTTTTTAGTGCATTGTTTTAATATCTCTGCAATACATGGTTGCTGTCCTGCATTGAAAAATGATCGGCAACTACGATGCAATTAAATATGCATATTTTATATTTTCCACTGATTCATATTCAACATAATTAAATTGATAAAATAGTATTTTAAAACCTACATATCCTTCATTTTCACTTTTTAAATTTTCTGTTGTGGAAGAGGTCTATTTTTTTATTTTTAAATTAAATTTTTATATTAATTAACTTTATTCACTTTGTATCCCAGCTTTAGCCCCCTCCCTCATTCCCTCTTAATCCCTCCCTCATCTCCTCCTATGCCCCTCTCCAAGTCCACTGCTAGGGGAGGTTCTCCTCTCCTTCTCTCTGACCCTAGCTTACTAGGTCTCATCAGAACTGGCTGCATTGTCCTCTGTGGCCTAGCAAGGCTGCTCCATCCTCAGGGGCAGGCGGTCAAAGAGCCAGCCACTGAGTTCATGCCAGAGACGGCCCCTGTACTCCTTACTAGGGAACCCACTTGGATACTGAGCTGCCATGGGCTACATCTGAGCATGGGTTCTAGGTTATCTCCATGAATGGTCTGTGGTTGGAGTATCAGTCTCAGAAAAGATACCTATGACTAGATATTTTGGTTCTTTTGCTCTCCTTGTGGAGCTCCTGTACCCTCTAGGTCTTACTATCTCTTCCTTCTTTCATAAGATTCCCTGTACTCTGCCCAGAGTTTGTTTATGAGTCTCAGTATCTGCTGTGATACACTGCTGGTAGAGATTTATTTTTGAACAGTATTATTGATTCATATTCAGATAATTGAGTTTTCTTTTGACCCTGTTATTTAATCCTTAAATAAAGGCAAGACATTTATAAAATAAATTTATCAAGTACAGTTCAATTATGTAACCTTTTTCGGAGTTTTTCATAAATTTGCTATATCTCTGTTCTCTCCTCTCTCTCTCTTTCTCTCAAGTGTAATCTGGTCAGGAGGCTAGAAAAATTTCCTTTGTGGCTTTCTGAGGTAATCAGTCTATAAAACGGCCATGAACTTTATAAAACGGCCATGAACTTTTGGTGCCTGATGTGTCCATTCTTCCGGAAACCTCTATAGACATATAAAGTGGTCTTCTCTTTTAAATCTGGAATTCATCAATAGCTTATTGACTACAATCTTTTTTCTGAGAGTATCATTTTCACACCATTCTGGGATACAACACAGAAATTCCTGGTACAAAGTTTTCTGTGAGGCTAAAATAGAACATCAGACTGGGTTTTGAGGAAAAGCAATTTCTTCGAGACATAAGCCTTGCACACCATTAGACATTAAAGAATAGAAGTTACTGATGTGCTCGATAGGAAATGGTTGACTCCAGTCACTGCAATATAATAAACAAAATAGAACTAGGCTTTCTTAATGGAACTATCAACATTCCTCAGTTCTTTAACCCTTGCTGTGTATTATCTAGAAATAAAGAAGGTAAACTGAGAGAGAGTTTTTACTAATATATTTTCCATGGAGTCTTCACTAACAGTGCATAGGCATTTTTCAATATGGCAGCAGCTTTAAGTTACACATGTTTTGGTAAATGATCCCTTGGCTATCCTCCTCTAAGTAAACCAAGAAAGCGTATTTGTTAGCACACTCAGTTCTAATGGACTAATGGTTCGGCTTGAGAGAATCCAAGAATCTGCCACTCTGATTACTATGCAAAAGATCCATTCATAAGAAAATTTACATTATGAAAATGTTCCAGAAAAGGCTTAGTCTTCTGTGCAGTTCCCATCCTAATTTCCAACTCCCTCTGCTGTTACAAATGCCCATTTCCTTTTCAGGAGTACTAAACTTTTTCAAAAACAAAGCAAACAAAACAGAAAATAAAACAAAGACACAAAGAAACAAAAATTATAAAAATTAGAGCTGGCAGCGCAGGGGTGGCGGGACCCAAGATTGCTGCAAACAGCACTCACCATCTCTGAGAGATTTGAAACTCTGAAATTGGTTAGTGGAGGGACAACTGAAGCCAGAAAAATCGACATTTTGGCTTCCGGAAAGAGAAGGGGCATTACAGGAGCAGTGAACATTTAGATTCAGATCAGGAGTGGATTTCTCTGGGAACAGAGAGGGGCACTTCCGTTGTTCAGGCCTTCTTCCTCCTTGCAGGAGCCAACATACAGCACCAGTGAAGCTGATCACAGAACTCACTACCTGGGGACTGAGACTCAGCAAGTACACTCATAAAATCCTATCAGCATGGCCAATAGCCTAAGCATTAGCTTAACGAGGACATCCCCAGGTGGATGGAGGAAAGACCACAAGACTTTAATTCCTCACAAAAAGTTATAGGCAACCAAGGAATGCTGGTTTTATATATATATAAATATTTATATATAATATATATATAAAATATATGTATTTCAGATATATTATATATAAAATTTATCATGTATCTGTATGCATATTCCAACAACTAATGAAAAGGCAAATTTAAAAGAGAACAAGTAGTGCTTTATGTGAGGGTCTGGAGGAGAAAAGAGATAGGTGACCTATTAAAATCTCAAAAATATAATAAAATAAATGGAATACTTTTCCTAAAGACAATTACTTGGTGAACGAAAAATAATCAGTTTCATTTGAAACTTTCTGCTCAATAAGATACAAAATTTCTCCTTTCATCTCACTAGTTACCTGACACTGAAAATCCATTCTTCAAGTACAGAAAGGAATTTTTAAAGGTAATAAAGTCAGATAGCACTCTTCTTTGTCAGTATGTAATAGTCTGTCTTCATTATAAACTATGTAACAATCATTGTAGGCCTAATCACATTGAGAAACCTTAATCCTGATAGCTTCCAGACCAGAGTTCTTTCTGTTCTATCATTCCAGCATTTATCAGCACTCTACTTTTAATTCAATGGAATTGATCTGTTTCTCATTCTGTTTGAAATGGTCTTAGTTAAAGTATTTCATGTCATTAAATTCAGTTCCCTGGGGCTACAATAAAAAGAATATTTTTAATATACATTTTCTCCTATTGTTGGAGATATACAAATTACAGACACTTCCTCTAATTCATACAAGGTATAGATTTTTTTTATAGATTTTGTAAATTCTCAAGGTGATAAAAAGAATCTTAATTCCAAAATTAAAGACACAAATAGCCTAGATATTTGAAAGTAAAACACAGAATTATCTGAGAAAATATAAATGAGTGTCTTAAAATATATCATTCATTCTTTTTTGACACCTCAAAATTTTTAATAATTTTATTCAAATAATTATTTTTGTGTATTTTTCCAGAAAATAACGTCAGTAAGCCAATGTGTTTTTTCTAAGAATTTCAACATTTTTTCTTAGAACAATTCAATGGTTTTCTGACAGAACAACAACAAAAAAAACACATCAGTACATTCATTTTAAATTTTATTGCTTTTTGATCTAAACTGTATCATTCATTCTTAGCCTGGCATGGGTAAGTAACATTAAACTCTCATCCTCGGGAGACAGAGGCAAGAATGTGTAAATTTAGAGTCCTCTCTATGTTACGAAATGAGCTCAAAGCATATATAACTATATGAAATGTTTTAAAGATAAAAATAATAATTATAAAAATAAAATCTATTCTGAATGTTTCCACCAAAGAGAAGCAATAAGTTTTGCTTTTGCTTTGTTACATGAACGATATTGTCTTAGTTTTATGAATCAAAGCCGTTTACTACAGTATGCAGCCCTTGTGACTATGCTACATGGTTTACTGAATATATCCATGAGTTTAAAAGTTATAAGATGGGAAAACTGCACTGGATGCTACAGGAAGACCTGCAAGAGTTTTAGAGTAGGGACGTGATTAAGAGTCCAGGAAGATAATCACCCAAACAGAACTGTGGCTCTATTAGCCAAGCCATGCTGACAGCTTCCAGAGGTTGGGAAGATTAAAGAACTAGAAATTCCCTTGTGTATACAATAGAAACTCAGTCTTGATGACATGTTAAAATAAGAACTTCTAGTATCCAAAGATGCATGGAAATTATTAATACTGTTTAAATCACTGTGCACAAAAGACTTTTATTGTAATTACATGTTACATATACACTCTGTGCACAATATGTTTGATTCATTTTGTCTTCTGTATTGATTTCTATAAGTGATTATTTGGCAGGAGTTTTACTTTGCTAATATCATAGAGATAAAAATGTTAACTGAGTATATGGCACATATAGAAAACAGTTTTTAAGCCCCAAAGATTTTGGTCATTCTTCAGTTATTTTGCCTAGAAAAATCTAAAGTTGCTTGCTTTATATCTTTAATCCCACAGTTTTATTAAAAAAAAACTAAGGAAACATATGAAATTTTAATGAGTGTTACGAGTTGTATATTCTTATACATAGTATTGATGATGAATATGTAGATATCCTTAAAACATTATTGGCATTAGGTAATTTCTCTGGCATTTGGTGCTGTTTTAGTGGTATGGAAAACATAGCACCAGGAAGATCAGACTTTTTCAAGGAGCGCTGTCAACTTCCAAAGCAAGGACATGCTGCAAGAAATGCAATTAAATTTGAAGACTAAGTTTTCATTTTTGTCAAATGAGTCTTCTTAATAAAGTTAGAAAATTAATCTAGCATATCATATATACATATATCAATTGAAATGAGTTACTTTTCATCCATCTATGTTACAGAAACCTATATTTGAAAACAGTTCAAAGATAAAAACACTCATAACAACAGCATTTAATTTGTTCAGTTTAAAATATATCTAGTATTCCTGAAAGTGTACTGTACTTAGGGTATATTATATGTATTTACATACTTTTTAATAAATACAATATAAATTATAATGTTTATTATGGAATAAATGAACTATATTATTGTTGAGAAAAGCTTCATTGTTTAAAGATTTTGTCACTAAAGTAGGGAAACTATAGAACTGGAATGACCTAGCAAATGATTTCCACCACTTATTATTTTAATCAACTACATTGTAATGTCCTCCCAATTAAAATCAGGGCATGTTTCCTTATTTATACATTTATCTTAGATGGTCTTTAAAAATAAAATAAAATTAATTCTGATATTAAACATATCAAGAGCCATAAGATATTGCCAATTCCCTGCTTTTGTTTCTTCTTTGATTTTTTTATTAATTACAATTTTTTTTCACTTTGTATTCCAATTATGGCCCCCTCCCTCATCCCTGCCCATTCCCACAATCCCTCACTCTTCTCCTACCTTGCCCATCCCCCAGTAGACTGATGGGTGAGGTTCTCCTCCCCTTCCATCTGACCTTAGCCTATCACATCCCATCAGGACTGGCTGCATTGTCTTCCTCTGTGGCCTGGTAAGGCTGTTCTCCCTTCAGGAGGAGATGAGCTAAGAGCCAGCCACTGATTTCATGTCAGAGACAGTCCCTGTTCCCATTACTAGGGTACCCACTTGGACACTGAGCTGCCGTGGGCTACATCTGTGCAGGGCTTCTAGGATATCTCCATGCATGGTCCTTGGTTGGAGTATCCGTCTCAGAAAAGACCCTTGTGCCGAATTTTTTGTTCTGTTGCTCTCCTTGTAGAACCCCTGCCCCTTTAGGTCTTTCATCTCCTCCTTCTTTCATTAGATTCCCTGCACTATGCCCAAATATTGGTTAGGAGCCTCAGCTTCTGTTTTTATATCCTCCAGGGTAGAGTCTTTCAGAGCCTTTTCGTGGTAGGCTCCTGTCCTGTTCTCTGTCTTCTCCTTCTTCTACTGTCCATCCCATTTGCCTTTCTAAATAAGGACTGATCATCTTACTTAAGGTCTTCTATATTGCTTAGCTTCTTTAGATGTACAGCGTTTAATATGTTTATCCTATAGTATATGTCTAATACTCACTTATAAGTGAGTATATAACGTTTGTGTCTTTCAGCTTCTTGAGTACCTCACTCAGGATAATCTTTTCTAGTTCCCATCATTTGCCTGCAAATTTCATGATTTTCTTGTTGTAAATAGCTGAGTAGTATTCCCTTGTGTTATTTTACCACATTTTCTTTACCCATTCCTCCATTGAGAGATATCTGGGTTGTTTCCAGATTCGGACTTTTGTGAATAAAGCTGCTACAAATACGGTTGTGCAAATGTCCTTGTGTACTTGAGCATATTTTGAATATATGCCTAGGAGTGGCATAGCTGGGTCTTGAGGTAGCACTATTCCTAATTTTCTGAGAAAGCACCAGATTGATTTACAAAGTTGTTGTTCTTTTGTTTCTTTTTTTATGTACCCTCTTTTTTATTTTTATTTTTTTATTATTAGTTACATTTTATTAACTCTGTCCCAGCTGTATCCCACTCCGTCATTCCCTCCCAATCCCTCCCTCCCAATACCTCCCTTCCTCACTCATCTCCACCCTGCCCCTTTCCAAGTCCACTGATTGGGGAGGACCTCCTCCCCTTTCATCTGACCCTGTTTTATCAGGTATTTTGAGGACTGTCTACAATATCCTCCTCTGTGTCCTAGCAGGACTGCTCCTCCTTTCTGTTTCTTAATGTAAATTAAAATATAATAAAAATAATTGTATAATATGTGATAAATTTTGTTCTATTAAAAAATACTTATTTGGTAATAGTACCCACATCTTATGAAGGAGGAAATGTGAAAATGCTGCTGGGAACCTTTAGCTGAGTGGGACAATACAGAGGAAGGTGAATTAAGAAGGGATAAGCAACACTAAGGCTTTCAAAAAAAACAGTAGGAAATAATATTATTTTATATTTATCTTAATTTTATATTATATATGTCTCCATGTGTACACATAGAAACCACATAATATATACATACACATATATACATATAATATACTTTAGATGAAGTTATGCCACATAGAATTATAATTCTATGCGAAAGAGTCATGGACAATATGGAATTCTCAGTAAAAGTCATGAGAATTTTATCTTCTTTATTTCCTTAAAATGATAAATCATCATTGAAGGTCAAGAAACTACCAGAAAACTATATAGGCTCCTGCTGTTGCCCTTAGTTTCTACCTGGAATTTATGTAAATACTTACTGCTGAAGGCGCAACACACTTTGGGCACAGTGCTTGAACAAATCAAGTTGAAACTGTCGTGGAAGCCTCCTTTCCAAGAACTAGTGTTCATAATCCCAGCAGATATATTGCAAGCTGCCAAGGGCAAAAGGCAATCGATACTCCTGCTCAGCTCTGATGCCTGCTAAACACAGCAATGACCAGCACGGTGTTATTTCCCTGAAGGTTCATTGTGGAAACTATATCTGAGTGATACCAATATCTGTCTAATTGGACTTTAGGCTAACTAAGTAGGAAAGAATTCATGCCTCCACACTGCAAATCTAACCAACTACCATGACTGGTAAGGTCACAGAACCTAGAGAAATATCTATTACTGCCATACACTTAAGCCAATATAATTATTAAATGCATTCTATATATTTATTTGTATGCCCAGGGATATGTGTAGCTATTGTTCTTAATCAAGTAAGTTTCTGTTTTTCCCAAAAAAGACTGTTATGGAACTCCACAAATGGTCAATATGCAGAGATCAAATCTCCATGAGGTGCTCAGTCACAATGCATACATTTGCAAACCACCCAAGGCATCACAGAAGAAGCAAAAGAAAGATTGCAGAAGCTAGAAGAGCAGGGTGTCTGCTGTGACACTGTGATTTTTAGAAATTACAGAGAAGCTTTAACTATGAATCTGAACAGTATGGATGGCTAACTAAACAAGACCTGGGCAAGGGCAGCACTTGACATGTCAGTGTTGATAGAAGAAATCTCAAAGATCCTTTCCTGAGATAGACATATAAGCAACTAAGGCTTCTTTATTTCTTTTTATTATTATTATTGTTATATCATCATCATCATCATTTATTACAATTCATTTTTTTTAATATTGGCTGTGTTCCTCTCCCTTGTCTCCTCCCAATCTCACCCTCCCTCCCTTATCTCCCCTACGCCCCTGCCCTAGTCCACTGATAGGAGAGGACCTCCTCCCCTTCTAACTGACTCTAGTCTATCAGGTCTCATCAGGACTGGTGGCATTGCCTTCCTCTGTGGCCTGTCAAGGCTCTGCCACCGAGGGGGAGGTGGTCAGAGATGCTGCCACTGAGTTCATACAAGAGAGATCCACTGCCTGCCTTACTAGGGAACCCACTTGGAGACTGATTCTATGGGCTATTTCTGAGCAGGGGTTTTAGGTCTTCTTCGTGTATGGTCCTTGGTTGAGGTATCATTCCCTTCAGGAGCCCCAGGGCTCAGTTCTTTTGGCTCTGTTTTTCTCCTTATGGAGCTCCTGACCCCTCCAGTTCTTTCTATCTCCCCCTTCTTTCGTAAAATTCCATGCATTCTGCCCAAAGTTTGGCTTTAAGTCTCAGCCTCTGCTTTGATATCTCCAACACCAGAGTCTTTCAGAGGTCCTCTTTAATAGGGTCCTGTCCTGTTCCTTGTCTTTTCCTGCTTCCACTGTCTACTACATTTCCTTTCTGGATGAGGATTTAGCATCTTCCCTGGAACTATGGCTTCTGGGAGAGGGTGAATCAATCTTTCCTAAGACTGAACCACTTAAATGGTTATCTAATAACTAATGGCCATTCCTAAAATAGTTGTGTGCACACGTACATGTATATCTCTCTCTATGTGTGTGTGTATATATGTGTGTGTGTGTGTATGTGTGTGTGTGTATGCAATTCTAAATAGACTCATTGGATCATATTCATATATTTATGTTTATGCATAAATGTATTAATAATAATTTATTAATAATTGAAAAAACTTAATGAGAGTTTTGATTTTGTTCAGTGCTAGACATTTGCAAACATGAAATTTTGTTTCAAATTATCCAAATTTGATCTTCAGCACTGAAAAAAGAATATAAGTATACATCCAAGAAGTCACCATAGCTAAAAAGAGGTACAATTTGGATCTGGAATGACACCCACAGAATAAAGTGTTGAAATTTGTTCATTAGATGGAGGTACTATTGAAGGTGACAGAAATTTTAGAGGAACCCTAGTGGGAAGAAATAGGTCCTCTGGAGATTGATTGAGCTCCACCCTTTCTAGCAAGGAATAAGTTAACCGCTTTCTTTTTTTCCATGCCTATCCACTATGAGTTGCTTCCTTTCCACAGGCTTGAAAGGCATTGGGTCAGCTAGCTGTGGCCTGCAATCACAAGCCAAATTAAACTGATTTTTCAGACTGGTTTCCTCAATATTTTGTTACAATTGCAGGAAAAAAAAGAACCACTAGTAACCAGGGGAGGAGCAATAGTTGCAAAAGTATTTTGATGGTGATATTCATAGACTTCATTTAAGACAGAAAATCAATGGTTGGGAAGATAATTCCACTGGTACAGTGCTTGATGTCTAGATGCAAGATCCTGAGTATGGATTCAGAATACCCACGTAAGAAGTCAGTGTCTGCTTTCCTTTGGTCAGGGGGTCAGGAAGAGGAAAGCACTCTGAGAGTTCATTGGTTAGCCATTCTACATGTAGGAAGTTGGAAATCTGCAACTTTCCAGTATGAAAACTATAATGTGCAAAGCAATAAAAAAAGACCTGACCTTCACATCTGGCTTCTTCACACATGTATGCAGATGTGCTGACACTCCCTCAACAAATATACACCTGAACACAAATATAAATAGATGCATAGATACAAAATATAAATGAGTAAGTCATTCTTTTAATTTTGTTTTTGGTTTGTTCTGAACACACCAGGTAGATTAATATAGACATGAAGAATAAACTTTAAAAACAATGTGTTTTGTAGAAAAGTTAACTTTATTTGTAAGTCTTTTAAAACAATAATATGAATGAAACTAAGTAAAAACATATTGTAAGTTTTTCATGGAAAATACTTAGAAGATATTCAAAAGTAATTTGTCCTTAAAGAAAATGTTCACAATATTAAAAACAACTAATTTCAAATGCTTCTTAGAATACTTGCTACGTAATAACACCTCATTTTCTGTTTTGTTAAAGTATATGGATAGTATGTTTTTATTTTAATTTGTTTTCATTTGTTTTCATTTGAGACCTTTTTGTTCTTCACAAATAAGTTTATATTTAAGTGGCTTATGAATGTGACTATCTCAAGTCTATATACATAATAATATTTTGTTAATAATATATCATATTCATATTTTATTGTAAAATGTTCTAGAATTAAAATTAAATGTATCATTATTTTAATGATATATTTAATTTTTTCATTATTTGCATAACTGTGGGAGAGTAACTGTACATATGGAATTTCAATCCCACTTTACCCAAAGTAATAACTTTCCAGAGAGATTTCCTGAACTTTAGAGGCTCTTCTTTCCATCCTCCCTTTTTTCTCTTGTATCTCCCATAGCATCTCCCAAAGTATTCCTTTCAAAATGTGCAAACTTGTCTCCTGTATTCTTCATTGCTCTGTCATGTGCTTAATTATCTCTGTCTCATACACTTTAAGGTATTTGTGTCTGTTTTTGTCAGTGTGTGTGTGTCTGAGTACATTTTCAGTGTACAAATCAAGGATATAGTATGGGTATGAATTATAAATATACAATAAGGAAATGTTTATGCTTTAAAGAGAACAAGTAAAGCTTTAATGTTAGAGGAATAATGATCAATGATCAAATTGCTTATTTTTATTTTTGTAAGTGTTTATTTTGTGTTCAAGTCTGTGCACATATGGGTTGTGTGTATGCAGCACACATGTGGAGTGCAGAGGACAATAAGAGGGGATAAGTCCTTTCTCCCACCTTATTTGAGACAATGTCTTACTTATTCACACCTATGTGTGAGATTCTATGCTCACACATTAGCCATCATGGCAAGGAGCATAGTTGAAGGAGGGCAGATAGGCAAATATAGGGCTGAGAATGTAGAGTCTGAAACATAAACAGACAGACAGAAAGAGACAAGCTGTATGGACTTTTGAAACTTCAAAGCCCACTTCAAGTGACACACCTCAACAGTGATGCAATATGTCCTCCAATAAGATCACACCTCCTCCAACAAGGCCACTCCTGCTAATTCTTCTAAAACAGTTCCACTACCAGGTGGCTAAGCAATCAATATTGAGTCTACTGTGGTCATTCTCATTGAAAGTACCACACTCACTGAGTCATTTGCCTAGTTGCTGGTTAAATAAGACTTCTCTTATTATTATGTCTGAAAATTCTAGATGATTCCCCCTTTTTTTGAAAACAGAAATGGTCATGCTCACTAACTGCAGATGACCTGATCATTTGAGTTTTCATTGGTATGCAGTTGATTTTTTTTACTTATTTATTATTTATGTATTTATTACAATTTATTCACTTGGTATCCCAGCTGTAGCCCCCTTCCTCATTCCCTCCCAATCCTGCCCTAACTCTCTCTTCTCCTCCTATGCCCCTCCCCCAGTCCACTGCTAGGGGAGGTCCTCCTCCCCTTCCATCTGACCCTAGCCTACCAGTTTCATCAGGACTGGGTGCATTGTTTTCCTCTGTGGCTTGAAAAGGTTGCTTCCAGGACCTCATCCGCAAGCTGCTGAAGCATAACCCCTCAGAACGGCTGCCCCTGGCCCAGGTCTCCGCTCACCCCTGGGTCCGGGGCCACTCTCAGAGGGTGCTGTCTCCCTCCGCCCTTCAGCCCGCTTCTTGATGTCTGTCCCTGTTGTTTGCTCACTTTTGTTTGTTTGTATGTGTCGGGGAAAGGGGATGGCAGTTCACAAATATCCCCAACTCCAGTGATAGGGGCTCTGAGCCCCCACTCTGATACCCACAGGTAAAAGCAGACATATATGTGCTGCACACACATGTAGGCAAAACACATAAAGTTAAAAAAGAAAAGAAGGCAGTGCTGGAGAGATGGCTCAGCAGTTAAGCTCACAGGTTGTTCTTCCTGAGGACCTGGGTTCAATTCCCAGCACGCTGCGGTTCCCACACCATCTGTATAACCCCAGTCCTGGGGAATCTGGCATCTTCTAGTCTCTGCAGGCACGAGGCATGGCTATGATAAGCATATATGCAAGTAAAACACCTACACACATAGAAGTTTTAAAACCGTCTGGTCAGATTCCTTTTACTTGGCCAAATGTTGAATGCTGTTTTAAAAATACTATAAGCCAATCATGTATATAATATAGTTTACAGCCTATCTTCAATTCCAAAAAGTTTTGTAGAACAAAGCTTATTTTATAATAATAAAAAAAAAAGAAAAGGTTGCTTCCATCTCAGAGCTAGGTGATCAAAAAGCCAGCCTGTGAGATCATATCAGAGACATCCCCTGTTCTCCTTACTAGGGAACAATTTGAAGATAGAGCTGTCATGGCAGTTAAATTAGTATCTGGATAGGTATAGGAAGCAATACATGAAATATATAATATGATCAAAAAATATGATCACCGTCATGTAAATTAGTGAAAAAAAAATAGAGTCCTGTAGGTTTTGACTTTTAAGACTCTGGTTTCTGTCTGAGTTTCAGGCTGTGAGGCCACTTTGCCTTTAGCTGAACAATTATTCACTCCAGGGTTTGTCTCCACCTGGGGTCAGACACTGCTGTGTGCACAAAGAGAACCCTGTAGAAATTTTCTTTTAAGATGAGCACTTCCTCAAGAAAAATAAGGAAATCATGAAATTTGCAGATAAATGGTGGGACCTGAAAAGGATCATCCTGAGTGAGTTGTCACAGAAGCAAAAAGACACACATGGTATATACTCACTCATATAAACATACAAAACAGGATAAACCCACTAAAATCGGTACATCTAAACAAACTAAGCAA
>REGO01000339.1:1495903-1512109 GCA_010120015.1 Rhombomys opimus
CATCTGAAAGCCTCTAACTAGCAGTGTTTTCAAAGCAAAGACTCATGACCAAACCTTTGGCAGAGTACAGGGAATCATAAGAAAGAAGGGGAGTTAGTCTGATGGAGAAAGGATAGGAGCTCCACAAAGACCAAATGTATCTGGGCACGGGGTCTTTTCTGAAACTGACATTCAACCAAGGACCATGTATGGATATAACCTAGAACCTCTGTTCAGATGTAGCCTGTGATAGCTCAGTAACCAATTGTTTTCCCAAAGTGAGGGGAACAAGGACTATTTCTAACAGGAACTCAATGAAGATACCTGATAAAACAGGATCAGATAAATGGGGGGAGGTCCCCCCCATCAGTGGACTTGGAAAGGGGCACAGTGGTGATGAGTGAGGGAGGGAGGGACTGGGAGGGAATGAGGGTTCGGGGCATGGCTGGGATACAGAACTAATAAAATGTAACTGATAAAAAAAATAAAGTGTCATTTTTGACAAACTCAAAAAAAATTCCAAATTAAATAGGACATCAAAGTCTAAAGTGTTTATGTTGAACTGTCAGTTGAATTTATATGATTAATACAACTTTCTCATAACAAAGCATATTGAAAAAAATTAATGTTCTCTGAAATCTGGTATACTTATTTGTAAGCATGCCCCCATGTAATATTAAATGTATTAATCAGAGTTAGTGCAGTAATGAAATTATCATAAACATACAAAAGATCATTGAACAAAACTTTTTCTCTTTCGTAATTGCAAACTTACTGTTGGACTGAAGGTTTCTCCTGAGAAATCAAATGGATGCTGTACTAACATCTTTGTTTTTGTTCTAATGAACAGTACATCTTCTTCAGACACTGGTTCCTTTTCAGTTGAACTGCAAGGTTGCCTAAGAAACAATTAATGGCATTTGTGAAACTTTAGGTATATTGGGGCAGACCATTGTTAACTTTAGGTTTTTGGGCTTTGTTATGGTCACTAGGTTTCCATGTGCTCAAGGATACATTTCCTTCTGTTTCTATTTTGTGGCAAAGTTTGGAGTATTGGTGCTAGCTGTTCTTTGAAGGTTTGGTAGAATTCTGCACTGAAACCTTCTAGCCTTGTGATTTCTTGAATTGGAGATTTTTGATTACAGCTTCTATTTCCTTAGGGGATACAGGATTGTTTAATTTATTTACCTAATCTTTATTCAGCTTTGGTAAATGAAATCTATCAAGAAAATTGTCCATTTCACTTACATCTTCAAATTTTGTTGCATAAAGGCTTTTGAAGTAGGACCTAATGATTCCTTGGATTTCCTCAGTGTCTCTTATTATGTCCCCCTTATCATTTGTGATTTTGTTGATTTGGACAATGTTCCTCTGCCTTTTAGTTAGTTTGACTAAGAGCTTGTCTATCTTGCTGATTTTCTCAAAGAACCAGCTCTTGGTTTTGTTGATTGAGTTGTTCTCTTTTTTTTCCAATGTATTATTTCAGCCCTGATTATTTCTAGTCATCTGCTCCTCTTATGAGTTCCTGCTTCTTCTTCTTTTTTTTTCTCTAGTGCCTTCAAGTGTGTAACTATGTTGCTTGTATGAGATGTTTTGAATTTCTTTATGAAGGCACTTAGTGCTATGAACCTTCTTCTTAACACTGCTTTCAATGTATCCCATTGGTTAGGGTAAATTGTACCTTCATTTTCATTAAACTCTAGGAAGTCTTCAAATTTTTTCTTTATTTCCTCTCTGATCCAGTTGTCATTGAGTAGAGAGTTGTTCAGTTTCCATGTGTGTGTAAGCTTTTTGTTATTTCTGTTATTGTTGAGCTCTAGTTTTAGACTGTGGTATTCTAATAGGATACAAGGGGTTATTTCAGTCTTCTTGTATCTGTTGAGATTTGCTTTGTGCACAACTCTATGGTCAATTTTGGAGAAGGTTTTGGGAAGAAGATATGCTTTTTTGTGTTTGGCTGAAAGGTTCTGTAGATAACTACTGGATCCATTTGATTTAAGACCTCCTTAAGTATCTTATATCTCTGTTTAGCTTCTGTCTCAATGATCTGTCCCTTGATATGAGTGGGGTATTAAAGTCTCTCACTATTAAGGTATTGGGATCAATGTGTGACTTAAGCTTTAATAATGTTTCTTTGACAAATGCAGGGGCCCTTGTGTTTGGGGCACAGATGTTCAGGATTATGATGTGGATTTTTCCTTTGATGATAATGAAGTGCCCCTTTCCACCACTTTTGATTAATTTTGTTTGAAAGTCTATTTTATTAGATATTATGATAGCTTTTCCAGCTTGCTTCTTGTGTCTGTTTGCCTGGAAAAATTTTATCCAGCCCTTTACTCTGAGGTAGTGTCTCTCTTTGCTGCATGCTATAGAGGATGTGGAGAAAGGGGAACCCTCTTCCATTGCTGGTGGAAGTGCAAAGTTGTACAACCACTTTGGAAATCAATCTGGCGCTTTCTCAGAAAACTGGAAATAGTGCTATCTTAAGTTGTATCCATACAACTTCTGGACATATACCTAAAAGATTTTTCACCATACAAGGACATTTGCTCAGGTATGTTCATGGGAGGTTTATTTGTAATAGCTAGAATCTGGAAACAAACTAGATGTCTCTCTAACAGAGGATGGATGCAGAAATTGTGGTACATTTACACAAGGGAATACTACTCCCTATTAAAAGCAAAGAAATCATAAAATTTGCAGGCAAATGGATGGAACTAGACAAGATCATCCAAAGTGAGATGTACAGAAGTAGAAAGACAAACACAGTATATACTCACGTATAAGCGGGTATTATCTATATACTGTGGAATACACATACTAAAATCTACATATCTAAAGAAGCTAACCAACAAGAAGGACCCTAGGGAAGATCCTTATTTCTAATCCAGAAGGGAAAACAGGATAGAGACTGGCAGTGGTAAAAGAGAGAGAACAGGACTCGAGACTACCGTGGACCTCCTCTAAAAGATTCCACACAGCATGCTATCAAAGGAGATGCACACAAACTTTGGACAGAGCACAGGGAATCTTATGGATGAAACAGGAGACAGAAAAATGGAGAAGGAAGAGGAACTCCACAAGGAGACCAACAAAGCCAAAACCTGGGCCCAGGGGAGACTACAGAGACTGTTGTTCCAACCAAAGTCCATGCATACAGAGGACATAGATCCCTGCCCAGATGTAGCTCATAGATAACTCAATCTCCATATGTTTATGCTAGTAAGGGGAGAAAAAATCTTCTTTAATATGAACTTGGTTACCTGCTCCTTGATAACATTTCCCTGTTTGAGAGACCTAGCCAGCCCATAAAAGAGAAGGATCAGGCAGTCCATTGGACCTGACTGGCTAGAATCAGACAGTAGGGGAAGAAGACTTCCTCTATAAATGGACTAAGATAGAGCAATCAGGGAGGAAGAGGATTGGAGATTCAGCCTGGGAGGAGAGGACAGAGGGGACTACAACTGGGTGTAAATTGTAAAAAATACAATAAATTTATTATATCAGGCATTTTATTACATTGAATCAAGGTTGGTAATACACATTTTGCACATTGAAGGTTTTTGCTGGTTCAGATACTCTAAATTTTGGACACAGATACCTCAGTTACCAGCTTGTGGTCACATACTCTTTGACCAATTTGACAAGTTTGTGCTCCCTACACATAGGATTAATTATTTACCAAAGACTACCATCTTTATAGTTAAGATCACAGGACTTATATAAAGACTACCTCATCTTTATATAAAAGCATAAACAAGTGGGGTGCATATTCAGGTGAAAGACATATTTTATTCATTTTTTTTTACATATTCCAGGCTTTACCTGTATGTTTCTCTCAACTGCATGTGAGGTTTAAACTACAGACTTATGTGAACTAAGGTTTTGTAAATGGTTAAGTAAATCTGAGGTCAAATTCTTGGCATTCACCAACATGATTAAATGTTATCTAGTGCTTGTTTCATTGGCCTTCTTTCTTTCTTTTCCTCCTCCATCTTTAATCTTCCAGTCAAATGTTCATTATATACAGAGGCATAGCGAAGTTGAATTTATGATATTTAAGTCATAGAATGACTTGTTGTCTGCATCATCATATTTTGGTGTAATCAACTTGAATTCTGACAAAAATCAAAAACATATCAAGTGTCATATGGGGAAAACTGGAGCCATGATAGGCTCAGCCATTCCATATGATAGCATTTCATCTTGTCATCAGAAGCTTGTTGTTCTGGCAACTAAGCAAGGACAGATGCATAAGAATTTGCCAGTACAAAGATACTTTAATTTTTCAATATATTATTGTCCAGACATACTCTAGACACACACACACACACACACACACACACAAACACACATGATAAAGTAAATAACAAATAGATAGATATTTTTAAAGCTCTCCATATTCCATTGTGTTTACTTTTATTCCTAAAATTAAATAATAGCATGTTCATTTTCATTAAATGTTAATAAAATTATACAAAAACTGATTTAAATCAATGTACTAATCAAAGTTTTGACAAATAATTCATTTTTTCTGTGATATGATAAGGCAAAATTAATAAAATAATCACAGCAATCTAATGGATGGGCAAAGTATAATAGAAGTATCAATCATCCTACAAAATTGTATTTTATAATATTCTATTATGTTGCTTTAAAAGTAAGCACTTTTACCTGGTGTTAACTGGCCAAAAGAAAATTGTTTTCAATCAGCAAGTTGTTAAAGAATTATAGCTTAGATACACTGCTATGTAGAGTCTTTCAGAGGCCCTCTGTAGTAAGCTCATGTCCGGTGACCCATCAGTGTATCAAAGTAGATGCTGAGACTCATAACCAAACCTTTGGGAGAGTGCAGGGAAGCATATTAAAGAAGGAGGAGTTATTATGACCTGGAGAGGACAGGAGCTCCACAAGGACCAAATATATCAGGGCACAGGGGTCTTTTATGAGACTGTTTCTCTAACCAAGGACCGTTTATGGATATAACCTAAAACCCCTACTCGGATGTTGCCTGTGGTAGATCAGTATCCAAGTGGGTACTCTAGTAAAGGGTACAAGGACTATTTCTGACATGAACTCAATGGCTGGCTCTTTGATACCACCCCCCCCCCAAGGGAGGAGCAGCCTTGCTAGGCCACAGAGGAGGATATTGCAGCCAGTCCTGAAGATACCTGATAAGCTAGGGTCAGAAGGAATGGGAGGAGGACTCCCCTATCAGTAGGGTAGGGAGGATATGAGGGAGGGTGGGATTGGAAGGGAATGAGGGAGGGGGAGCTACAGCTGGGATACAAAGTAAATACTTGTGATTAAGCAGAGCACTCAGCTGCCAGCCCAGAGACCTGCTGTGCACACAACTCACCTTCCCAGACAGAACTGTGGGCCCCAGGGCACCAGAGACTGAGTTTCCCTGACAGGAGAAAACTCCACAGATAGGGAATCAGCAGGTCCTTCAAGAGCACTGTGCTTGAAAAACAGTATAACAACAGCAGCAGCTCAGTAAATTCAGAGCGAGAAGCCCAGCAGCAGGGCACCTGTCTCCAGGATTTCTACAGGTGAGAGGAGAGGCCCCCTGCTTAACAAAGAGCACAGTTACCACTCAGGTCTATACACCTAAGGTGAGCTGTGGCAATTCCTAATGACCAGCCATTCAGTGACCATACCCAAAATGCAGAGGGGTCTCCTTCAGGAAAAGTCACCTTCCTACCAAGAAGATTCTCCCCACCACAGGATTCAAGACCAGAAACTAACACCCAACACCTAAGATAGCCCAACGGGTAGAGGCCAGCGTAAAAACTCAACCAACAAAAGACAGAGCAATATGACATCTCCAGAACCTAGTCATCCAGGGGCAAGCAGCCCTGGATACCTCAGCATAACTGAAATTCAAGAAGACAACCTTTACATCTATGCTGATCTAGAGAATAATAGAGGAAACAAATAAAATACGTAAAGAATTAGAGGAACATAAGATGAAACAAATTCTGGCCATCCATAAAGAAATGGAGGAAGTTAAAGACAAACAGATTCTGGCCATCTGTAAAGAAATACAGGAAGATAAAGACAAAGAGAATATGGCCATCTGTGGAGAAATATGGGAAGATACAGCCAAAAGTTTGTGACCTTTAGAGGAAATAATTAAATCACTAAAAGAAATTTAAAAAAAAAGGAATGTTCAAACAAACAGCTGAACGAACTAAAATACCTAGAACCTCCGCTCAGATGTAGCCTGTGCTAGCTCAGTAACCAATTGGTTTCCCAAAGTGAGGGGAACAAGGACTATTTCTAACAGGAACTCAATGAAGATACCTGATAAAACAGGATCAGATGAATGGGGGGAGGTCCCCCCCATTAGTGGACTTGGAAAGGGGCACAGTGGTGATGAGGGAGGGAGGGAGGGATTGGGACTGAATGAGGGTTCGGGGCACTGCTGGGATACAGAATTAGTAAAATGTAACTGATAAAAATAAAAAAAATGGAAAAAATAAATTTTACAAACGAAAGGCAAAAAAAAAAAGAAAATAGGAAAATACAATCATACAGGTGAAGGAAATCAACAAAACAGCTCAAGATCTGCAGATAGAATTGGAAAAATTAAAGAAAACACAAACGGAAATCATGGAGAGGTAGAATTTAGGGAAGAAAACAGGAACTACAGAGGTAAGCAAAACTAAAAGACTACAAGAGATGGAAGAAAGAATCTCGGGTTTAGAAGATACAATGGAAGAAATCAATGTATCCATTAAAGAAAATGATAAATCCAAAAAAAAAAAATTCCTGACACAGTCCATCTAAGAAATCTAAGACAATATGAAAAGACAAAACCTAAGTATAATAGGAATAGAGGAAAAAGAAGATTCCCTACTCCAAGGCCCAGAAAATATCTTCAACAAATTCATAGAAGAAAATTTCCCCAACTTAAAGGAGAGGCCTATAAGAATACAAGAGGCCTACAGAACACCTAATAAATTAGACCAGAAAAGAAAATCCTCCCACCATATAATAATCAAAACAGTAAGTATACAGAACAAAGAAAAAATACTAAAATCTGAAAGGGAAAAAGGCCAACTAACATGTAATGGCAAACACATCAGTATCACACCTGACTTCTCAACAGAGACTATGAAAGCCAGCAGAGGACCTGGACTGATATCATGCAGACCCTAAGAGAACACAGATGTCATCCCAGGCTAATGTATCCAGCAAAACTTTCATCCATCAGAGATGGAGAAAGCAAAGATATTCAATGACAAAAATAAATCTCAACAATACCTCCACGCAAATTCAGCATTACAGAAGATACTAAATGGAAAAAAAACAATCCAGAAAAACTAACCACATTCAGGAAAACACAAGAAGCAAATAACCTCACTGCAGCAAAACTAAAAGTAGCCAAGCCCACAAGCACATTATCATAGCCAACAGCAAAGTCAAAGCATCTAACAGCCACTGGTCATTAATCTTCGTTAACATCAATGGACTCAACTCTTCAATAAAAAGACACAGACTAACAGAATGGATACATAAACAAGATCCAACAATCTGTTGCATACAAGAAACACACCTAAGTCACAAAGGTAGATATTGCCTGAGAGTAAAGACCTGGAAGAGGGTTTTCCAAGCAAATGGATCCAAGAAGCAAGCAGAAGTAGCCATTCTATTAACTAATACAATAGAATTTCAACCAAAATTAATCAAAAGAGATGGAGAAAGTCATTTTATACTCATGAAAGGAAAACTCCACCAAGAAGATATCACAGTCCTAAACATCTATGTCCCAAATACAAGACCATCCACATTTGTAAAAGAAACATTAATAAAACTGAAACTACACATAGATTCCCACCCATTAATAGTGAGAGACTTCAATACCCCACCCTCAAGAAAGGACAGGTAAACAAAACAGAAATTAAACAAAGAAAAAATAACTCTAACAGAGGCCATGAATCAAATGGACCTAACAGACATCTACAGAACCTTTCACCCAAACACAAAAGAGTTTACCTTCTTCTCAGCACCTCATGGAACCTTCTTCAAAATAGACCATATAGTTGGTCACAAAACAATCTGCAACAGATACAAAAAATTGAAATAATCCCATGCATCCTATCTGAACATCATGGACTAAAGATGGGCCTCAATGACAACAGAAATAACAAAAAGACTACACTCATATGAAAAATGAAAATCTTGGTGCTCAGTGACAGCTGGGTCAGGGAAGAAATAAAGAAAGAAATCAAAGTATTCAGGGAATTCAATGAAAATGAAAACCCAACATAGGCAAATTTATGGGACATGAAGAAAGCAGTGCTAAGAGGAAAGCTTGTATCATTAAGTGCCTTCAAGAAGAAATTTGAGACAGCTCATTCATGCAACTTATTGGCTCATTTAAAAACCCTAGAAAAAGAAGAAGCAGACACACCAAAGAGGAGTATACTGCTGGAAATAAGCAAACTTAGGGCTGAAATCAATGAATTAGAAAAAAAATAAAACAATTCAAAGAATCAAGGAAACCAAGAGCTGATTCTTTGAGAAAATCAACAAGATAGAAAAAAGTTTAGCCAAACTAGCTAAAAGGCAGAGAGACAAACAAACAAAATCAGAAATGAAAAGGGGGACATAACTACAGACACTGGGGAAATCCAAACAATCATTAGGTCTTACTTCAAAAACGTATATTCCACAAAATTTGAAAATCAAAATGAAATGGACAATTTTCTTGATCGACTCCACTTTCGAAAGATGAATCAAGACCAGGTAAATCAATTAAATATTCCTATATCTCCTAGGGGGGGAGGGTGGGACCGGGAGGGGAGGAGGGAGGGGCTTATGGGGGGATACAAAAGGAATAAAGTGTATTTAATAAAAGTTAAATTAAAAATTAAAAAAAAGAAGTGGTTATCAAAAGTCTCCCATCCAAAAAAGGCCCAGGACCAGATGGTTTCAGTGCAGAAGTCTACCAGACCTTCAAAGAAGTGCGAATACCAATACTCTTCAAACTATTCCACAAATTAGAAACAGAAGGAACATTACCAAACTCATTCTATGAAGCTACAGTCACCTTGGTACCTAAACCTCACAAAGACCCAACAAAGAAAGAGAATTTCAGGCCAATTTCCCTTATTAACATCGATGCAAAAATACTCAACAAAATACTTGCAAACCGAATCCAAGAACACATCAAAGATATTATTCACTATCAAATTCCATGGTGGCATTATTGATTCCTGCACTGCTGTTGTCTTTTATTTTTGTATCTGGAGTGCTTCTTTTGATGTTCAATTTTCTACCTGCAGAGATATGTAATGATTTTTGATTTCTTGGAATTTATGATTTTTTAAAATTAGTTAAAATTATGATAAGTTTGTTTTCTTAAATAATGAATCAAAAATGTTTTATACTTTTAATGACAAAGAAAAGTGCAAGAGAAAATTAAACAATGTGGATTATCCAACTGCAGACATTTGTCTTTTTTTTCTCCTATTTATTTTGAAAGTTTCTCACATGTACCTAGGGAAGGTTTGAACTTGCAGGCTTCTTCTGTATTACTAGACACTACCCTGTCTAGTAACTTCCACTAGATGTGTGTGTAGTTCACGATTTGTGAAATCCTAGCCTTCAAGCCAGGAAAGAGGGGGTGTGGAGGCTAGAGAGTAGAGAAAATGCTGCTAGGAGTGCAAACTTTAACAATATTTCTGGAAACCAGTGTGGCACTGTCTCAGAAAATTACTAATAATTCCACTTCAAGGCCTAGCTATACCACTCTTGGGCATGTACCTGAAAGGTACTCCACCATGCAACAAGGACATTTGCTCAACTATGTTAGTAGCAGCTTTATTAATAATAGCCAGAAATTAGAAACAACATAGATTCCCTTCAACCAAAGAATGGATAGAGAAATTGTGGTACATTTATATAATGAAATACTGATTTGTAATTAAAAACAAAGAAATCATAAAACTTTCAGGCAAATGGATGAAACTAGAAAAAATTATCCTAAGTGAGGTAACACAGACTCTGAAAAACGCACATGGTGTGTACTTACTTATAAAGAGATATTAGATGTACAATATAGGATAAACACACTACAATCCATAGACCAAAAATAGCTACGTAACAAGGAGGGCCCAAGGGAAGATGCTGGAATGTCACTCAGAAGGGGAAATAGAATAGACAGCAGAAGTGGATGAAGAGAAGGAACTGGGCATTAGATGGGATGGGGAAGGAAGCAAAGGTGAGGATCCGATGTGAGGAGTACAGATGTGTGAGGTGAGAGGGCTGGAAACAAGAAGAGAAATTTGGGAGGAACATCTCTTGGTTAAGCTAGAAGCCTGTACCAGGGTAGGCTCCTGGGACTCTAGCTGAGACTCTAACAGAGGGGCACATGAACACTGAAATGACCACTTCCTTGCCAGGCAGAACTAGTGGAAAGAGGAAAATAACAACCAACCAACAAAACGTTTGATCCAAAAATTACTCTGCCTACAAGTGCAAGGACAAAGAGGGGAAAAAGAATGATGGAATGCCTAACCAATAACTGGCCCAACCTAAGACCCATCCCATTGTTGAGAGCCAACCCCTAACATTAATAATGATACTCTGCTCTGCTTTCAAACAGGATTCTCACTTGACTGTTCTCTCGGAGGCTCCATCCAGCAGTGAATGGAAACAGATGCTGGGATTTGCAGCCAAGCATGCTGTGGAGGACCTCCAGGGGTCCCGTGGAAGTGCTGGGGAAAAGATGGAAGGACCCGAAGGGGACAGGAACCCCATAGTAGAAACAACTAACCCAGACCCATAGGGGGTTTACAGAGACTGAGACACCAGCTAAGGAGCTTGCATGGTCTGGACCTAGGGCACCAACACATATGTGACCAATGGAAGACTTGGTTGTCATATGAGGCACCTAGCCAGAGTAGGAGGAGGGGAACTGTTTCTAACATGACTCTATTGCCCACTTTTGGATTAATTCCCCCTGGCAGCACTGTCTTGCCTGGCCTCGGTGGATGAAGATATGCCCAGTTCTGAGGTAACTGGGTGTGCTGGGGGGGTTGATAAGGGAGGAGAGAGACTCCCCTTTTCTGGGGTGAAAGGTGAAGGGGGAATAATGGAAAGGGGGAACTGGGAAGAGAGGAGGAAGAGGGTACCATTGGGGTGTAAATAAATAAATCGAAATTTAAGTAAAAGAATAAATAAAAGGAAAGAAAATGCAAAAAGCACCATGAGCAGATGGGACATACTGTCTTCACTGGCACAACGGCTGACAGGCATGCTGATACTACTGTGCCCAGAAGGACATTCTGGCATCCAGAGGCTGCACACAGACAGGCTCAGACACAAAGTCAGGGTGTCATACAGACCTCCCAAGGACAGGTACACCAAGACAGGCTGGCAATTACAGGAGACAGCAATAACAAAAACGTTCATCTGCACCTCAAAGACACCTTTGTCTAATTTTTTTTTCACAAAATTATTGCTGGTCAAAAATAGATTTAAAACAGATTATACTATGTCAGTCACCTTTAGCTGTCAAGTATTTCATTATATATCTATTGTTAGCCTCCTAGGGCTCAATCTGGTTATACATATCAGCATCATGTTATGTAAACCTTGTAAGACCCTTACAGTTTTCTGTTCTTTTCAATGTTATTTGACCCTTTACATGTGTGTATGTTTCTTAAAATCTAGTATGCTCCTTGAAAAAAATTATATAATTTTATTACAGTTGTTAATACATTCTTCAAATATTACTGTTTTCCCCCCTTCTGAATAACCCCGAAGAAGCTGTTGGAAGCATATCTAATAGCTAAAAGTTGTGACAGTTTTTGTATTTGTTTTCCTTAAACTTGCACCTGTTGGGAAATTAAAACAGAAGAATTGTATTTTTTGTCCACAAAATAATATGAACATTTAACATGTGGAAAACATTTTATCAAATGAGTAGGTTAATGAAACAATAAATTCTGCTGTCATTAAAAATGAGAAAAGATGAATATTCAAGGAGATGGAAATTTTCTGATTCCAATTTCTTGTCTTCCATATCAAGATTACAAAATGAGCAGAAAAGATATTTAAAACGTTGAATTCATAAAATGCAAGAATATAATGTTTACCAGAGATGGAAGCTGGAGAAACTGGGATATGTTAGCGTTTATAAGGATTTAGTTCTGAATTTCACAGTCTGACAACTTTCGTTAATAATACTAGAACAGACTAAACATACTTGAAATTTGCTAAGAGTTTGTCCTTAGATTTGATGCACATTTTCAAACATTGATGCACATGTTGAAACTAACTGAAAACCCTAAAAAGGGCAGCAGGAAATGCATGTAAGAGCCCAAGAGTATAGAGGCTACCAAAGAAACAAGGCCTTATAAACATAACAGAATGAACGCAAATATGAAATCCCAGGAGCACAGGCAGCATAGGCATTAGGCTTGCATGAGGCTTTACCAGATGGGGTCCCAGAGCCAAAAGGCCTGGGTACAAGAGTCCATCCCTAATCCAGGAACTATCTCCAGTTCATGACCACTAACAAATTAAAATTTAGTGTTCTCCATGGGAGTCTCACTTGGAAACAAACTATTCTTAAGATTGGACTACGTGTCCAGCACTAAATAACCATCAAAAATTGAACTCAAAAGCATTTTTGGAGGTTCTTTTCTCACAGTTTACTGACATAGACATTTTAGGTTTTTAAAAAAATTTATCCTTTAAATTTTTTATTTATTATTTTTAATTTTTTGTTTATTAGTATTTATATTTTCATAAACTTAGAAGTCCTTCGCATATATATTTTGGATTCTGTCTTTGTATTTTTTTGGAGTGGTTTATCCTTTATTTTTTTTATTAATTACAGTTTATTTACTTTGTATTCACCCATAAGCCCCCCTCCTCCCTCCCGATTCCACCCTCCCTCTCCTTTCTTCACACATGCCCCTCCACAAGTCTTTGTACTTTTATGGGATTTCTGACTGTGTAAACAAGAGGATATTGGTGTCTACACCTGTTTCATATTTCTTTTCTTGGGTCCCTTTTCTTCTGTTTATTTGTGTTTGTTTTGCCCAATCTAATGTTTATTTTTGTTGCCTTATTATACATTTTTTATCTTAGTTTATTATTGCTCCTTAGAAGTCTCTTTGTTTTCTAATGAGAGATAGAAATGGGTTAGATCCAGGTAGGAGGAGGCATGGGGTGAAGTTTGGTAGAGCAGAGGGAGGGGAAACCATTATCAGGTTGAATTGTTTGAGGAAAGATATGTATTTTCAATAAAAAAGACTTCTGCTATAAAACTACAGTTTCATACTGTGCAGACTGCTCAGACCCTAAATAATATTTTAGCCAATGTATCTCATGCCTTAGATGTACAAAAAGGAATTAATGCTCAACTAAAAGGAGACTTGATGGTGTTCAGTCAGAGGATTGACCTCGTGCAGGAGCAAATTGATACCCTATGGCAAATTGCTCAACTTGGCTGTCAATGGAAGTATGCTGGACTTTGTGTCACTAGCATACAATATGAGAATTTTTCCTGTGCTGCAAATCTGTCTAAACAATTGTCTAGCTATATTTTAGGTAATTGGACTGGAGAATTCGATACTATGATGGAGCAGCTGAGAGTGGCCATTGTCACGGTAAATCCTACCAGAGTGGACACAGGACTAGCCACAGGATTATCATCATGGATTGCTGCAGCCATGAATCATCTGAAGAAATGGGCAGGCAAGGGAGCATTAGCAGGTCTTCTGGTGTTGGTTTCCTTGGTTGGCCTGTGGTGTATATACAAGATTAGAATCTCACAACAGCGTAATGCAGCCATGATCATTCAGGCCTCTACAGCCATTGAAGCAGGACAGTCTCCCCAGGCATGGGAGCTAAAATGTTATGCTCAGGATGCGAGGCTAAGCACTGCACTCAGGGTCAGCTGCTTTCGACCCAGAGAAGAGCATGTCTGATTGCATGCGGGTTGATGCCCCAGGTCCCGCCTCTGAGAAAAAGGTATTGGACAGGTCTGATGCTCTTTGAGTGGATGACATCTAAATGAACATCGGTACAAAGTCCCAATTTGTCCCAATTTCTAATATCAGAGATCAGACCTCTACTCTTGCCTGACACGTCTAAAACAAAAAGGGGGAAGAGAGCTGTGTAATGCCGCGCCTTAAAGATGGAGCTGGTTTCCACCTTCCACCTTCCCGATGGTGAGTGCTCTCTGTCACAAACAACTCCATATTTGGCTAAGGCTGAGAATCTGGCTTGCTTCCCTGTATGTGGACCTATCAGCATTGCCCACGTGGCACGCTGGGGTTGGCTACCCAGAGGCTATTTTAAGCTGTGGGCTGGCTTTCCCCAGGGTCAGAAGATTGTTCAAGGTTCCTGAATAAACTGCATTGAGAAGAAAAAAAAAAAAGAAAAAGAAACCTTAAAATCTTGCTTTAGCTTCTAGAATTCTGGGATTACAGCTGTGCACAACCAAGCTTATCTGGACATAAGGATCTCTTGATTTTACAAGGTTTTTTTTTTTTTTTTAACTTCTGGAAATACAAATAATACAGATAAAGTCTGCCTTTCTGTCCTCAGTTTCTCTGTTACATTTGTATCTGTTGGACATTGCTAAATGCCAGACCTGGTATAAGAGTGCAGAGAACAACACTCCTCAATACATATTTCAAAAATTCTCCACCTAAAATAGTTTCTCTCAAAGATTTTGATTGGTTTTGCTCACTGAGCATAAATACATACATATGTGTATACATAACAAAAAAACTACAGCTTAGTGAAATTTTTAATATTATATATATATATATATATATATATATATATACATACATACATATACATTACACGTGGCATAAGGACACAATGATAGATCAATGGATCCACCCACCAGAATGGCCAAGATGAAAAACTCAAGTGACAGCACATGCTGGAGAGGTTGTGGAGAAAGGGGAACCCTCCCCCACTGCTGGAGGGAATATAAACTTGTACAACCACTCTGGAAAGCAATCTGGCGCTTTCTCAGACACCTAGGAATAGCGCTTCCTCGAGATCCAGCTATACCACTCCTAGGCATATACCCAAAAGAGTCTCAAGTACACAATAAGGACATTTGCTCAGCCATGTTCATAGCAGCCTTATTTATAATAGACAAGCTGGAAACAGCCCAGATGCCCCTCAGTGGAGGAATGGATGCAGAAATTATAGTATATCTACACAATGGAATATTACTCAGCAATATAAAACAAGGGAATCATGAAATTTGCAGGTAAATGGTGGGATCTGGAAAAGATCATCCTGAGTGAGCTATCCAAGAAGCAGAAAGATGCACACAGTATATACTCACTCATATAGACAAATAACATAGGATAAACCTAAAATCTATACACCTAAAGAAACTAATCAAGAGGGAGGACTCTTGCTAAAATGCTCAATTCCTATCCAGAAAGGCAAAGAGGATGGACATCAGAAGAAGAAGAAAAGAGGGAACAAGTCAGGAGCCTGACACAGGGGACCTCTGAAAGGCTCTGCCCTGCTGACTATCAATGCAGATGCTAAGACTTATGGGCAACCTTTGGGCAGAGTGCAGGGAATCTTAGGAAAGAAGTGGGAAACAGTAAGATCAGGAAAGAACAGGAACTCCACAAGAAGAGCAACAGAAACAAAATAATCTGAACACAGGGGTCTTTCCTGAGACTGCTATTCCAACCAAGGACTATGCATGGAGATAACCTAAGACCCCTGCACAGATGTAGCCCATGGCATTTCAGTATCCAAGTGGGTTCCATTGTAATAGGAACAGGGACTGTCTCTGACATGAACTGATTGGCCTGCTCTTTAATTACCTCCCCCTGAGGGGGAAGCAGCATTACCAGGCCACAGAAGAAGACAATGCAGTCACTCCTGATGAGAACTAATTCACTAGGATCAGAAGGAAAGAAAAGAAGACCTCCTCTATCCGTGGACTTGGGGAGGGGCATGCATGCAGAGGGAGGAGGAAGGGAGGGATTGGGACTGGAGGAGGGAGGGAACCACAGGAGCATACAAAGTGAATAAAGTGTAATTAATAAAGAATAAGACCTTCCCGATGGTGAGTGCTCTCTGTCACAAACAACTCCATATTTGGCTAAGGCTGAGGATCTGGCTTGCTTCCCTGTATGTGGACCTATCTGCATTGCCCACGAGCCACGCTGGGGTTGGCTACCCAGAGGCTATTTTAAGCTCTGGGCTGGCTTT
>REGO01000339.1:1512249-1530772 GCA_010120015.1 Rhombomys opimus
GCATGCATTCAAAAAGGGGGGGAGGGTGGGACCGGGAGGGGAGGAGGGAGGGACTTATGGGGGGATACAAAAGGAATAAAGTGTATTTAATAAAAGTTAAATAAAAAAAAAGAAAGAATAAGAAAAAAACAAAAAACAAAAACAATCAAACAGAAAATATGTATTTTCAGTAAAAAAGAGTTTTGCTATTAAAATATAACTTGGTGAAGCTTTGAATAGTTTATATATATATATATATATATATACATATATACATATACATTAGACATATACAAAAAAACCATGCTTCCCATCTAAATATATGAAATATTTGTTTTTAAGTATATCTTTTCAAAATTAGAAAAATGAAGCACGATATTTAGTAAAAGTAGGCACTTTTTCCATATAATTTAATTATATTCATTTATCTGTCAGTGCCAGTTGTATTTATTGGATGATCACACCAAAGAATCATTTCAAGTACTTCTTATTCCCAGATGCCCACAAAATGTTTATTTACTAGATAGTTTTATGTACTTTTGTTAACTTAAAGAATTTAAGAACTAAATATAGGTGTATGGATATTTTGTTAGTTTTCATTTATGAAACTGGTACTAAGAAATATTGCAGACCAGTTTGTCTCTATTTATAAATGAAAGGCCATATAAAATGTGAATGTGTGTGTGTGTTTCCATGTGTGGAAACTTATAGAAACATTGATAAGTTGATTTATAAAAGTCATTTCTTGAACTTAGATATAGCTCAGGGACAGCGAACTTTCATAAAGTGTGAAAAGCTTTGCCTGTAAACTAGCACATTGGGCACTGTTTGGAGCTAGAAAAGATAATAATCCATAGACAAGATTGGGATAAACTTTCTCAAAAGGAATTTATCTTTCAGAATTTCACAGCTGTGTACTAGCTCATTTTCAGTATTTTTTAGTTATATATATTTTCAATTTTAGATTTTAGGTAAAAGCATTGTTATGAAGTGTTAATACAACCTTTCCTCATTCTGTCAAAGATTAAACTCAAAGATTTTATTTTCACTATGTAGCAATTGCAACATAATTCACTGCTAACACAGAATTCCCTTTAGCCTGTCAGTGCCCAGCAGGGTTCTGCACCAAGTTTACAGACACGCCCAGAAATCCACAGTCTTGTTATCCGTTATAGTTTGGGAGAAAAGGTAAGATTTTAGACTTGCACTCTGGTGTAGAGACACTTCTCACATTGGCAAGTAAATACCAATCTGTGTGATACTATAAAAAGATGAGACAGACATATCTATTCTTTAATGTGGGCATAAACAGACTATCATCAGTGAAGCTAACTTGAGCTTTCAAAGGAACTAGGTTCTCCTAATAGACTAGATTCAAAGCTGGAAAATTAGCCAGGGAGAAGAAGATTCTAGCTGGGCTTCAAGCCCAGGAGTGAGGTTAGTATTCCAGCAGCCTCCAGCGTTTGAAAGCAAAACCAGGCTATGGAGAACAGAGGAAGCAATGTCCTACAACTGCCTGCAATGAAATGATGTCAGTTTCAACAGTCGGAAAGTTTTTCTTTCCAAGCACCTCCACACAATGCAGCTCATGCTGTACTCAATGTATACTACTGAAATATGTTTGAAGCACAACTTGAGCTTGAGTTACGCTTCAAACAGACCCAGCTATTCAACGTCACAAATAAGTGAGCATAGTTAAGCCTCTAGTAGATGTTTACTAGAACGTATTTGCTGGCAAATTTTAGGTAGCAACAGAAATAAACTTTTCTGTATCTTTTTTTCTTAGTATCTAAATCTCTATTGATAATTAAAATAGCAAAAAACCAGACTTGTACTTTATTCTTTCTTAACATTTCAAACACTAATAAATATCTTAATAGATTATTAATTCATTTCAATGTAAAATATTACAGATTTTAAAAATTTAGAATCAGTTTTAATTTAACTGCTTACATTGTGCTTTTAAGTTCACTTTGTTCTGGAGATTAACATAATCACTTTTATTCCAGGTAGGCACCTCATTATTTACTGTTATTGTCCTATTAATGTGCAAGAGAATTGCATAACCATTAATTGTCATTGGTGGATAATGAAAATAATTCTTGATAATTAAGTGGCAGCCAAAAATGTGCTATAAAACCAATTAGTATTTAATATCCCTAAAATATTGAGTACAGGTAGGTATAAAACCCATAATGACAAAAAGTTTACGAAACTCAGATATGGAATTCTGTTCTAGGAAATGGAGTGAAACACTGAAATGTTGTGTAAGAGACGTAAGTGTTCACAATGTGACTGTCTACACTCTCCTTGTTCACTCATTCATAATTACACTGTTCTGATAATCACAAAAGGAATGTATTATTCATTACTCTGACCACATAAATCACATTGAGAAGCACTTCCTTTGTTTCATGATTCATAAATTAATCTTGTCTGTGTGCAAAAGAGATGGGTGTTGAAGAACAGAATAGGTAAGGTGAATTTCATTTAAGTTTGAAATCCCCATCTCTATTCATTTTGCGTAGACTATGTACACAATACTTTTATCATGTCTCCATAAGTTTCATACCTCATTGGATTGCAAATTCATATTTTCATACAGGACTAGCCTCCTTATTCAACAAAATATTGAACCACTTTTGCTCTACTCAGATTTTAGTTGATAAGACCATCTCCTCAAGGGCTGTGACAGAAACAAAGAGACTGCCATTGCTGTAAAACAGACTGGTAATTTGGGGCTGGCCATAGAGTTACTAAAAGCAAAATACAATCCCAGACTTCTGTGTCTGTCTTCTTACTTCAGATCATCTGCTTATCTCGGCACAGAAACACGTTAAACACTCAAAGGTGCTCATCTATGGAGACCAAAGGGAACAAAGACAAGGGCAAGAAAGGCATTCCTCCGAGAGTCAACAGTTTTGCTGTTGTTTGTTTTTACAATGTTGTTTCCACATCCTTAACAAATGCCTGAAGGTCCCTCTCATCATCATCATTAACCTTCGGTCAGCTTAGATACCTAGAAGAGGAAGGTTTCACAGTACAGAACACCTCCTCCTACTACACTTCTGCAAAATGAAGGCAATTATCTGTTAGGAGGAGCTTGTGCCCTGGAGCATCAGAAATCATCTCCTGAGATCCAGCTTGTAATCTAAAGCAATAAGAACTTGTTTGAACCTCCTTGAAAAGAACAATAAAGAGCACCTTCTTCAGGACTCCGTAATTATGCTTACTTCTGGACCGCAACATGCCTGTTCTTCCTCTGTTCAAAGGGGAAGCTCATGTCAGTACCCTGAAGATGAACTTGGGCCACTGTAAACTTTTATTTGTGTTATTGCAGATGAATGTTAATTAAATCTCTTTTCTCTGCTTTTCAACATTTTTCTTTTCCTCTTTTGCGTGGATGTACTGGGATGTATAAATAAGTTAGGCCTATTGACACTGAGAAGGCTGGAATGTCTCCAGTCAAACTGGCATTATGATATTATTTTACTGTTTAGATGTCATTAAATGCTATTAACTATTTGCTGCAAAAATCAAATATTCATATTAGTTTTGATTTTAAAATTTGTCATTTTTAGATACTATTTTTCTGTAACAAAGCAATTTTTGCAACTACTATATCTTTGTCTGTTGTGTAGTTGTTTTCATTTCAGCAAAAACTGTTTGATGTTTACTATTCCTTAAATTCTATCCTTAACTACAAGCTAATGTACTTGGAGGCAAAATAACCATATTCTATGAACTAAGTCAAAAACTCTATTTCATTTTCACTAAATTAAAAAACATAATTATCATATTTCAAAGGTTATTTCCTATAAAGAATCACACAATTTGGTCCTTTTCACTGGTCTAGGAGAGGTATATGAGGGGGTAAGGGAGGGAAGTTGGGACCAGGAGGAGATGAGGCAGGGGGTTAATATCGGGACACAAAGTGAATAAATTATAATAAATAAAAAAATGAAAATTAAAATATCACATAATTCAAACACAACAAAAATACTGAAAATTTGATAAGGAAGAATATGACTCTGCAATGATGCCTTTCACCGTCATTCTAATAAGTAACAAAATATAATTAGAAAACTCAATACACTTAAGGCATCCATAATATCACACTGAAATTTTGTAAAATGTAAGAGAATATCCACATGTTAATATGCATATGAGCATGTTTATGAGTGTGTGTGTGTTTGTGTGTGTGTGTGTGTGTGTCGTGTGTTTGCCCGTGTGCATGTGTATTCATACAATGATTTCTCCTCAGCGGAGTGCTTGTGTGTTAATAGTGAGCATAGCAGCCTTCCAATGGTTCTTTTTTCTTACAGGAATGTTAACCAGAATAGTCTCAGAATGTGTTCATTATATTTATTTTAATTTTCATCAAATGCACTTATGCTATTTCTTCTAAAACTCCTACTATCTTAAATAAATATCAGTTAGTGGTGAGGAACAAATAGGTGATTTCTAAACATGTGAATATGTGTGGAGTTGTTGTCTAAATAATTCCTTAATTTGTGCCATGCCCTTTTGTTTCATTTTGAAAGGACTAATCATCACTGTTTCTCTATTTTGCCATTTTTATTTGCAGTTGAAAATGTATCTCATTTTCACATCCTTAAGTACCCCGTTTTTACTAAAGATCATTGCCCTACTGGAGAGTAATCATATCTTACAGAAGATATGAGCATTTTTAACTTCAACTTTGATTGTGTTTTATTGTGCTTTATAAAATTAATGTTTGTACACTGAGATCAGTTAATATTTTTAAAGAAAACATTTCTTGTAAAACAAATTGCCTTTAATTGTGCGGTTTCTCTGTCACACTAAGTTATGAATGAAGAGAACCCCTATCATGCTTATCTCTGATGACACTGAATACCATCTGTCCCAACCAGATAAGAAAAACGGGAAATGAAAGTTCTCTTCAAAGTTTTCAAATGCATCAGGATCATATTCCCTGTCAGATGCTGATCTAATCACACAAACTAAAGCCAAATGTTTAAGTAGTAATAAAGAGAAAATAACTGTGACAGCTGGGCCTTGAACGTATAGCTAGATGGCCTTTATCTCCAGCAGTGACACCTAAATACAATGTTCAGAATTTCCTTTTATATTGAGAAAAATCCATGAAATATCTGCATCCATTCGATCAGAAAAAAAAAAAAGAAACATCCTAAGAACATAAAACACTTTCTCATAAACAAATGCAATGAAACAGTACTCCTATTTTCCACATACCAAATCCACAAGTACCAGTGGATCACTTCTTGCATCTCTGATAATAATGTCTTGAGAAGGGCTTTTGTCAATTATACACTCATAATGTGTTCACTATGCTTTCATTTATTGCTTGGAGATCTTTTAGTGTAATTTTTAGTTCACGGCAACACATGTATAAATCTTGTGAAACATTTTCTCTTTCATATATTTTTATTTTATTTTTCTCATAAGACATAGCCCGACTACAACTACCCCTCCCACCACACCTCCCAGTCTCTGGCCCTTCCCCACCACACCTTTCTCCCAGATCCACTGTTTCTTCCTTTCTCTTCAGAAAAGAGCAGGCCTTTCAGGGATATCAGCTGTACACAGAATAACAAGATGCAATAAGAGTAGACACCAAATGTCATATCAGCCTGAATGAGGCAACCCAATAAAAGAAACAAAGTCTTAAGGGCAGAGAAAAGAGTCATAGACAGACCCACTCCCACTGTTAGTTGTTCCACAAAAATCCCAAGCTAAACAACCACAGCATGTTCGCAGAGCACCTGCCTCAGACCCACGCAGGATCTGTGGTTGCTGCTTCAGTGTCTGCAAGCCCCTAAGAACCCTGCTGAGTTGCTTCTGCAGGCCTTTTCTTCCTGTCTAGCACCCCTATGGTTCCTACAATCATTCCTCCACCTCTTCCATGAGAGTCTCCAAGCTTCAATGTTTGCCTGTGGGTCTCTGCATCAGGTCCCATGAGCTGCTAGACTGAGCTTCTCTCATGACCTCTGGGCTGGGCGCCAGTCTGTAAGAATAGCTGAACAGCAGAATATCACTAGGAGTCATTTCATTGACCTTTCTTTCTTTGTTTCTTTGTTTGTTTCTCTCTCCTCTCTTTTCTCTCTCTCTCTCTCTCTCTCTCTCTCTCTCTCTCTCTCTCTCTCTCTCTCTTTCTTGCTTCCATTCTTTCGGTACTGCCCTAGGATCTGAACCAATAAGCTTTATGTTTCTGGCTATCCAGGTAGTGTCTTACACGGACTCACTCTGGCCATCAGTTACACCAATCATTGGTTGGTCACACATGGCTCAGCAGTTAAAGGCTATGATCACAACCAAAACTCTTGTAAAATCTTAATCTAATCATATATGCAGTCTAAGTACAGATGGAGAAGTTAGGTATAACAAGGAGCCTTTTGAACACACAGAAGTGTGTAAGTCCTGGCTTCCTTTAAACAGTGTTCTGACATGTACCATGTACGGTTGGAAAAGTTTCAATAACACAAACTGCTGGATAACTTTCAATATATCATTGAATATAAATGTGTATTACATACACATTTTAAATAGCTTATCCTTAAATATCTTCAATTGTGAGTTTTGCATTTTACCAAATAAATGAGACATTTAGAGAAAAGTGTAAAAATTTAGAGAACACGAATATGAAAATGTTCTGGGACAAATGTAAATGAATTTATGTACACAATTTACAATTACACTGCTAAACTAAAGCAATTACACTGCTTGTAGGTACAGTGATACTTTTTGTTAGGTTATTCTTAAAGTGGAAAGTTTAGAAAAAGATAAAAGTGCTGAGTGTGAATCTCAGTTCTTTCAGAGACAGATTTTGCACATTAGTTGAGATTTCTGAACTTTAGCATCAAGACATTAAATGGTGATGGGAAAGATGATTTCAAACACTCTTGTGGGGAAATTATAAGTCATTGCAGCAAAATTTCTGGTGCCTAATGAAAATACAAAAACAATGGTTCTTCCAGTTTCAAATAGATAATATCCAGAAAAAAAAAAAAACATACACACACACACACACAATTACAAATATTTAATTAATTCATCTAGACCTACCTAAAGAGTAAAATAAATTAATAATTAAAATAATTCTGTATAGAGGCAAAAATAAATAAATAAATAAATAAAATTTCAGGGCCAAAAATTTATGATTGTATTTTTATTCACTCTACAGTTAACTTTCTTTATTAATAATAAATAAATAGCCTTAAAGCTCTAAATTTATATAGCACTCCTTAAAAAATGTTTGGCTTTGTATGATTTTTGCTTCTTTTTCATGTTTCTCTTTTTTTTTTGAAAATAAATTATCTCCTCATGCAATATATTCTGCTTATAGTAAGCTCTCACTGGACTCTTCCTCATTCGTTTTTACCTACCCATGAAGATCTCCTCTCTTTCTATCTCTTGTCAGAAAACAGCAGGCTACTAAGAAATAACAACCAATCATGCCAAAAGTGAAAAGTAGTAAGATAAAGCAAAAGCCATGATCTCAGGGCTGGAAAGGATAACCTAACTGAAGGAAGAGAATCCAAAGAGCAGGCACAAGAACCAGAGACCCAGTCATTCACTCACTCTGGGCTCACATAAAAATGCTAATCTGAAGGATATGATAAATATTCAGAGGACCTGGTGCAGAACCATGTAACATATTTCCTATAACAGGAAATATATATTATTAAATATATATATGTTATTTCCTATAACAGAAATATATATTATTAAATAATTTTCTATTTAATGATGCTTTCAAAGTCCCCATTTTTTAATTTTATTGAAAATAATTTTTTTTCTGTCACTATTCCTTCCTGAGCTCCAGCTCTTCCACACTTTTCCTCCAATCTAGATTCACCAGTTTTCTTTCTCTCCTTAGAAAACAAATGGGATTTGGAGTATAAATAATAACATTATATACATATGTATTATATGTAAATTTATGTAATAGCATAACATAATATGTAAAACTTTATATATATGTACATATATATATATACATATACATGCATACTGGAAAAGGATTTCTTTCTTTTTTTTATTTAAATTTATTTTATGTGCATTAGTATGAAGGTGTCAGATCCCTTGGAATTGACATTACAGACAGTTGTGAGCTGCCACGTGGATGCCGGGAATTGAACCAGGGTCCTTTGGAAGAGTAGGCAGTGCTCTTAACCACTGAACCATCTCTCCAGCTGGAATAGGATTTTTTAAAAAGTGCAAGATCCTAAGAAAAGGCTCAGTAAATCAGTATTGATACAAAGGCCCACTCACTTGTACACTCAGGAAAACATAAATTTGAAGCCATGTTCTATACCCAATGGATCTGTAGTTTAAAAATAGGAAAATATAGATAAAATGAAATAAAAACAAACTATAAGATAAACTTTGAAAAGAAAAAAAGAAAGGAACAAAGGAACAATGAAAGACAGACAGAGAAAGAAAGAAAGAAAGAAAGAAAGAAAGAAAGAAAGAAAGAAAGAAAGAAAGAAAGAAAGAAAGAAAAAGAAAAAGAAAAAGAAAACGAATCCTGGCATACTATTATGAGACAAGCAAATATGCCTTTGAGTTCCTTTGCTGCTAACCATATATTGTGGTTTGTTTTCCCAGTGAGACTCCCTTGGAAAACAACTAAATTTTCACTTGCAAGGGGTTATCTGCTTCTAGGTAAGGATAGGGGCATGTGTCCACATTTTCTTGGATCCCATTTGGAGCAAACCCATGCAGGTCTTGTATACACTTCCTCAGCCTCTGTGAGTTCTTATGAGTATTGTTCCTTTAGAGGGTTTTTCTTCTTTGGTGGCCAATATTTGCTTTGGCTCTTACACTTTTTCTGCCTCTTCTTCCTGAGGGTTTGCCGAGCCCTGAAGCAAGGGGGCGATGAAGACATTCTGCTCATGGTCAGTATTCCACTGTCTGTATCTCTGTATTTTTTATGCCTGTGGTTCTCTTACTGCTTTTCGGCTGCAGGAGATGCTTCTCTGATAATGGCTTAGCAAAGCACAAATTCTTGAGTATGACAAAATGTCATTGAGAGCCATTTTATTGCTGGTTTTATTTGTGTGTGTGTGTACGAATATGTGGTGTTTTGTTTTGTTTTGTCTTTGTTTCTTTAGTATAACATAGTTTCTTAGAACATAGTTTTACCTTAGGTCCCTGGTATATCTAATCTCAGGTTTTGAACAGTCTAGTCTGCAGAGTACCTTCCTGTACCAATGTTGGTAGCATAGAGGTGTAAAGTTTCTATATAGAAATCAGCTTGACCTCTCTTTGTTGAAGGAGTTGTGTAGATGTTGTCTTCAGAAAAGAAAACACAGCAAAAAATCTTTGCCAACAGTTTGTTGCCTATAGTCTTGGTAACAGTCTGTGTTGTTTGTGGGTTTTCATGAAGCCCTATTACCCCAACAAGTCAAATAGATGCAGCTCATTCTTGGTAAAAGATGCTTTACTTGGTGAAAAGAGATGGCCAGTTGTGTCTCTGTCTCTCCCATTATTTATAGATTTCATTGAGATCTCTGTCTTATATGTGTGTATATTAAGAAGATTCCACTTTATGAGGTATACACAGTAGCCCTCAAATTATCCTTATTTTTTGCTGTCTATCTCCATATTACCTCCTTCCTCACCACCGTCCCTCCTTCTGCCCACTTGATCCTCAATGCACTATGGATGGGGACATCCATCCGTAACTATATATTATTTTTCTCTTTTTTAGAAATAGTTATTTACTCCTCCTAGAACACTATTGTTTGCTTAATCTGTATAGGTCCTATAGATTGTAGCTAGCTTATAGCTAATATAAGTAAATACATACAATATTTGTCTTTCTGGGTCTGGATTGCTCATTCAGGAAAATTTTTTTTCTAGATTTAGCCATTTTCCTGAATTTTTAAAAAAAATTGTTGAGTAATATTTCATTCTGTAAATGTATGTTTTCTTTAACCATCCACCTGTTGAGAAAGATCCATGTTGTGTTAAGTTATTTTGTCTTTTAGGAATTGAACAGCAATGGATATGACTGAGTAAATGTCTCTGTAGTCAAACAAAGCTTCCTTTAGGTATATTACCAAGAATGGTATAATTGGATCTTGAGGTAGGTCAGTTCTCACTATATGGGGCTATTTTTATGATTCCCATCGTGGCTGTACTAGTTTTCAATACCAACAACAACAGATGATGGTTCTCTTACTCCAATTCTCCCCAATCATTTGTTTTATTTTCTTTAGCTATTCAGACAGGGGCAAGATAAAATTACAAACTAGTTTGATTTGCATTTTATTGATGACTAAGTATTTTGACTATTTTTGTTTTTCTCAGCTAATTTTTTTCATCATCTTTTGAGAGCTCTTTGTTTAGATCTGTATACTGTTTTGAAATTTGTTTGTTTTTCTGATAACTACTTTTATAAATTCTTTATATATTGTGGATATTAGCCCTCTAGCAGATGTTTAGTTGGTAAAACAAAATAAAACGAAAGACCCAGAACATTTTGTAGGCTCCTGCTTTATACGAATGGCTGTGTCCTTTGTGATGCAGCAGCTTCTCAGTTTTATCAGGTCCTAATTACTAAGAGTTGATCTTAGTCCCTGTGTTAATGGTCTTCTGTTCAGAATGTCTTTTCCTGTGCCAACAAATCCAAGGCTATTCAGCATCTCTTTTTTTGGTAAGACTCAGTATATCTTATTTTAGTTGAGGTCTTTGAACCATTTGGTATTGAGTTTTGTGCAGGGGAAAAGTATGGATCTATTTGGATTTTCTTATATGCAGATGTTCTGTTTTACCGACACCATTTAGTGAAGACATGGTCTTTCCAGTGTGTATTTATGACTTTTTTTTATGAAAAATCAGGTTAGGTATTTTTTTTAATCCACATAAGTGTGGGGATTTATGTCTGGGTCTTGTTCAATTTGAATCCATTGATCAACACATCTGTTTTTGTGCCAAAATCCTGATATCATGACTTTTTAAACCACTACACCTCTATAGCACAGTTGAACTCAGGGATGGTGAGATACCCAATCATTTTTTGGGGGGAGGGTGGTAATGGGAGATGTTCTAGCTATCCTGAGACCTCAGTGTTTCCATATGAAGCTGAAAATTGTCCTCTCAAGACTGTGAAAATGGCAGACAATTTTTGATGGGGATTGCATAGATTTGTAGATTACTTTTTGTATGATTATGATTCTTACTGTATTGATCCTAAATAGTCATACTAAGACATTTCCATCTTCTAATATCTACCTCAATTTCTTTCCTCAATGATTTGAAGTTTTGATCATACTAATTCTTCCCTTGGTGAAGTACATATTCCGCAAGATATTTTATGTTATTTGAGTTTTTAATTATTTTTATTTCTATTAATTACAGTTTAGTCACTTTGTATCTCCCCTATACCTCCCTCTCTCCTCCCCTCCCAACCCCACATTTCCTCTTCCCAACCCCTGGCTCTCTCCCAGTCCACTGATAAGGGAGGTTCTCCTCCCCTTCCCTCTGATCTTAGTGTATCAGGTCTCATCAGAATTGGCTGCATTGTCTTCTGTGGCCTGGTAAGGCTGTTCCCCCATCAGGGGGAGGTGATCAAAGAGTAGGCCAATCAGTTCATGTCTGAGACAGTCTCTGTCATTTGAGGTTTTTATAAAATGTGTTTTCTTCTTTTTTTTTCCTCAGATGATTTGACATTTGTATATAAGATTAACTCTGATATGTGTGAGAAAATTTCCTATTTAGCTACTTTGCTGGGAGTGTTTATCAACTGTAGGATTTTTCTGGTGGATTTTTGGGTCACCTATAATCACTTATAAAATAAAATGGAAAATGCATTTACATTACCTGTAGATAGAGAAAAAGTATAATCCTATAAAAATAGGCAAAAGAATTAAAATATACTTTTTTAATATGTCATAAAAGCCCCTTTAATCTTATCAATAAAAGGAGTTGTACCTAATCAATGAAATGCCAGGAAAGAGTAACCATTTAATTCATATTACTTAGAAACTAGAAAAACACAATGGTTATGTAAAAGAGTGTCTAGAAACCATGACTTCTTCTTTATCCAGTTGTCATTAAGAAGCTGATCTCCAAAATTTGAGTAACTGATTACATCAATAGAACTGTGAGCTAGGACCATAGAAATGGATCTAGAACCCCAAATGAGTACTCAGGCCATAGCAGGCAAAACCATTCAATGGAAAAAACAACAGCACCTTCAAACTATTCCTTCCTGTTAGAGTTGGTTAAAATTTCAGTGGGTCTTGGACATTCCAAAAAGTTTCACATCACCAGTCATAACAGGGACAGTAATTGTATCTCCATAATCCAGTGTGGGTGCGGCTTTCCTTTTCCACTTCACTCTTACATCCTCTCCCTTCTCATGTTGCAGTGATTCTTCCAGCCCTCACAAACAACCAAGTACACATTTTCTCAGTTTCTCTGTTCTGATAAATTACCAGAATATAAAGAATCAGAGTGTGTGTGTGTGTGTGTGTGTCTAAAATTGGGGACAGGATAGGTGCTCATTTAATGGCTTTACTATTGTCACCACTGCAAGTAACATTTTTAATGTACTTTTATGATTTTGATTTAATCAGAATAGGAACTTATAATTTGTGTAAAAAACTGAATAATGAATAGTTCATATATGAAACTGTTAATTTCTTGATGTTTCACTGTTTTTATATCTTATAAATTCTGTGTTTTATTTCAAGACATTTTCTTGATTTAAGGAAATGGGAGGCGTCATGACTAATAAGTGGTTTTTTTTCAATGTTGTTTGCCTTTAATCAGTATTGTACCACTTATGCTTCTGACTATATAATTGCCTGTGCACTACAGAAAAGAAAAAAAGAATCAGTTTTCATGAGACAAATATTTTCTTCCCAAATGTGGAAAAATTCTTTAAATTCTCTAAATTATAATCATATATGTTTCCTTGCAAACTGTAATTAAGTCTCCCTATAATTTGTGCTGGTACAGATTTAGCTCTGACTTCTGTACGATCATTGTACAGCCCAGATACAATACCATTTCCTCATGTGACTCTCAGTGGCTGGCTCCTTGGTCCAAATTAGCATAGAAGGCATGGGATGACAGAAGCCAGATAAAGCAGAGAGAAGTAATTCTTTCAAAGATTCGATAGCCATACTTGGACTAATTGCTAGAAGCTTCCATAAAATACTTTTTATGTGTAAATTTTATGTCATAGAAATAATTTGCTTCTCCCAGATCCTTTCCAAATTCAGACTCACCAATACCATGTTCTTTCTCTCCCTCTCATCAAAATGTAAAACAAAAAGCAAAGGATAATACTCTCCCCCCAAAAAAAACAACAAAACAAAATCAAAAACTAAAAGTGTTTTAACTTCATGATAGGTTCATATTAACTCTAATTTGTCATCAGTTTTCTGCTTAATATACCAGCAGGTGGCAGAATTGAGGTGCAAAAGTACCAGAATTATTGAAAAGCCTAGCCAGAACACAGCTTTAGGTTTTCAGAGACTGGGGAGGAGAGTCATTTCTCTTCCTGTGCTTGTAGATGAAGATTCATTCTTTTTCTTAAAGTAGCTGAGGCTCTGCTCTGTTAAGATTCTAAATTGTCACTGTGAGGCAATAATTTCCAGTTTTTACCATAAAACCTATCAAAAGCATCTGGTCTACAAAAATTTGGATCATTTTCATTCTGACAAATATTATTTGCTTTCCTAAACTTTAGTTAGGCTTCAGAAATTTTGCAAATCCTCATTGTGAATTTCTTGATAAATTTCAGTTCTATCAAATACCCCCTGCTAAGTCAGGCTGCAAAGAAATCTACTCCCATTATATGAGTTCAAACCCTTTCTATCTATCTATCCAAGTTATTCCTTCATCAGCTCTCAAGTAATGTCCGGTAACTTTGTCCTGGCTTCAGAATGACTCCTGCTAGGTTGATTTAGCTAGATTATTCCTGAATTCAGGGATTTCTGTTTTGAAATTTACCAATAATTTTTCATTTACTGACACCCAACCTGCTCTTTACCTTAATTGCTAGTTCTGTATGTAGTACTGGAGTAAAGTCAATCTCTTCTTTCAAGTGCAAATTCCTATTATTGCAGACCTTAGTTCCTACAACCCTATGTATGAACTGTGAATCACTGTAACATTGGTTTTCTTTTTTCATTTCTAAAATTGATCTTTATCTAGGAAAATTTAAAAGAATGATTTTATTCATTGGATGAGGAAAAGATTGAAATTTAATTAACAAAGATGCTTTCTAATGTTGAGATATTTTAATAAGTGAATTGAGCACTTTTTCTAAGTATTTGTAAAAAGTAATCTTGTATAATAGCATTGTCCATGGCCAGCTTTGACAAAGTTATTTAAAATTAATAATAGCTTAGAAGTGGAATGAGTCCACCTACATAAAACATCCATCAGGAAAATACGGCACAGGCTTGTCCAAGAGGTCTACATGGTGGCATACTTTCTCAGTTGGTCTTTCCAAATGACCTTATTCTGTATCAACTTGACCCAAAAGGTAGCCAGCCCAATAGCTAGTCAAAACTAAGTTACTTCACTGAATTAGCTGTAGTGCTAGGTGCTGTCGGGGAAAAAAAAAAAAAAAAAAAAACTAATTAAGTAAAAGAAAGCCATATTCTCTAAGTACTCTAGGCCTAGACTAAAGAACAGAAGAATCCAGAGAAACCCATTAAAAATAAAGTGACAATTTGGAATTAACAGTCATATTTATGGTTTGAATTTGAAACCTAGAGTCTTAAACAACAGTGCTTCTTTTTCTTGTTTCTATTTCTCCTGTCCACAGATACTCAACTTTGTTGGTATAGATGATGCTTCAATCCTAACTCTATGTGACTGAGTAAACACACTTTATTCAATTATCTAATGTTGAGTATGATGGTTACTATGTTATTAAATTTCTGTGTTGTTAAATAAAATAAATGTATTTAAAAGAACCAATTGGAAAGTTTTGCACAATGGTATCTGTAGATATATTAAGTAAAACTTTATAGTAAAGATACTTGCTGAATGTTTATGTGCCATATAAAAAATTAGGAAGAAAATATATGAGATGACAAATAGCTGGTATGTAAGGGAGAGAGAATCCACTATAACCAGTTTAAAAACAGTACTACATATAGCGAATGGGAAATTAATGAAAAATAATACTGTCTTCAGATTGGGTAAATGCTCATAGTGATAAAATTACATATCTACTATTATCCTAGCTGCAGAAGAGTGAATAGGCAAGAAAGGGGAGCTGGTAAGATGAAAATGTTGTCTCCTGGGTTCATGTCAGTGTTCTTAACAGTGTGCATCTGCATCCATGCACACATTTTGTATTTATTTTTCATAGTAATAAATTAAAACTAAAACATAACCTAAACACTATGAAAATATCAACCTTAGTTGTTTTCATTCTCAATAGTTATTAGCATTATTATTGTCAAATTATAATATTTTATCTGCAAGAAGCACTTGAGCACTTACAATTTGCCTTCTAACCATTTACTCCTACAATGTAAACCAAAACAATAAAGCCAGGCATCTCTGTCATTTGTATATATGCATATATATAGGTATATATGAGTAATTCTAATTCAGCAATATGGCTACTATGGCACAGGATAATATACAAAAGCTGTGTGACCCTGCTAGAATATAGACACAATTTTGATATAATCCTTAATCCCTCTGCCTGGAGCACACACCTTTAGTCTCTCTGGATGGAGTATAGATACACCTTTAATACACACCTTTAATCTCAAATAATGGCATCTTATTGCAGGACAGAGTGACAAATTAGATAAAGTTTTGACAGAATGATTCAGAAATAGGATACACCCAAGTCTCACAAAAACAGACAGAAAAAAGAAGTTACTTAAGAGAGGGCAGACAGAGCAGTGGAGTTCATGGAAACAGTGCAGCAGAGTTCAGGAGTACAATACAGTTCAATGCAGTTCAGCTGAATGAAGTTAAGTTCATGTAGTTCAGAGGAAGTTTTTCCAAGCAAAGCAACTCAGTGAAAGCAGAGAGAGTCCAATGTGAAGCAGTTATCCTGGAGAGGAGTTTGAAACAGAACAGTTGATTTAAACTAGCCAGCCAGAAATGAAAAAGAACTAGAAAGGGGGAGCTTATTCACCAGGAAGTCTTGGAGGCTGAAAATATTCAAGGCTTAGGCCAGCAGAGGCTGGAAGCTGAAGATTTCAAGGTCTGGGCTTGCAGAATATTAGACTGTAAGGTGGCTAGGAGCTTCCAGGCCTAAGCAAAAAGATAGTAAGATTGAAATGTTCAGGCCTCAACCCAAGCCATGTATTTCTTAAGATTGTATAAGGCTCACATCTCAGTAACCAAGTGGTTTCCCATAGTAAGGGGAACAGGGACTATCTCTGACAGGAACTCAATGGCAGGCTCTTTGACCACCCCACTCCCCAAGGGAGGAGCAGTGCTGTTAGGCCACAGAGGAGGGCTTTGCAGCCAGTCCTGAAGATACCTGATAAAACACGGTCAGATGAAAGGGGAGGAGGTCCTTCCCGATCCGTGGACTTGGAAAGGGGCAGGGAGGAGATGAGGGAGGGAGGGTGGATTGGGAGGGAATGAGGTTGCAGGATACAGCTTGGATACAGAGTTAATAAAATGTAACTAATAATAAAAATTTTAAAAAAATAAATAAAAACTGACAGATTCTACTTGGGGTGGGGAAAGGCTCACATCTCATCCTCTCTTCTGAGGAAATTAAAACTACATTTATAATATATACTGTTTTACTTGACTCTCCAGCTTACTTCTGGATATAGGAATTGTTTATTACTCTAGGATGATGTTTCTGTGTAACCTGTTTCTATCTACCTCAAGGAAGAAGGCAAAATTTGTAAGTTATTCCCCTAAATCTGCAGTCATATTAAATTTCAAGAACTGCAATGACTAACAGAACAGGCTATTGCTTTGATGATAACTCTTTATGTTGAAGAGGCTACATTATAGAACAGATTATCTTGTAAATTCTTATGAGTATCACCAGAAAATTACAGAGAGTTACAGATTAGCAATTTATCAGATTTTTTTTTTAAGAATGGACAAGAGCCCTAGTGATTATGGGCAACACCACATCTTGTTCAGGATTTCTGTATTAATTACACATTTTGTCTAGTGACTTGATTCCTCCTTTTAAACTGAAATCTCACGTTAGTGTCTCAAAGGAAAACTTGGAATTACTGGATTACTCTATTGGATCTTCTTCCTACCATGTTATTTACCTTCCATTTATCTACTTTTAATCCATCCTCATCTCTTTTTTCTTACTTTTGTATGACAGGCAAGAAAGGGAAGAAATTCTTACATCTTGTGTTCTTATTGAGGCTGTTTTAGGATGAACTAGAATTTGATCTCCTTAAAGAAGAATCACATGGAATTAATCAACTCTATTCTTGGAAACAAAATCAAGATGCCCTAATGAACACATCACAGCTTCCACTGGACTGTTTGCTTGTGCAAATCTCCCTTTCAAGCTAACGGCTTAACTTAGCATCAGTTAAACTGGTTGTTTACACAAAACCTCCCTTTGTCACTGCAGGATGCCACTTTTGCCTTTAAACACCTCAGCTACACTTGTGTCCTGAGTACCTTAGTGTAGTCCAGCCAGCTGTAATAGACTTTTAATTGACTATATACTGTTTCTGAATGGTTATCTGTGGTGCAATCTCCTTAGCAGTAGTGGGTCAGCTGTCTGAGCCTAGCTTTTTTGATTGCTAGAAAAAGAACATTTTGTATTAATTGTCTGTCCCAGTACTATGTAAGGAATGTCATAATCAGTGCTCCAACTAAGAACCTTTCGTAGAGATAACTCTAAATAGATGTAGCTCATGGCAGCTCTATTTCCAAGTAGGTTCCCTAGTTAGGGGAACAGGGATGTCTCTGACATGAACTCAGTCATGAACTCAGCTGGCTCTTTGATCACCTCCACCTGAGGGGGGAGCAGTCTTACAAGGCTACAGAGGAAGACAGTGTAGCCAGTCTTGATGAAACCTGATAAACTAGGGTCAGATGGAAGGGGAGGAGGTCCTCTTCTATCAATGAACTTGGAGAGGGGTATGGAAGGAGAAGAGGGAGGGAGGGTAAAATTGGGAGGAATTGAAGGAGGAGGTTACAGCTGGGATACAAAGTGAATAAATTTTAGAAAATAAAAAAATAAGTTAAACACATGCTGGAGAGGTTGTGGAAAAAGGGGAACCTTTCTCCACTGCTGGTGGGAATGTAAACTTGTACAACCACTCTGGAAATCAATCTGGCGCTTTCTCATACAACTAAGAATAACGCTTCCCCAAGATCCAGCCATACGACTCTTGGGCATATATCCAAAAGAGGCTCAAGTACAAAAAAAGGACATTTGCTCAACCATGTTTGTAGCAGCTTTATTTGTAATAGCCAGAAGCTGGAAACAACCCAAATGCCCCTCAAAGGAAGAATGGATGCAGAAATTGTGGTACATCTATACAATGGAATATTACTCAGCAATGAAAAATAAGGAAATCATGAAATTTGCAGGTAAATG
>REGO01000339.1:1530875-1577933 GCA_010120015.1 Rhombomys opimus
AGAAGAAAACAGGAAACAAACTAGGAACCTACCACAGAGGGCCTCTGAAAGCCTCTGCCCTACAGACTATCAAAGCAGATGCTGAGCCTGATGACCAACTGTTGGGCAGAGTGAATGGAATTTTATATAAGAAATGGGAAATAATAAGAGCTGGAGAGGACAGGGTCTCCACAAGGAGAGCAACAGAACAAGAAAATTTGAACACAGGGAACTTCCCAGAGACTCATACTCCAACCAAGGAATATTCATGGAGATAACCTAGAACCCCTGCACAGATGTAGCCCATGGCAGTTCAGTGTCCAAGTGGGTTACATAGTAATGGGAAGAGGGACTGCCCCTGACATAATCTGATTGGCCTGCTCTTTGATCACCTCCCCCTGTGGGGGGAGCAGCCTTACCAGGCTACAGTAGAGGACAATGCAGCCACTTTTGATGTGAACTGATAGACTAAGATCAGAAAGGAGAGGAGAACTTCCCCTATCAGTGGACTTGGTGAGTGGCATGCATGCAGAAAGGGGAGGGAGGGTGAGATCGGGAGGGGAGGAGGGAAGGGCTTATGGGGGGATACAAAATGAATAAAGTGTAATTAATAAAAAATTAAAAAAATAAGTTAAAATATATAATAATCACAACAATTATGATATTACTAACAAGGCTCAATTATCGTGTGACACTTATAATTCTAAATTTAGCTTTGGTTTTAGGTGCACTATCTGATTCAATTAATTAAAAAAACACAAAAATATATGCAATGTTATTCATCACCAAATTAACTATATCTTCTGCAACCATGAGAAAAATAGATTTACAGAAACTTGGACAACATTTTACAGAGGGTAGTAAATACTTGAACCTCAGTAATTTGTCTTAGTCCCTTTTTTTGTGTTGTCAAAGTAAAAATAAGTAGTACTTTGTAGAGTGCCTATACAAGTTTTTGGAGAAACATTTTTTTTCATTGCTAAATGAAATAAACAAAATTGTTTCTAAAAGTGTAAGCAATCATCACAGAAAAGAATGCAAGTAGCAGTGGCCAGACACATGAACAGGAAGGAAATCAGTAGGAGTCATCATTTTCTACTGGGAAGAGGAATTGTAACAAAAGCATGAAGCAGATGGCTGCCAAAACATTAAGCCCATTGCCATACTCATCTGACATTGTAGACAGGAAAAAAAAAAAAGAAAAGAACACTTACATTTTGATGTTGGGATTATCTGAAAATGGAAACTGTGAAATATAATTTCTGAGTTTGCTTACAATTGGTTTCTCCATAATATAAAAATATATGCAATATTACGAATTCTAGAGTAGTGGTGAGGCTAAATATTCTCAGGTCATATTCTCCTCAAAGGAGACATTTCATAAATAACTTTTCATCCTTGAAAATCTTATACTAATTTTCTTGTATCAGAATTATGATGGCCAGTAAAAAAATAATTGAATCTTTTAATTTTAATGCTCTAACATTTTTTTTTTATTTTGGTGTGTGTGTGTGCACATATCACACTGTAAATGTTGAAATCGAAGAACAGTTTATGGAAACTCATCCTCTTCACCGATCAGACGACTTCCCAATAGAGTGTCCAGGCTTCTAGGCGTGAACTCCTCTTTCCTTTTTTTAATTAAATCGATTTCAATTTAATGTGAAACTCAATGATAATATTCCTCTAAATAGCATTGTGCTTAAAGAAATTCTTAAAGAGTTTTATATACAAGATACTGTTTGTAAAAAATAATGTAGTATTTCCTTTTTATTCAAAAGGAATATGGATTATTTACTATGGAGCCAGCTAAGAGGGAACAGAGCATGGAAACACAGATACCACAAATTTTTTGAAAGCAAGCATCTCTGTAAATGTGCTTAGAATAACCTTTTCTTATGATAAAGGGATGTCAAATGATTCCCTAGTTAAATTTCATCTAAATTGAGAGGAAGTTGAAAGTTTTAAACTTTTGTTCGAGACCGTCTGTGTGCCTTAATCACACATATTCATGAGATTTAAAAAATATCACTGAGACTCCAAGATGGTAGCGACCAGTGCACATCCTTTCTGAAGGACAGATGATCCAAAACTCCAAAACTGTTGAGTGGATGGGAGCCTGAAGCCAAGTACCGACTTTGAGGCTTCCTGGACTGGAGGGGACAACCCCTGAGCTGGGACCAGGATCCAGGCCCCCTGTGGACATCTTCAGCTTCTGAGAGTGCAAACTATAGACCATCTGCACTCACAGCTGCACCTTCCCTTGCCCAGCTTGCCCCAGCTGCAGCATACCAGAGGCAGGGAGTGCATAACCCCAGGAGCAGGGCCCCCTTACTCTCAATGCCAAGCAGGGGACCCAGATCTGAGAGTAGAAAACTGTGGGCTCTCTGTGCTTACTACTTACGGCGGTGGCTGTGAGTTCCCTGGTCCTCGGCACTTTGCACACCTGCCTGCAAGTGAGTGCTTCTGCAAGAGAGTGCATATACAAGCCCAGATCAGGGTCCTTCTACCTAGCGGCCATCAGATCACTCCTACCCACACCCCTGTTGCAGGCAACAGAGTGATCTCTGGGTCAGCATTCTCAACACGGAAGCCCCTGTTTGTGAGTCTCTCAGTGGTGTCCGGGCAAACCAATATCCTGGAACCAATAAGGTGCAGCTCAGGCCAATCTGAGCACTTGGAGCACAGTATCTATACAGTCCTGTGGTCCATTGAGCCAGTCAGGGCACCTGCGCATGTGTGCTGTACCCACTCTAACCTTGTCTGCAATACAACCTGCTCTTGCTTGTGTTTCTTCCTCACACTCCACCCCTCCTGGCAGGCACACTTCCATTCACACTCCTGCACTTGCACACTTGTGCCTGCGACCTTTCTCTCTTAGCTGCATCTGAAACACCAACACCCACTCTCAAACCAGTGGACCTCTCTCATCTTACTGAAGAATACTCCAGACTCCGAGACAGACTGACTCAGTCTGCAGTACAGGATCCAAGAACAAACAGCAAAGGCTGCTGACCAACAGATGGCAAGAGGCAGGATTAAGAACACATCCAACAATAATCAGGACATTATGGCTTCACCAGCAACCCCCAAAATCAATGTATATTTTACCTAATCAGAAACACAAGAAAATTATTTTAATGATATACTTATCGAGTTATTAGAAGCACATAAAGAGGAAATGAACAAAACTCAAAGAAATAGCCACATAAATTGAGGCACCAAAAAGAGAAAAATAAAATAAAAAATAGAAGACATCATGGAAAAACAGGAATCCACATTCAGACAGATGAAGGAAATGGTGGAAGACAGGAAAACAGAATTAGAATCAATAAACAAAACAAAACAAACATAGAGAAAACGCTGGAGATGGAGAATTTAGAGAAAAGATCAGGAACCACAAAAATAAGCATCACCAACAGAATACAAAAAAGGGAAGAGAAAATCTCAGGTGCTGAAGATATAATTGCAGAAATTGATATATCTGTCAGAGAACAAGTAAAATCAGAGAACTTCCAAACACAAAACATCCAAGGAAGCAAGGACCCCCTAAAAAGACAAAATCTAAGAATAATAAGAATAAACAAAGATTCCAGAATCCAAGATACAAAAAAATATTTTCAAGAAAATCATTGAAGAAAATTTTTCAAACTTAAAGAGATGTTCTTAAACATATAAGAGGCTTACAAAATACCTCATAGACTAAACCAGAAAAGAAACTTCCCATGTCACATAATAGTCAAAACAGTAAATCTACAGAACAAAGAAAAATGATTAAAAGCAGCAAGGAAAAAAGGCCAAGTAACATAGAAAGGTAGACCTATCAGCATCATACCAGACTACTCAACAGGAACTATGAAAGCCAGAAGGGCCGGGGCAGATGTTGAGCAGACTCTGAGAGACCACAGATGCCTACCCAGATTATTATACTCAACAAAGCTTTCAATTACCATAGATGGAGAAAACAAAACATTCCATAACAAAACTAAATTTAAACAATATCTAAACAGCAAACCAGCCCTACAAAAGAAACTAGAAGGAAAACTCCAATCTAACAAAATCAACTAGATCCAAGAAAACACAAGACATAGATAACCCACAACAAAAAATTAAAAGAAAACAAGCATACAAACACACTATCATCACCCAATACACCTTAAAAGGAACTAACATCCATTGGTCACTATTATCTATAAACATCAATGGACTCAATAGTCAAATTAAAAGACAGAGACAAACAGAATGGTTGCAGAATCAGGATCCAACATTATGCTGCATCCAAAAAAAATACACCTTTGAAACAATGACAGACACTATCTCAGAGTAAAGGGCTGGAAAAAAGTCTTTCAAGCAAACAGACCCAGAAAAAAAGCAGGAGTAGCCATCTTAATATCTAATTAAACAGACTTTCAATCAAAATTAATAATAAAAAAAAAGATGAGGAGGGACACTTCATTCTCATCAAAGGAAAAATCCACCATGAGGACATCACAATTCTGAGCATCTGTGTCTCCAATACAAGAGCACGTGCATTTGTAAATGAACATTATTAAAGCTCAAATCACACATGGATGCCAACATCTTGATAGTGGGAGACTTCACTGCCCCACTGTCAGCAAGGGACAGATCATTTAAACAGAAGCTAAATAGGAAATAATGATAGAGGTCCTAAATAAATTGGATGTAGTAAATGTCCACAGAACCTTTTACCTAAACTCAAAAGAGTATACCTTCTTCTCACCACCCCAATGGACCCTTCTCCAAGATTAACAATATAGTTGGACACAAAGCAAACCACAACAGATACAAGAAGATTGAAATAATCCCTGTACCTTATGAGGCCACCATGGCCTAAAACTAGACCTCAACAACAGAAATAACATAAGCCTACACATTTATGGAAACTGAACAACTCTCTATTCAATGACTGCTTGGTCAGGGAAGAAATAAAAAAAAAAAATCAATCTGGAAATCAATCTGGCGCTTTCTCAGACAACTAGGAATAGTGTTTCCTCAAGATCCAGCCATACCACTCCTAGGTATATACCCAAAAGAGGCTCAAGCACACAAAAAGGACATCTGCTCAACCATGTTTGTAGCAGCTTTATTCGTAATAGCCAGAAGCTGGAAACAGCCCAGATGCCCCTCAACTGAGGAATGGATGCAGAAACTGTGGTACATCTATACAATGGAGTATTACTCAGCAATGAAAAATAAGGAAATCATGAAATTTGCAGGTAAATGGTGGGACCTGGAAAGGATCATCCTGAGTGAGTTGTCCCAGAAGCAAAAAGACACACACGGTATATACTCTCTCATATAAACATACAACACAGAATAAACCCACTAAAATCTGTACATCTAAAGAAACTAAGCAAGAGAGAGGACCCTACCTAAAACGGTCAATCCCCATCCTGAAAGCAATGAGGATGGACATCCAAAGAAGAAGAAAACAGGAAACAACCTAGGAACCTGCTACAGAGGGCCTCTGAAAGCCCGAAGAAGAAAACAGGAAACGACCTAGGAACCTGCCACAGAGAGCCTCTGAAAGCCTCTGCCATGCAGACTGTGAAAGCAGATACTGAGCCTGAGGGCCAACTGACAGGCAGAGTGAATGGAATTTTATGTAAGTAGTGGGAAATAGTAAGAAATGGAGAGGACAGGAACTCCACAAGGAGAACAACAGAACAAGACAATTTGAACACAGGGAACTTCCCAGAGACTCATACTCCAACCAAAGACTATTCATGGAGACAACCTAGAACCCTGACAATGCAGCCACTTCTTATGAGAACTGATAGACTAAGATCAGAAAGAAGGAGAGGAGGATGTCCCCTATCAGTGGACTTGAGGAGGGGCATGCATACAGAAAGGGCTGGGGGGAGGGTGGGACTGGGAGGGGAGGAGGGAGGAGCTTATGGGGGGATACAAAATGAATAAAGTGTAATTAATAAAAAAACCCCACGAAATTAGAAAATGAAGGCACAACCGACCCAAATTCACCAGACACAATGAAAGCAGTGCTAAGAAGAAACTTCATAGCACTAAGTGCATTCAGAAAGAAGTTTGAGACTTCTCATACGAACAACTTACCAGCACACATGAAAGCAATAAAAAAAAGAAGAAGAAAAAGAAGCAGACACACACAAGAGGAGTGTATAGATGGGAATAATCAAACTCAGGATTTAAATCAGTAAATTAAAAACAAATAAAACAATTCAAAGAATCAATGAAACCAAGAGCTGGTTTTTTGATAAAATCAACAAAGTAGAAAAACCCTTAGCCAAACTATCTACAATGTAGAGAGAATCTATCCAAATCAGCAAAATCAAAAATGAAAAGGGAGAAATAACTACAGACAATGAGGAAATTCAAAGAATCATTAGGTCTTACTTCAAAAGCCAATACGCCAGAAAATTTGAAAATCTAAATGAAATGGACATTTTTCTAGATAGATTTCATTTACCAAACTAAACCAAGAACAGGTAAATAGATTGAACAGTCTTTTATCCCTCGAGGAAATAGAAGCAGTCAACAAAATTCTCCCTGAGAGAAAATACCCAGGGCCTGGTTTCAGCATAGAATTCTACCAGACCTTCAAAGAGCTGACATCAATACCCTTCAAACTATCCCACAAAATAGAAACAGAAGGCATATTACCAAACTCATTCTATAAGGCCACAGTAACCTTGATACCTAAACCACACAAAGATCCAACAAAAAAAGGAGAATTTCAGACATATCTCTCTTGTGAACATTGATGCAAAAATGCTCAATAAAATACTCAGAAATTGAATCCAAGAACTGATAAAATATATCATCCACCACAACAATTTAAGGCTTTATCCCAGGCATTAGGTGTGGTACAGTATACAGAAATCAATCAATACAATCCACAACATAAACAAAGAGAAAGTAAAAACCACATGATCTTCTCCTTAGATGATGAAAAAGCATTTGACAAAATCTAATGCCTGCCCATTATGTTTGAAGTTTGGAGAAATCAGGGATACAAGGCACATACATAAACACAGTAAAGGCAATATACAGCAAGCCTATAGCCAACATCAAACTAAACTGAGAGAAACTTAGAGCAATCCCACTGAAATCAGGGACAAGGCAAGGCTGTCCACTCTTTCCATATCTCTTCAACATGGTACCTGAAGTCCTAGCCAGAGCAATAAGACAATTAAAGGAGATCAAGGGGATACACATTGGAAAAGAAAAAAAAAGTTTCAGTATCACTATTAGCAGATGATATGATAGTATGCATTAGTGACCCCCAAAATTCTACCAGAGAACTCCTTCAGCTCATAAATACCTTTATCAAATTGGCTGAATACAAAATTAACTAAAAAAAAAAAGTAGTCCTCCTGTATACAAGAGACAAAAGGGTTGAGAAATTAAAGAAACAACACCCTTTACAATTGCCACAAACAACATAAAGTACCTTGGTGTGACTCTAACCAAGCATGTGACAGACCTGTATAAAAACAAAAACAAAACAAAACAAAACAAAACAAAAACCCTTCAATTGTTTGAAAAAAGAAATTGAAGAAGATATCAGAAGATAGAAAAATCTTCCATGCTCATTAAATCAGTAGGATTAACATAGTGAAAATGGCTATCCTGCAAAAATGAATGTACAGATTCAATGCAATCCCCATTAAAATACCAACACAATCCATACAGAACATGAAAGAACAATTCTCAATTTCATATGGAAAAGCAAACAAACAAACAAAAAACAGAATTGCTAAAACAATCCTATACAACAACAGATCATCTAGAGGTATCTCCATCCCTGATCTCAAGCTATACTACAGAGCAATAGTAATAAAAACTGCATGGTACAGGCACAGAAACAAAATGGTGGATCAATGGAATTGAAGACCCAAAAAGAAATCCACACATGTATCGATACGTGGCTTTTGACAAAGAAGCCAAAACCATAGAATAGAAAAAAGACAGCATCTTTATCAAATGATACTAGACTAACTGGATGTCTACATGTAGAAAAATGAAAATAGATCCATATTTATCACCCTGCACAAAATTAAATTCCAAGTGGATCAAAGACTTCAAAATAAACCCAGACACACTAAACCTGTTAGAATAAAAAGTGGGGAAGAGCCTTGACCTTATTGGCACAAGAGACAACTTCATGAACGGAACACCAACAGAACAGGCTCTAAGATCAACAATCAATGAATCAATAAAACAGAAATTGAAACCTTCTGTAAAGCAAAGAAGACTGTTAGCAGAACAAAAAGACAACCTACAGATTTGGAAAGGATCTTCGCCAACCCTATATCTGACTGAGGGCTGGTACCCAGAATAGATAAAGAACTTAAGTAAAGGGAACAAGAACTGTCTCTGACTTGAACTCAGTGGCTGGCTCTTGACCACCTTCCCCTGAGTAGGGAGCAGCCTTACCAGGCCACAGAGGAAGACAATGCAGCCAGTCCTGATGAGACCTGATAAACTAGGGTCAGATGGAAGTCCACTGATAGTGGAGGTCCTCCTCCCCTTCTTTCTGTCCCTAGTTTTTCAGTTCTCATCAGGACTGGCTGCATTGTCTTTTTCTGTGGCGTGGTAAGGTTGCTCTCCTCTCAGGGGAAGGTGATCAAAGAGTCAGCCACTGAGTTCATGCCAGAGACAGTCCCTGTTCCCCTTACAAGAGTACCCACTTAGATACTGAGCTTCCCTGAGCTACATCAGTGCAGAGATTCTAGGTTATCTTCATGTATGGTTCTTGATTGAAGTAACAGTCTCAGAAAAGACCCCTGGGCCCGGATTCTTTGGTTCTGTTGCTCTCCTGGTGGAGCGCATGTCCTCTCCAGGTCTTTCATCTCCCTTAAAGTGCTTTGTTATAACTCACTTTTAATAAACTTCTCACTAGTTTGGTTTGCATCACAGTTGCCATAGCAAAGCATGACTCTAGCTTTTAGTTTTATGAATTTTTGATAGAAAAATTTCCAAATCATAGCATATCTAGAACTTGTTCATCCTCATTTAACTTTTTACTGCAAAGAGGCAGAGCATTAGACATTTGGGAGATTTAGATTTTGTGTGCATGTGTGTGTGTGTGTATAATATATATATCTTTATATACTTTGATAATATTTCCCTCCATTAATTTCTCAAAGATCTCCTCTCTTACCTCCCCACCAAACTCAATTTGCATTCTTATATTCAGAAGAAACAAACAAAGTGAAAACAACTAAACAACAACAACAAAACACCCCCCATCACCTTCCACCAAAGCTATTAATTTTGGAGAATTTCATTTTCTTTCAGTGATTAAAAGGAGCATAACTACTATCTTTTTTGTATGCCCACAGGAAAAAAAAATTCTGGCATTTTATCCTGCTGATAATGTAGTACAATTAAAATACTATGAAGGACCTGACAATCAATGTTGACTGCCAAGTTTATAGATCTGTCACAATCTTTGTGATTTCAAAGTTTTATTTTACTCATATTATGAGATTACAAAATTGCAATATTTGTTTCTTTTATTTTTATTACTTAGTTTATTTACTATATATCCCAAGGGTGCTCCCTCACTCCTCTCCTCCCAGTGTCAAGTCTTCTCTTCCTTCTCCCTTCCCCTCTCACTTTCACTCCAAGAAAAAGGGAGTCCCCTCCCCTCATATCAGTACTCCACAGCATATCAAGTCACATCAGGATTGAGAGTGTCCTCATCCCTTGAGGCCAGGCAGGACAGCTCTGCCGGGGGCAGTGATCCAAAAGCAGGCATTAGAGTCCATGTAAGAAACAGCTCCCCCCTCTACTTGCCAGCTGTCCTACATGTAGACCAACTTGCCCATTGGCCACATATGTGTAAGGGGCCTATGTTCATGCATGCTCCTTAGTTTCTGTCTCAGTATCTGTGAACCCCCAAGGAACTGAGTTAGTTGTCTCTTTTGGACTTCTTGTGAGATTCCTGTTCCCTCCAGGTCCTTCCATCTTTCCCCAGCACTTCCACAGGATCCCTGGAGGTCTGCCCCATGCTTGACTACAAGTCCCAACATCTACCTTGACCCACACCTTGCAGTACTGAGTTCCATGTTAGATTGTTAGTATGAAGGCTTCTTTGAGTCATTTCTGCATTCATGTGAATGTTCTGTGAGCTTTCTTTCATGTTCATTATTTTAAGCTTGCATAGAGCAAATAAGAATTGTAAGAATTACTTAAAAGCTAGAATCCTAATTGCCACATTATTTAGTAAGTGTAATTATTTCAAAAGTCAAGTCAACCTGAAAGTGAGAATATAAGCTGAAGAAATAAATAAGAGGTGATGTTAAATATTCAATACATCCTGACTGGCTGAAGTTTTCATTAGTGGATGTCCTCTGTTGAAGAGAAAAGATTTTTTTTTCTTTGATGAAGAATGGATTTTTTGGTGAGGTTGTGTCGCCTCTTAATGTCAAAAGCTACAGTGAAGTGAGGTCTCATCCCAACACAAAGAACAGTAAGCAACTGAGGAAAGCTGGGGATGCTAAGGTGCCCTTCCCAGAGAGGACCACACTAATTTGTCAGTGCCAAGGAGTCCTCCCTGAAAACATGCATACCCAGGCAGCAATGCATGGACAAAACAGGCTATTTAGGAACATATATGTATATATGCATATGTACATAGATGTACGCAATACCTTTCCTGAAAATGTGCCCATGAAATTGAGGAAGAGCAGGGATGGGTATTGCCATCTACCTTTGTCTCGCCTTAGTCTTTCCTCATGTCCTGTGATCATTATGCCCTAGTACCTGCATTTCATTAAGGAAGTCCAAGAACAGAGGGACACGATGTAAAATTCGTTGGATCAAAGAGCCTTTGATCTCAGGGAAGGAATCATAGCATTTGAGGTGTTAACTAACACTTTTGGTAGGTTTGTTGTGTTGTTTGTTTGTTTGTTTCTGTATTTTATAGAGCATTGACCAGTGATTTCCTTTTTTTAAATTAAAAATTGCCCTAATACATGTTTAAAAGTGAATGAACATAAAATTCAATCCATTGTATGAAACAGGAAAATGTTTACTAAAAGGACTACCTGTGCTCATTCAGATAAAGTTTTACTTTAACGCTAATAAGATCTCAAGAAAACAGTAGCTGATGGCTTGGGAAAATGTGAAAGACATAAGTGTATGAGAACAGTTTATTTCAGTGATTCTTATAATTAAGCTGGGGACTTTAAGAACATGTGTGATATGCCAAATTCTTTAAACTGTCATTTCAAGGAAAATGTTTAAATAAGCGCTGCAGGAAGTCACTGTTGTCTCCTTTTATTGAGTTATTACAGAAGAAAAACAAAATGTTTTAATTATCAGTGAAATCTATTAAACTATGATATTAACTGAATTTTCATTTACCTGACATGAAAGTTAGGACATCAATAACAAAGGAACAATATATAAGAATTAAAATAGAGACTGTAGGGAGGATATGGGCACAGGAAACTAGCTGAGGGCCTCAAAACTGATTATGTTTTTACTCTCCAAAGAAGTACTTCACATCTTCTGGGAGTGAGGCCTCTGTCTCATTTTAGGAATTGTAATAATTTTGCAAAGACAGTGATTACCTTCAATGGGAAGATTAATGTCTTCGTTTCTCACATTTTCTCAATTTTTCTTTGAACATAATCATCCACAGAGGCTGAATTATGCAGTATGAATTACAATTAAGATGAAATATGATGTGTTGTTTTGATATGTGCTGAAATTAGGAGAGCCTCAAATAGCCTAACTACAAGGTCTGCTCCCTGTGGTACTCATGGTTTTGACTTCATCTCTAAACTATTCTCCTCTGAAGAGGACCAAAAAAAAATCTTCCTGAGCAATGAGCTTCAGTTTCCTGAAAACCTGTTCATCATATGATGAACCCCATGTCACTTTACAACTGTATGGACTGATTGTCTGTAGCTACAGTGCCTGTTTTGTTGTTGTTGTTGTTTGTTTGTTTGTTTGTTTGTTTTTCAGCTCTCCATTTTCTTTTTTTTTTTTCAGATCTTCCTGTTGATTTATTTATTTATTTTTTTTTAAATTTTTATTTTTATCAGTTACATTTTATTAATTTTGTATCCCAGCCGTGCCCCGAACCCTCGTTCCCTCCCAGTCCCTCCCTCCCTCCCTCATCACTACTGTGCCCCTTTCTAAGTCCACTGATAGGGGGGACCTCCCCCCATTCATCTGATCCTGTTTTATCAGGTATCTTCATTGAGTTCCTGTTAGAAATAGTCCTTGTTCCCCTCACTTTGGGAAACCAATTGGTTACTGAGCTACCACAGGCTACATCTGAGCGGAAGTTCTAGGTTATATCCATACATGGTCCTTGGTTGAATGTCAGTTTCAGAAAAGACCCTGTGCCCAGATATATTTGGTCTTTGTGGAGCTCCTATCCTTTCCCCATCAGACTAACTCCCCTTCTTTCTTATGATTCCCTGTACTCTGCCAAAGGTTTGGTCATGAGTCTTTGCTTTGAAAACACTGCTAGTTAGAGGCTTTCAGATGCGCTCAGAAGACAAACACGGTATATACTCACTTATATAGACCTATAAGATATGATAAACATAATGAAATCTATACACCTAAAAAAGATAATCAAGAGAGCAGACATGGGGTAAGAGGATCAATCCTCATTTAGAAAGTCAGTTGGGACGTGCATTGAACGCATGACAGGGGTCTACTGAGCGCATCTGAAAGCTCTCCATTTTCTACTCTGTTCTTTCTCTCTTTTTCTAACAGCTTATAAAACAATGGATTTATGATGGGTGTAAGATCAAATCTCAGAGTCATTTTGATTTGCATTTCCCTGATGACTAATGACTTTGAGCATTTTTTAAAGTCCTTCTCCACCATTTGATATTCCTCTGTTGAGAATTTTCTGTTTAGCTTGGGACATCTATTTTCCTGATTGGATTATATGGTTTGTTGGTGTTTAATTTTTTGAGTTCTTTAAATATTTTGAATATTAACCCTCTGTCAGATAGAGGATTGGTAAAGATTTTTTCCAAGTCTGTAGGTAGTAGCTAAGATCAAAACATTAAAGTGAGAGAACATGCTGGCAAAGTCTGCTGGTAGAGGTGCAGACTTGTACAGCAACTTTAGGAATCAATATGGAGCTTTCTCAGAAAGTTGGGAACAGTTCTAACTCAACACCAAAATATTCCCCTTGTGGGAATATACCAAAAAGATACTCTACCATACAACAAGGATGCTTGCTCAGCTATGTTCATAGTGGCTTTATTCATAATAGCCAGAAACTGGAAACAACCCAGTTGTCCCTCAACCAAAGAATGGATAAAGAAACTGTGACACATCTATATGATGGAATACTATTCAGATATTTAAAAGAAAAAAAAGAAGAAATCATGAAATTTGCAGGAAAATGGATGGATCTGAAAATATCATCATGAGTGTGGTAACTCAGACTCAGTAAGACAAGCATGGCATATACTCACTTATAATCTGATAGTAGCCAAATAATACAGGATAACCATACTACAATCCACATAGCTAAAGAAGCTACTATGTGACAAAAAGCACCTTAGGGAGAATGGATAGTTCTCATTCAGAAGGGCAAATAGAATAGATACCAGAAACAGTTGAAGAAAAGTAACAGGACAGGAGCCTACCATTGATGTCCTTTGAAAGGCTCCACACACCAGGACACCAAGGCAGATGCTGAGAAACAGTCAAACTTTGGGCAGATCACAGGGTGTCTTATAGAAAAAAAATGGGGACATAGAAGGTCCCAGAGGGGATATGGCTCCATGAGAAGAGCAACAGAGCCAACAAATCTGTGTCTGGAGGACCTGTGGAAACTGATGCATCAACCAAGGACCATGCATTGAGAGGACCCAGGCCCCCTGGTCAGATGTAGCCTTTAGGCAGTTCAGCAACCATATAAGTCACCTAGTAAGTGAACCAGGGGCTGCCTAGGACATGAACTCTGTTGCCTGCTCTTCAATCACTTCCCCCGAGTAAGGTGGTCTTGCCAGACAACAATGGAGGAGGATACAGACATTCTACAATAAACACCACTCTAGAATTGGAAAATGCTGGTTGTGATTTCATTTTATTTGTTTAAAACAAAATAAAAAGTCATGTTTCTGTATTACATGTCTAATATCTGCATATAAAATAGCATGTATCATGCTTGTCTTTCTGAGTCTGGGTTGCCTTACTCAGGATAATCTTTTCCAGATCCATCTATTTGCCTTCAACTTTCAAAACATCTTCTTTGTTTTGATTTTTACTTTTAAATTTTTTAAATTAAATTTGTATTTTTTATATTAATAAATTTATTCACATTGTATCCCAGCTGTAGACCCCTCCCTCACTTCCTCCCAATAGCACCCTCTCTCCCTTATCTCCCTCCATGCCCCTCTCCAAGTCCACTGATAGGGTTCCTCCTCCCCTTTGCCCCTTCTATCTGATCCTAGCTTATCAGGTCTCATCAGGACTGGCTACATTGTCCTCTTTTGTGGCCTGGCAAGGCCTCTCCTCCCTCCAGGGGAGGAATCAAAGAGTCAGCCACTGTCATGTCAGAGACAGTCCCTGTTCCCTTTACTAGAGAATCCTTTTGGATACTGAGCTGCCATGGGCTACATCTGAGCAGGGGTCTTAGGTTATCTCCATGCATGGTCCTTAGTTAGAGTATCATTCTCAGAAAAGGCCCCTGTGCCCAGATTTTGTGGTTCTTTTACTTTCCTTGTGGAGCTTTTATTCTCTCCAAGTCTTACTATCTCCCCCTTCTTTCACAAGATTCCCTGCACTCTGCCCCAAGTTTGGTTATAAATATCAGCATCTGCTTTGATACATTGCTAGGTAGAGTCTTGTAATAGGGAGAACCTGGATACAAGCCAGATGTCCCCCAACAGAGGAATGGATACAGAAAGTGTGATACATTTACACAATGGAATACTACTCAGCAGTTAAAAACAAGGAAATCATGATATTTGCAAGCTTATGGTGAGATCTAGAAAAGATCATTCTGACTGAGGTTTCCCAGAAGCAGAAAGACACACACAGTATACACTCACTTATAAGTGAATATTAGACCTAAAAGATAGGATAAACATGATAAAATCTGTACACCTAAAGAAGCTAATTAAGAAGGAGGAGCCTGGTAAGATGATCTATCCTCACTTAGAGAGACAAATGTGATGGATATCGGATGTTCTTGCTTTTAAGCTGAATAGTATTCCAGTGTGTAAATTTATCACAGTTTCTTTATCCATCCTTCAGTTGGTACAATCCACACACTTAAAGAAACAAAGTAATTTCTTTTTCAAATTTTAAGTTCTCATAAGTATATACGCTTATTTCTGTGCTTTCAGTTTGATTCCATTGATCAACCTCTCTGTTTCTATGCCAATACTATGTAGTTTTTATTACAATTTCTCTATAGTATAGATTAAAATCAGGGATTCTGATACTGCCTGAAGTTCTTTTATTGTACAGAATTGTTTTGGTTATCCTGGGCCTTTTATTTTTCCATATGAATTTAATGGTTGCTATTTCTGTAAATAATTGTGTTGGAAATTTGGTAGATATTGCATTGTATCTTTAAATGACTTTTGGAAGGATGGCCATTTTCACTATGCTAATCCTACCAATTCACAAGCATGGGATATCTTTTCAGCTTCTAAAATCTTCTTCAATTTCTTTCTTCAAAGACTTGAAGTTTTTTTTGTCATACGGGTCTTTCACTTGCCTGGTTATAGTAACATGAAGGTGTTTTATATTATTTGTTACTATTGTGAAAGATGTTGTTTCCCTAATTTCCTTTCAGCCCTTTTGTCACTTGTATAAAGGATGGAAAACTGAAAGAATCTCCAACAAATCACGGTGGTTTAACTGGATGTCTGTATGTAGAAAAATGCAAATAGACTCGTATTCATTATCCTACACAAAACACAAGTCAAAATGGATCAAAGGCCTTGACATAAAGCCAGAGATTCTAAATCTATTAGAAGACAGAGTTGGGGAAAGTCTGGAAATCATTTGCATAAGAGAAAACTTCCTAAACAGAATAACAACTGCACAGGCTCTGAGACTAACAATTAATAAATGGGATCTCATGAAACTGAGAAGCTTCTGAAAATCAAAGAACACTGTCAATAAAACAAAACAGCAGCCTACAGATTGGAAAAAGGTCTTTACTAACCAACCCTACAGCAGACAGAGAGCTAATATCTAAAATATGCAAAGAACTTAAGAAATTAAAAAACAACAAATCAAAAAATCCAATTAAAAATGAGGGACAGAGCTAAAACAAGAATTTACAACAGAGGATGTTCAAGTGAGAATCACTTAAAGAAATGTTCAATATCCTTAACCATCAGAGAAATGCAAACCAAAACAGCTCTAAGAATCCATGTTACACCAGTCAGAATGGCTAAGATCGAACACTCAAGAACATCATGCTGGCAAGGATGTGGAGAAAGGGGAACGCTCTTCCATTGCTTGTGTGAGTGAAAACTTGTACAATATCTCTGGTAATTAATCTAGCACTTTCTCATTAAATTGAGAATAGTTCTACCTCAGGACCCAGCTATACCATTCCTGGGCTTATACTCAAAAGATGATCCACCATACAAGACGTTTGTTCAACTATGTTCATAGCAGTTTTATTAATTATAACCAGAAACTGGAAATGATCTAGATGTCCCCCAACCTACAAATGAATGCAGAAATTGTGGAACATTTACACAAAGGAACACTACTCATCTATTAAAAACAAAGAAATCATAAAATTTACAGGCAAATGGATGGAACCAGAAAATATCCTAAGTGAGGTAACACAGAATCAAAAAGACATACATGGTATGTACACATTTATAAGTGGATATTAGAGCTAAAGTGCAGGATAACCATACTACAATCCACAGACCCAAAGAAGCTAAGTAACAAGGAGGGCACATGGGAGAGTGCTGGAGTGTCACTCACAAAAGGAAAAAGAAAAAAAAGCAGAAGTGGATGAAGAGATGGAATTTGGCAGGAGATGGAATAGGGAGGGGAAACAAAGTTGAGGATCAGATGTGAGGAGAATCGGAGTGGGAGGTGAGAGGGCTGGGAACAAGAAGGGAAACTGAGGGGGGACATCTTTGTCAAGCTTGAGGCCTGGGAGAGAGTAGGCTCCAGGGAGGATATAGGTGTGACTTTTGCTCAGACTCTTAACAGAGGGGCAGCTGAAGACTGAAGTGACCACCTCATATCTAGGCAGGACCAGTGGAAAAAGGGGAACAGCAATCCACTGGCAAAAGCTTTGATCCAAAAATTACCCTGCTTACAAGAAGTGCATGACGAAAGAGGAAACAAAGACTGAATGTCCAACCAATTATTGGCCCAGCCTGAGACCCACTCCATGCTAGAGAGTCAGCCAATGACACTACTTATTTTAATTTATTATTTAGTTATTATTTATTACAATTTTTTTCACTTCGTATCCCAGCTATAACCTCCTCCCTCATCTCCTCCCAGTTCCACATTCCCCTTTCTTCTCTTATGCCCCTCCCCTATTTCATGGATAGTGCTGGCCTCCTCCCTTCTATCTGACCCCATCAGTACTGGCTGTATCTTCTTCCTCTGTGGCTTGGCAAGGCTGCATCCTCAGGGGTAGGTGATGAAAGAGGTGGCCACTGAGTTCTTGTGCAGAGAGCTTCTGCTCCCCTTACAAGGGTACCCACTTGTAGACTGAGCTGCCTATGGGCAGCATCTGAGCAGGGGTCTAAGTCCTCTCTGTGCTTGGTCCTTGGTTGCAGTTTTGGCCCCCCTGGGCCCAGGTTTTTCACACTATTAATGATGCTATGCTATACTTGCAGACAGGAGGCTAACTTGACTGTCCTCTTAGAGGTTCCAGCCAGCAGGGGATGAAAACAGATTCTTGGACTTGCAACCAAGCATGGGGCAGATCTCAAGATGTTCTACTGAAGTGTTGGGGAAAAGATGGAAGAACCTGGAGGGGACAGGAACTTCACAAGGAGACCAACAAAAACAAACTAACCCTTATGCATGGGGGCTTATAGAGTCTGAGACATCAACTAAGGAGCATGCATGGTTTGGACCTAGGCAGGGGGCACATATGTGGCTGATTGCAGCTTCATCTTTATGTGTGGTGCCTGGTGAGTTAAGGGTGTGGGGAGGCTGTTTCTAACATGGACTCTATTACCTGCTTTTGGATCACTTCCCCCTGCCAGGGCTTCCTTTTCAGGCCTCTGGAGATGAAAATATGCTCAGTCCTGATGCGACTTGATGTGCTATAGAGGACTGAGAAGGAGGGAGCCCCTTTTCTAGGGGAAAGGGAGAGGGGAAGGGAGAAGAAAAAAAGGGAGGAGAAGTATAAGGAGAGGGAGGAGTTGCTACCCTTGGGATGTAAAGTAAATAAACTAAAATAATTTTTAAAAAGTAGCTAAGTCACTGAGAGCACCCTATGGATGCTTAATTCTCACTCAGAAGGAAAAATAGAAAAGACACAGGAAGTGGTTAAATAGAGGGAACAGGACAGGAGCCTACCATTGATGTCCTCTGAAAGACTCCACCCGCCAGGCACACAGATGCAGACACACACAGCCAAACTTTGGGCAGAGCTCAGGGGCCTTAGGGAAGAGTGGGGGGATAGAACAACCTAGAGGTAACAGAAGCTCCAGAAGACCAACAGAACCCCAAAATCTGGGTTCACAGAGCCCTGTATAGCCTGATACATCCATGAAAGTCCTTTCATAGAGAAAGTCTAGTCCCTCTGCTTAGATGTAACTGATATGCAGATCACTTTCCATGTAGGTTCCCTAGTAAGGGGAGCTTGGGCAGTCTCTGACATGGACTCTGTTGCCTGCTCCTGGATCAATTGCCCCTGGTGTGGTGGCCTAGTCAGGCCACAGTGAAAGAGCATGCACACAGTACTGATGAGATTTGAAAGACTGGGGTCAGTTGGTAGGGAAAGAGGTCTCCTTTCTGAGGACTAGGGGAGGCTGATGGGGAGGGTAACAGGAGTAAGAGAGGGACCAGGATAAGACAAGGGAGGGGACCATGATTGAGATATAAAGAGAATAAATTTTTTAAAAATGGATTTCTTGAGTGCCACCTTTATGTAGGCACTTTATGTAGGCATTTCCTGGGCTATAGCTGCAAAATTATTACAGTACAAAACACATGCACAGGCAGCTGCCAATATAGTCTATGTAATTTCTGGAGTGTATTTCCATTAAAAAACAAAAAAGAAAAAAAAGGGAAATGATTCCAATGCTATTGAATTAGAAAAATCCTAGATAAGTATTAATCAAAATGAATAGAAATACAATCTTTTAATTTTGTTTTGGCAAAAATAGAATGATATGTTTTCAAGCATCTTTTCCGGCATCCCAATCTTAAGTTTATGTTTAAACCATTATATGTAAGTTTGGATTGTTATCAATATTCCTGTGTCTAGATGAAACACAGTTTGAAATCTGTGTTCAATGGTTACTAATGGAAAAAGTAGGGCAGAAGATAGTATGCTTATTGTTTAGTATTGTCTAATTTTTTCATAGAACAGAAAACAATTATTCTCAACACTGTGTGCTGGATAATCTTCGCTCAACTTGACAGAGCTAGGCTCATTTGGAAAGAGGGACACTCAAGAATATACCTCCGTGAGGTCAGGTTGTAGGAAAAGCGTTTCCTTAATTAGTGATTGATGTGAAAAAGTGGCACTACCCTTACCTGGTGGTTTTGGGTGAAATACAAAAGCAGACTGAGTTCTGTTGCTCTCCTTGTGGAGCTCCTATCCCCTCCAGGTATTTCTATCTCCCCTTTTTTCATAAGATTCCCTGCACTCTGCATGAAGTTTGGCTATGAGTTTCAGTATCTGCTTCAATAAACATGCCGGGTAGATTTTTTTTTTCTCTTTGATTTCCTCCCCCTGAGGAGGGCAGCCTTACCAGGCCACAGAGGATGACAATGCAGCCAGTCCTGATGAGACCTGATAGGCTAGGGTCAGATGGAAGGGGAGGAGGACCTCCCCTATCAGTGAACTTGGGGAAGGGCATGGGAGGAAAGAGGGAGGGAGGGCAGGATTGGGAGGGGATGAGGGAAGAGGCTACAGGTGGGATACAAAGTGAATAAATTGTAATAAAAATAAATAAATAAAAATAAATAAATAAAAGTTAAAATAAAAAAGAAGACCAAGTATGCTGAGAAGAGCCAGCCCGGAAGCAGTAATTGATCTTCCATGGTCTTTGTTCCTGCTATGCTCCAGGTTGATGCCAGGAGTTTCTCCCACTGTTGGGTTTATAACTTTAAGGTAAATAACCCCTTTCCTCTCCAAGTTATTTTTGGCAATTATGCTTTATCACAGCAAAAGAAATTCTGACTAAGATAATTGGAAATTGGAAATAATTCCTTTTCCACAGAAACTTTGTTTCTTCAAAGTATTTATTATAATATAGCTTATAGAAAAAATCTTTAAAAATATTTTTCTTTTTTTTTGCTTCCCTTTATGGAAAACATAAATGACTCCACTATGAAAGCAGTTTTCTGAATTTTGGTAAGTAAGTGTACATGGGGAGTTTAATCCACCTTGCTGGAGGTAAACCTCAAAGATAAAATAGTAACAGCAACTTTAATTAACTGACAATCAAACTGAGACTTCAAATTGTATGAGCTACAGAGATTTTGATAGTCACTAATTGTTTATTGCATCATCTTAACTAAAATAATAAATAAGGAGAGTTCCTTAAACGTTCATGAAGTCAGTGCAATCAAACTGATATGATTATCTTGCTGGACAGAACATTTGACTGAGGGTGACTAATAAAATAACCATGGAGATTTTTCCAATGTCTGCAGACAAACTAGTGGTATGAACATGTAAGGCGAGTAGTGTACGATTTAATTCTAAACATATGTGGGTCGAATACCATTTAGATTTCCACAGATGACATAAATCTATATGATAAAGACAGATTCTAAGAGTGGCTCAGCATAAATATCGTGTGAGACTTTACTCTGCCTCATCTTTAGGTCTTGAAGCATCAGTACACAAACTAGAATGTCAAACAGCTTCAGTCATAAAGAAATAACTACAGGTAACTAAGGAATGCTGAGGTCAGGACAAATAGTCTTATCCAGGAAAGACCACTATACCATTTAGACAGCCTATGTCCACCTTCCCATTGATATCAAAGCTCATAGCAGAATGGACCCTCCTACATAAAATAAAATGAAGAAAGTGCACCACAATCATGTTCTCAGGCCAGCTTGGTTAAGGCAACTTCTCAGCTCTAGAGTTCTCATCCCAGTTGAATATGGAAGTTAGCTATGACAGAAAACTATGGCCACAATAGATTCAAGTGCATATAATCTGTGCTTGATATTTATTTACAAAACAAGTGTTCAGTCACATCACTTTTCTAGTAAAAAAATACTTTTTGAAAAATCTATTCAATATTTTATGGATTTGAAAGTATCAGTGTGTGCGTGTTGTGTGCATATGTGAGTTATACATGGATATGTGTGTGGGTGTGTGATTCCTGTATTTGTTTGTGTAATGCAGTGAATGCATGCCTATGTATATGTATGTGTGTATGATGTATATACATGTATGAATGTGTATGAGATTCCTACTAAATGTGTTCAATGGGATTTCACTGACTTGAGTATCCCAGAAGAAATATTTACAGTTTCCAAAACAAAATTTAATTACATGTGAAATGAAATGAGTATTGCAATACAGGAAACAGAATTAGTCATGAAACTGTATAAATATTGTGTAGATATTGAATAAAATTATACAAATATTGTAGAGATATCTGGTGTAAGTAAGCACAGGCAAAAGTACGACAGCAAGAGAAAAAATGCAACCAAAAATTAAATAATAGAATGAGTCATATACCTAGAAAATGCCAACAATCAAAAGAGATATCGGTAGGAATAAGATCAGAATATAGGAAAACAAGTTAGGATGCTCCTTTGGATTAGGAAAATTTGAATTAATTAGCATATTGATCTCTTTTTGTTGTTTTTCATGTTGTCTAGAAAAGTGTTCTTTCAAGGAATAACTATAAAGCTCTAGATATGTGCACTTGTGATGAAATTTCAAACTTTAGAAGTTGATTAAAGTTTTCACAGATAGAATAACTATACAGGCTATATGTCTTTTCTTTTTTAATTTCTCGTGTTACATGTATTGTTTTTATGGAGTAGACTTGTCTCATTCTCTTTAACTTGAGCCATCTTAATGATTATTCTCCTTTCTGTCATTCTGTGAGACATGAGTAACTTATTTACTTGCTCAATTTCTGTTTCTCTGCCCTATGTTTTTATCTTATTCCCAAAGAGCCTTGTAAATTTTAAGGAAGCCATAATTAAGTATCATAAATGCATAGTTTTAATACAAATAATCATAGATATAATTACAATAGTTATATTAATAAAATTCACTTGTCTTAGGGTGTGCTTCTTTCTAGAAAGACAGGTTCCATGCCTGTCTTCTAATTCTGGAGGCTGCTAGCAATCATTGTTGATAATTTGTTTGTGGATTCTTTAACTGTTCCATGAGTCTATTAATACATCACATTTTTTTCTGTTCTGTTTGTGTGTTCTACCAGAGGAAGATCCAGTTTACAATGACTTTATTTTAGCTTGATTATAACTGCAGAGAACATACAATAAGATGATATTTACAAAAACAATATGTTATAAATCACTTGTATGTCTTAGTGAGCATGAATCAATTCTCAATGTTATAATAAACCCCAACAACAAATCAAACTATCAAATCATACAAGAATTTTAATCCTAAATCAAAAAGTCTTTGATAATTTATATATAATTTATATATAATATAAATATATCCCTTAGACTGAACAAAGAAAACTAATATTACTTCTCTAATATCTAGGACATTGCTGAATAAGATATTACATAAAGTTTTATCTTTATGTACCTTTGTGTAAAGTCACAGAAATTCATAGAATTGTGAGTTTATTACTGCAATGTATACATATGCTGAGATACATACATATATACATACATATATATATATATATAATTCAACATATCAACAGTTACAAGGTACATCATTTGAAAAATGTAGATTTTTCCATCAACAAAAATACATAAATTTAAATCTTACATCTGACTTAATATGTTTTTACAGATAATTGCTTCTAAAAATTCTCTATAATACCATTTCATTCAAACAACATTTAATCATATTTTGTATGTTAAGAATAAAAAAATATGGACCTCGCCACAGAAGCATTTTCATTATGAACAGTGCCTTAATACTCTTAGGACAAATAAGTCAAACAATGTAATTTGAAGTTATGGGTAGTGGACAATCTTCCCACTAGCTAGAACATATTCAGTGTTATCAAATGGGAAAAGACTATAGGCAATTGCTGAGAATGAAAAGAAAGCCTTGTTACATTTTTAAATTTTAATCAATTTTTAGTTAATAATTATTTAATTAATTAATAATTAATTAAAATTTAATTTTTAAGCTTTTTTATAGTTTATTCATGTTACATACCATGGGTGGCCCCTCCCTCCACTCCCCCAGTCCCTCCATTCCTAACCTTTCTCCTTCCTCTCTCCCTTTCCCCCAGTAAAGGAGACCCCCCCCCCATCAACCATCTGCAGCATATCAAATTACATCAGGGCTGAGTACCCTCATTCCCTGAGGCAAAGCAAGGCAGCCCCGACGGGGGGAGGGGGGGTGAGGAAATGATCCAAAAGCAGGCAATAGCGTCTATGATAGAAAGAGCACACCACTCACCAGGCAACCGACATGAAGACCAAAGTGCCCATGGTCCACATATGTGCTGGAGGTTTAGGTCCAGACCATGCATGCTTCTTAGTTGTCTTGGTCTCTGTAAGCCCTCATGTGCCTGGGCTAGTTGTCTCTGTTGGTCTCTTTGTGAGGTTCCTGTCTCCTCCAGGTTCTTCCATCTTTCCCCAACACTTCCTCAGGCCCCACAGAGCTCAGCCCCATTCTTGGCTGCAGATCCCAGTGTCTGTTTCCATTCCCTGCTGGCTGGAGCTTCCCAGAGAATAGTCATGTTAGGCTCTTGTCTGCAGGCATAACAGAGCATCATTAATAGTCTCAGGGGGATTACTCCTTAGGGAGGGTACTTGCAAATTAAGCTCTTTTGTGTAAAGACTAATGACTGGGAAATGTATGTGAAATGTTGGCATTGAAAACGTCAGATTCTCTCAGCTGGGACTCTGCTGAAGCAAGAGTCAGTAGCTATAGTAGAAAGTGAGGGAGGAAGGAGATCTAAATACCAAACTGTATCTTCACTCTTGTATTTCTAAGCAAGAACAAAATACCTGGGCCTCATGCCATGTGCTTAATAAATACTTCCTAACATTTATGAGCATTTTGCATAAATGAATACATAGCAAAAATAGGACAGAAGAATTAAGAAATGATTTCAATAATTTACCAAGATAGTCCCAAAAGTCCCCATGTGGTTAGCCACGAGGCTTGGCTGTCAACTTGATACACGTGGGAGCAGAAATCTCCATTGAAGAATTGTCTCCATCAGATGGGTGAGGCATTTTTGATTACTGATTAACGTAGAATGGCCCAGCCCACTGTGGGTGCAATGGCAAATGGACCTGCACCTAGAAGGAAAGCAGCTGAACAAGTCTGAGAGCAAGCCTGGACATCCTGTTCCTGTGCGGAACTTTCTGTTTCAAGCTCTTGCCCTGAGTTCCTCTCTTGCTTCTCTCAATGATGGGGTGGATTCTGTGAGATGAAATAAAGTTTCCTCCCTAAGCTAATATATAGTGTCGGGGTGGGTCTCAGGTTGGGCCATCAGATGTGGGGAGAATAGGGTTGGAAGTTAAGGGGGCTGGGAACAATAAGGGAAACTGGGGGCTGGAAAGGGGCATCTCTTTGTCAAGCTAGAGGCCTGCAACATGGTAGACTTCTGGGAGGATATGGTTGTGACTCTAGCTGAGATTCCTAATGATAGCGGGAAGGGGAGACATGAAGGCTGAAATGACCACATTCTAGCTAGGCAGGACAGGGGAAGGAGGGGAACAACCCACCAACAAAACCTTTGATCCAAATTTATTCTGTCTATAAGAAGTGCAGGCATAAAGAGGCAACAAAGATTGAAAGACTATCCAGCCAATAATTGTCCTTAGTAGGTTTTTAAGTCTCAATGTAACTCTAAGTCACTTAACCCTATTTAATAAATCATATTGGTTGATTGAAATCTGATTCACAAACCTTTAACTTTTACTGGTAGAATAGGAAATGATTAAGTTATACATATGTTGTCTCCTGGCTGAGTTCACAGATGACAATATATGCCCAAGGGAACTTAATTTTAATTTAAATTATTTATTCTTTAAAAATAGGAGACTATATATTTTATGCACTCCAGTGCATATCAAATATTGTATTTGTATATCCTAGCATTGGTTTTAAGCATATGTATTTAAAATCTACATGTCTGGGAAGTCATTCTAAAACTAGAAGGAGCTAGACTCAAAGAGAGAAATGATGATAAGAATCTAGTAGATAAGGTGAGTAGAGGAAATAACCAAGTTTTATGATTTTCAAATCCCATAAAAATGAATGAGGTCCTGCAATTAAACCAAACCTAGCCAGGAATGAATTGGCAATGATATCTATTAAGCAGCTTGGCCGTAATATGAACAAGCAGTACACCAACACACTGCTGTGAAAAATCAAAGATAATACTCACAACAATAAACTCACTGGTTCAAAAATTTTGTGGTCCAATTATTAATTTCATCCCTACAAATGTAGATACACCTTATACTATGTAAGCAACTAGATACAGCATTCAAGCTAAAGGTTACAGGGTCAGCCAGTAGGAACCCTTATTAATAATAATATGAAGAATAGGGAGGAGACAGGATGATCAATCAAATGCTAGCATTCAATGGCCTGACAATGAATAAATTTGTTAAACCAATAGCTGGAGGCAGTTGTGAGCATAGAAATAAACATCTGAAAAGTTGGCTTTCATCCTGATTCATGTGGCAGTCTGAGCTAAGTATTTCTTTCTCCAGGCAATATGACACAGAATTTATAGCTAACAAAAATATTTAGTGCTACTTATTATTAATACACAGCTGAGTGTGTAAAACAGAATCTTCATGGTGTGTACCTAAAGACAAAGCACCACAGAGCTTTGGTCCATAGCGATAGAACACTGTGCCTTCGGTGCCCTTACTAAGATTTTTGAAGAAAAAAAAATCTATTATTTTGAAAAAATGCACTCTTAAATAACTGCCTATTTCAGAAAGCTATTATTTGAATTCAGTTAGCAAATACATTGGCTTTATAGATTCAATTAAGGGAAATTGACATCTGTACAATGTCGTATATCCTCAGAGAATGGAGCTAGAAGTTTAAGGAACTGAAAGCAAGCTGTTTCAAGGAAAAAGTATAGAAAAATGCTGACACACAGCAGTTCCACAAGTCTTAGAGATGCTTGTTTTTACTTGAATATAAATGCCCAAAGTTATTATATTTAGTGTGAAGTATGGAGTAGCTACTGCCACTTTCTTGGTATCTTTAAAAAAAATTTCCTTATGAGTTTAAAGTTTGAAAGCTCATAGTGTTAACACGCTTTTTTTTTTCTCTCCTGGAGTTATATTTACTTGTATGCAGAAATCTGTCATTTAGGCTTTGGGGAGATGGTTCAGTAGTTAAAGGATTTACTGTGTTATCATTTTAATTTTTTTTAAATTTTTTTTTCTTTTAAGTTACATTTTGTTAACTCTGTGTCTCAGCTGTATCCCACTAACTCATTCCCTCCCCAACCCCACACTCCCTCCCTGGTCTCCTCCCTGCCCCTTTCCAAGTCCATTGATAGGGGAGGACCTCCTCCCCTTTCATTTGACCCTGTTTTATCAGGTATCTTCAGGGCTGGCTGTAGAGTCCTCCTCTGTGGCCTAACAGGACTGCTCCTCCCCTGGGGGGGGGGAGGAGTCAAGGAGCCTGACCTTGAGATCCTGTTAGAAATAGTCCTTGTTCCCCTTACTTTGGAAAACTACTTGGTTACTGAGCTACCACGGGCCACATCCTAGCAGAAGTTCTAGGTTATATCCATAGATGGTCCGTGGTTGAGTGTCAGTCTCAGAAAAGACCCTGTGCCCGGATATATTTGGTACTTGTAGAGCTCCTATCCTTTCCATATTATACTAACTCCCCTTCTTTCATATGATTCCCTGCACTCAGCGGAGGATTTGGTTATGAGTCTTAGTGTCTGCTTTGAAACACTGCTAGGTAGAGTCTTTCAGATGACTTTTGCAGTAGATTCCTGTCATACCTTCAATGCACATCCCATTTGTCTTTCTAAATGAGGACTGATCATCTTCGCCCATGTCCACTTTCTTGATTATCTTCTTTAGGTATGTAGATTTCATTATGTTTATCATATCTTGTAGGTCTATATAAGCAAGTATATACCATGTTTCTCTTTCTCCTTCTGGGATACTTCACTCAGAATGATCTTTTCTAGATCCCACCACTTGCCTGCAAATTTCATGATTTCCTCCCTTTTGATTGCTGAGTAGTATTTCATTGTGTAAAAATACCACAATTTCTGTATCCATTCCTCTGTTGATGGACATCTGAGTTGTTTCCAAGTTCTGGCTATTTCAAATAAAGTTGCTACAAACATGGTTGAACAAATGTCCTTGTTGTGTACTTGAGCAAATTTTGGGTATATACTTAGGAGTGGTATAGCTGGGTCTTGAGGTAGTACTACTCCTAATTGTCTGAGAAAGAGCCAGATTGACTTCCAAAGTGGTTGCACCAGTTTACATTCCCACCAGCAATGGAGGAGGGTTCCCCTTTCTCCACAACCTCTCCAGCATGTGTTATCACTTGAGTTTTTCATTTTGGCCATTCTGATGTGTGTAAGGTGAAATCTCAGGGTCGTTTTGATTTGCATTTCCCTAATGGCTAATGAGGTTGAGCATTTCTTCAAGTGTTTCTCTGCCATTCGATGTTCCTCTTTCAGGAATTCTCTGTTTAGCTCCGTTCCCCATTTTTTAATGGGATTACTTGGTTTGTTGCTTTTCTGCTTCTTTAGTTCTTTATATATACTAGATATTAGCCCTGTGTCAGATAAAGGGTTGGTGAAGATTCTTTCCCAATCTGTAGGCTGTCCTTTTGTTTTGATGACAGTGTCTTTTGCTTTACAGAAGCTTTTCAGCTTCGTGAGGTCCCATTTATTGATTCTTACTCTTAGAGCCTGTACTGTTGGTGTACTGTTCAGGAAGTTGTCTCCTGTGCCAATGAGTTCTAGGCTGTTCCCCACTTTTTTTTTCCAACTGAGGCTGCCCACTGTCTCCATATCTCTTCAACATAGTACTTGAAGTCCTAGCCAGAGCAATAAGACAACTAAAGGAGATCAAGGGGATACAAATCGGAAAGGAAGAGGTCAAAGTGTCACTATTTGCAGATGATATGATAGTATACATGAGTGACCCCAAAAATTCAACCAGAGAACTCCTTCAGCTGATAAACACCTTCAACAAAGTGGCTGGATCCAAAATCAACTCAAAAAAATCAGAAGCCATTCTGTATATCAAAGACAAAAAGGCTGAGAAAGAAATTAGGGAAACAACACCCTTCACAATAGCCACTAATAACATAAAGTACCTTGGTGTGACTCTAACCAAGCAAGTGAAAGACCTGTTTGAGAAAAACTTCAAGTCTCTGAAGAAAGAAATTGAAGAAGATCTCAGAAGATGGAAAGATCTCCCGTGCTCATGGATTGGTAGGATTAACATTGTGAAAATGGCCATCCTGCCAAAAGCAATCTACAGATGCAATGCAATTCCCATCAAAATACCAACTCAATTCTTTACAGACCTTGAAAAAAAGATTCTCAGCTTCATATGGAGAAACAAAAAAACCCAGAATCTCCAAAACGATCTTGTACAACAACAGATCATCTGGAGGTATCTCCATCCCCAATCTCAAGCTGTACTACAGGGCAACAGTAATAAAAACTGCATGGTATTGGCATAGAAACAAAAAGGAGGATCAATGGAACCGCATAGAAGACCCAGAAATAAACCCACACACCTATGAATACTAGATATTTGACAAAGAAGCCAAATCCATTCAATGGAAAAAAGACAGCATCTTCAACAAATGGTGCTGGACCAACTGGATGTCTACATGCAGAAAAATGAAAATAGATCCATATTTATCACCCTGCACAAAACTAAAGTCAAAGTGGATCAAGGACCTCAACATAAAACCAGATACTCTAAATCAGTTGGATAACTGTAATTCTAACAATCTTCAGGACACATAAAAGGAAGACATACGCGAGCTTTGCTTCTAATCTTAGAACTTCAGATATATGGGTGGGAAAGATCCCTGGAGCAAGTTGGCTATATAAGCTACCCAGAGTGGATCAGATCCACGTCCATGAAACACACCTCTTCAATAAAGTAAACAAAAATTGTTTGAGGAAGACACCAGATATCACCTTCAGAACCCCACATAAAGATACATCCTCAAGGATCTACACATGCATGCTTACCTCACACAGGAAATTATACACATAGGTACAGTATATCCACATACACATGAAAAAACATAAATAGAAGACATAAAGAAAAGGTGTGTTTTTCTTTAACTTCTCCTCTATTTTTGAAGATTCCCAGTACTTCTTCTTCTTCCTACAAGAGTAGCAGCCTGAGTAGATTAATGCCTTATGTTTTTTATTAGTGACAGTTAACATGCCTATATATAGCTGTACTATACACAAGTTCCAAGATATATAACGAACCTAGGTGTATGGCCTCAGTTAATCAGTAAGGAATATATAATATAACATATATTGTATATTGTTATTGTATATACACAATAGATTTTATTAATCCTTGAAAAGTGTAATTATTTCTTTTCTATAACAATAGATAGAAATGGATATATCATTATGCTGCATAAAGTTAGCTGAAATCAGACATCATACATTTTCTTTAATTCTAAAATTAACAATTTCATTGTTATCTCAAGTATATTTTAAATGGCCTCGGCAGTTTGAATGCATGTGTAAAAAGTAATAGTATTCAAAAAGGAGGCCATCAATTTGATAGTGAGTGAAGAGAGCTGGGAGGATTTAGAGAAAAGACAAGGATAAAAAAAGTGGCGTAACTATATTTCAATAATTATTTTTTATAATTTTAGACAATATTTTATACTTCACAATAATGAACAAATATATTACTAGATGACTAATATCCTTGTCATTTTCATATTTGATGAACTCAGTTAATTTCAATGATTATTGACTAAAATATCCTTAGATATAAGCAATGTTTCAGTATTATTCAATTTTAGCTACTTTGCAGATTATTACTTACTTTATGGAAATATTTAACTACAGAACAATATTAGATAATACTTAATCATATATTGCTTGTCATTATTCTAGTGAATATTTATATTTTAAGAGCAGCCTTACTGTGACTCTAAAGAATTAACTTTTGCAACTACTATAGATTTGAGGTAACTTTGTATGTCTTCATGGATATATAAAATAGCTTTTATAATATATTTAAAATAACATGTGATATAAACAGTATGCATTTTCCTGAATAGATGTGTTAAATAGGCATATTTAAAAATGCATGTATATCTGTTTAATACGGTATCTATTCGGTACTCAATGTTGAGGTTTTCAAATTCAAAGGCCATTTTATATTTTAAACATATATTAAAATATGTGTATACTTTTATATATGATTAATAAAAGCTGAATTAATAGCTGTTGTTGACAAAAAGAGAAAGACCTAATTATTCTGATAAATATTGAGGCACAACACAGTGGAGAAGAATCTTTCAGGAAGCAGTAGCAGAAGGTCATCAAGAGTAATAGGTAGTTTTAGAGTGATTTATTCCAAGAATTCTACAGCCTCACCCAATGTCTTTAGTTCCCCAATGCACTGTAAACCACCACAGATCAGTTCAAAGCCAGCTGTGCCTTGCTTTTCATAATTGGCTCTCATTTAACTACTAAAGGTTTCCTAAAATGGTGTATTCCCACTGGCTACAACTGATAAAATGTGCTTTGAAATGTTTGCTTCTCTCTTTAAAATATTGGTTTGTAAGACATTTTTTGAATTTACTATTTGTTAGACACTATTTTAGGCACACAAATTAAAAAAAAATAAAATCAGACATTGTTCCTGAATATAAAAAGCTCATAAATTAATCTGATGTAACTTCTAAGTTATTTATTCCAGTGATTTACTTCAGAAGAAAAGGTATTGATATTTTTCTATTACCCAATAAAAATTGATTGCCACAGCAAAATTTCTTTTGAAAGACCCATGGTAATAGAAGTTTTGTAATGTACAATAATTTAATAATTATCATCCAGTTTCTACATATCACTCATTATGCTAAGTATTTTACAAATATTTCAGTTATGTTTAAAAATAACATTTGGTGACATTTTTATTATTATCATTTATTACAATTTATTTAATTTGTATCCTGGCTGTGGCCCCCTCCCTTATCTCCTCCAAATCCCAGCCTCCCTCCCTCTTCTCTACCTATGCCCTCCCCTTAGTCCACTGATAGGGGCAGTCCTCCTCTCATTCTATTTGACCCTAGCCTATCAAGTCTAATCAGGAATGGTTGTATTGTCTTCCTCCATGCGCTGGAAAGGCTGCACCCCATTGAGGGAGGTGATCAGAGAAGCTGCCACTGAGTTCATGTGAGAGAAATTCCCTGCTCCCTTTACTAGAGATTCCACTTGGAGACTGAGCCTATGGGCTCCATCTGATCCAGGTTTTAGGTCCTCTCCAAGCAGAGGCTGAGACTCATAGCCAAACTTTGGACAGAGTGCATGGAATCTTATGAAGAGGATAGAAAGACCTGGAAGGGACAGGAGCTCCAAAAAGAGAACAAAAGAGCCATAAAAAAATGAGCCCTGGGGGCCCTGAAGAGAATGATACAAATAACTTTTAAAAAGCATTTGTCGGGGGTTGGGGATTTAGCTCAGTGGTAGAGCGCTTGCCTAGCTAAGCGCAAGGCCCTGGGTTCGGTCCTCAGCTCTGGAAAAAAAAAAAAAAAAAAAAAAAAAAAGCAGCATTTGTCTTCTTTGTTTTACATATGAAAACCAAGGCTTAAAGAGGAAAAAGTAATCTTGCTATGCCTGCCATACATGCATGGCAGTTTCATCCCAGGTTACTTAATTCTTCAGTCTATCCTCTTCCCCGTTCTGTTATCCTGTCGTGCTGCTTAGCTAGCTACTCAGTGGAAAATCCACTTATGGTGATGAGAGGTAAGCCATCTCTAAAATAGTAGCAGAATAGTGCAGATTTGATTTAATCCCCAACTCAATATATTTCAGGGATTGGGAACAGAATCATCCCCAGAAGCAGTTTATGATTTTGTTTGACACAAGGTAGATATCACGGATAATATAGTCTTATCTCAAGTATGGAGTGTGGCTCACATTGTAATACATGTTGTGTGACAATTGTAATGTGTCATCAGATTTCCAATAATCTCTATGGCTCTCACAGTTTTGAGAAAGTGATAAATAGCAATATTTTCAAGCATACTACTATTTGAAATTAGCCCAAACTAGTGGTAGAATTAAAATCTGCGGAACCACAGATGGGTTCTTAAGAACCAGTTTTTGGACAGGTGTACCAAAAATACATTTAATCAACTTAGAGTTTTGTGTGTGTGTGTGTGTGTGTGTGTGTGTGTGTGTGTGCGCGCTCGCGCATGAACATGTGTGTGGCATGTGCATGACTTTGCATCCTGGGAAAACCTTGGTACTAACTCTAGCTCTATTTATCCCTTTATATTTCTGCTGGAGCTTTTCGTGTACTGTTCATCAGACAGACTTTACACTGTTTTCTTCTGCTTTATTTATAAGGGTCTTACATCTCTGTAAATTATGTGTTCTACAAACTGTTTAATGGCCAGCTCAAGATAAACTGGCCCTCTGACGACTTGTCTTATTTAACAAGATCGAGACAGAGTTTTTAATGTCTGTTAAGCCTGTTACTGCAATTTCAAAACCTTTACATTGGCTTTGAAACATAAAGTTGTTTTATATATTTATTTGATCTCACCTAATGCATAAATTCTTTTTGATGAAGCTGTCGTCCCTGTTTTATACAGTACAGAAAAAAAAAAAAAAACTCAGCAGATTCTTAGGTAGTCTTCTGTATAGAGTGACTTAAAAATAAAAGAAAAGCATGCTAATTTCTTAAAGATCTGAATTTATTTAAATTCTATTAGTTTTATAATTATGGAATCTTATTTAGTAAGATCATACTTGCTTACTTCACATCACAGTTAATCTACTGCATGTACATCTTACATTTAATTTACCTTCTTCTCATTAACATCTAAACTCAGTTTTGACCTTTAAAAATGTATTATATAGATATTGCACATTTAAACTTTGTATGACAGATCCTACTCATTTGAATAACGGAAAATGACAGCCGTGAAAAAGTGTTTAAACTTTCATCATGTATTTCAGAATACATCATTACAGATCAGCCACTCCCAAGCCCTAGAAAGTAACTCCATTAAAATGTCAAATCTCTTGTCAGTCTTTTTAGCACTGAATTAGAAACACTCACAGTTGATATAACCTGAAGCTTAGCCTTCAAAATAAAGACCAAACCATCCCACTGCTGAGAACAAAATGGGAGAAAACTTACTATCTCAGACATGTGCTCCTGGATGAGGGTCTCACAAAGATCTGGTGATACTTGTTCTCAGAGGATCAGAGATCATTTACAAAAGAGACTGTTTTGCACAGACACATAGATTAACAGATTTTTATTTTCAGTGTTGCCAGGTTTATAAGAATAATAAACGAGTTATATGGGACAAGAAAGGCTGTGAAGGAAAGTTTATCTGAATGCTTTCTTTTAGACATTCCAAAATGTCAACAGAGTGGAAATTTCATTTTCATGGAAGTCAGTTACACTATAGATCAGAAAGCCCTTGTCCTGTTAGGTCAAAGCATTATAAAAGATGTCTGGTGATAACATCAGGAAAAGCCCATGGGATAACAACTCTACACAAAGGTAAAGAAAACTCAGGAATGCTGGGATCACAAGAGGTTGCACTACCAGGAGGGCATATCATTGCCCAAGGGTTAGCCCTGAAAACATACATACAAGTAGCATTCAACAGACCGAGCAGGTTATAGTTAGGAATATATATCCATAGACATATACATGATGAATATTGGGGAGGCTATATGGCAGGGTTAGGAGGAAGCAAATGGAAGGGAACAGGTTGCAAATATATTAATCTGAAAAACAAAATTAATAAAAGAAAGCAAGGAAGGAGGGAGGGAAGAAAGAAATGAAATGACTTTTGGTAACTTATTCATCAAATAAGATGACATTTTAAATATTAAAATAAAGGATAACAAATTATGCTTATATTTGAAAAATTGAAGACTGAGAATATGCATTCTGTTATACTGCAATATGGCTGATTGTAGCTCAAAATGGCCTGGATGGTTACGTATCTGAGCTTCAAGCTTAGCTCTAATCAATTATTGTGAGCACTAGATTTGAAAAGCAACCAACGTGCTCAATTTTCTATAACATTTCGTATCTGAATTGATAATCTTAGTGTTTTATCCTCTTGACTGCTTTCAGTGGCCCTGTAATGTCTTTGGTATGTGCACATTGTGACATGTTTGTATGGTGTGTTAATGTGTAACATGCATATGTGCCACTATGGACATGAAGGCAAGACACCTTTTTAATCAGTCTGTGTGTCCAGATACCTGGCCTGTAAGTTCCATGATTTCCTTTTCATTTCTTGTCTTCTTACTGTACGAATACTGGGGGTTATGGCTTCATTCTAATCATGGTCTTATGTCTGTTTGGGGCATCCTAACTCAGGATCTAAAGCCAGTGTGTCATGTGATACACGCACTGTGCTATCTGGCTTGTTCTATCTTGTATCTACATACATGTAGGTCAAATCACCCCTTTTCTTTTAGATATTTCACTTAAATTTCCTTGTGTTTGCATGTGTGTAAATATTACTTTAACATATTTTTTTCATTTATGCCATTTACCTAAGAATATTATGGAAATTTACTCTTCATAACTTGCAATATTTTAGAAAATAAATTAGTAGTCAAAATTCTAGAAACATGGCAAGACTTTAAACACCGATACGTTAAAATTTTATACTTAAACTCAATTAACTTTTATTTAAGGTTTTTTTTTATAACTTATTCATTTTATATACCAATTTAACCCCATCCTTTCTCTCCTTTCAGCCCTATCCTCCCTCACTATTCCCCTCCCCTAAACCACTGAAAGAAGGAGTCCTCCCCTGCTATCTGACCACAGCCTATCAAGTCTCACCTGGACTAGATCTTCTTCCTCTGTAGCCTGAGAAAGCCACCCCGCCAGAGCAACTGAGTACATGTCAGAGATAAACCCTGCTCCCCTTACTAGGACACCTACTTGAAGAATGATCTACCTATGGGTTGCATCTGAGCCAGGGGTGGGGGCTAGGTCCTCAACATGGATGGTGCTTGGTTGGTGTCTTGGTCTGCAGGCCACATGGGCCCAGCTGTTTTGGCTTTGTTAGTCTCTTTATGGAGCTCCTATCCCTTCCAGGTCTTTCTATCTTGTCTCCCTCTTTTTCCATAAGACTCCCTACTCTTTGGACAAAATTTGACTATGGGTTTCAGCATCTGCTTTAATCCCCTATGGGGTGGAGTCTTTTAGAAGACACCTATGGTAGGCTCCCTTCTCACTTGTTCCCTCTCTTCCACCACTTCCAGTGTCTACCTTGTTTCCATTTATACTATTTTAATTCTACCTATCCACGAGCAAGGGGGATCTTTCTATCTTCTGCTATCTTCTTCACTTTATTTCTTCAGAGACTTGAAGTTTTTTTTGTTTGTTTGTTTGTTTTGTTTTTTCATACAAATCTTTTACTTGCCTGGTTACACCAAGATACTTTGATTTTTGTGGCTATTGTGAAGGGTCTTGTTTCCTTAATTTCATTTTCAACGTGTTGGTCTTTTGTATCTAGGAGGACTACTGAATTTTGCATTAATTTTGTATCCAGCCACTTTGCTGAAGATGTTTATCAGTTGTAGGAGTCTCCTGGTAGATTATTTGGGGTCATTCATGTATACTATCATATAGTCTGCAAACAGTAATACTTTGATTTTTTTTTCCATTCCAGTATGTATCCCCTTTAGTTGTCTTGTTGCTCTAGCTACGACTTTCTGTACAATGTTGAAGAGATAGGGAGGGAGTGGCAGGCTTGCCTTGTCCCTGATTTCAAAGGGATTGATTTAAGATTCTTTCCGTTTAGTTTAATGTTGGCTATAGGCTTGTTGTTTATTGCGTTTACTATCTTTAGGCATGTGTCTTGTCTGCCTGCTCTCTCCAAAACTTTAAAAATGATTGTGTGTTGGATTTTGTCAAATGATTCTTCTCCATCTAAGGAGATGATCATATTTTTTTTCTTTCAGTTTGTTTATATGGCTGATTGCATTGGTGGATTTCCATATACAGAACCACCTCTGCATGCCTGGGATTAAGTCTAATTGGTCATGGTTGATGTTATCTTTGTGCAATGTTTGATGTATTCTTGAGTATACTCAATATTTTTGAGTATCTTTTTTGTCTCAATGTTCATAAGTGATGGGTCTGAAATTTATATTCTTTGTTCGTTCTTGGTGAGGTTTAGCATCAAGGTGACTGAGACCTCATAGAATGAATTTGGTAATATTTCTTCTGTTTCTATTTTGTGGAAGAGTTTGAAGAGCATTATTGTTACTAGCTATTCTTTGAAACCTTTGCAGAATTTTGTGCTGTAATATTCTGGCATTGAGTTGTTGCTGATATTTTTTTTTAATATGAGATTTTTGATAAATGCTTCTATTTCCATTGGGGATATATGGCTCTTTAATTTATCAACTTGATCTTGATTCAACTTTAAAAGTAGAATCTATCAAGAAAATTGTCCATTTCCTTCAGATATTAAAATTTTGAGGCATATTGGCTTTTGAAGTAAGACCTAATGATTATTTGGATTTTCTCAGTGACTGTAGTTATGACTCCATTTTCATTCTGCTTTTGTTGAATTGAATAGTGTTTTTCTGACTTTTAATTAGTTTAGCTAAGGGATTGTCTATGTTGTTGCTTTTCTCAAAGAACCAGCACTTGGTTTCATTGATATTTTGAATTGTTCCCTTTGTTTCTTATTTATTGATTTCATCCATGAGTTTGATTATCTCCAGCCAAATACTCCCATTGTGTATGTTTGCTTCTCTTTTTTCTAGAGATTTCAGGTGTGCTCTTAAGTTGCTCTTTTTTAATTAAATTTTAATTTTTTATATTAATTACAGTTTATTCATTTTGTAACCCAGCTGTAGCTCCCTTCTTCATTCCCTCCTAATCCCACCCTCTATCATCTCTTCCCTTGCCCTTCTCCAAGTCCACTAATAGGAGAGGTACTCCTCCCCTTCCATCTGACCCTAGCTTATCAGATCTCCTCAGGACTGGCTGTATTTTCCTCCTTTGTAGCCTGGCAAGGCTGCTCCTCTTCCCCCAACAAGAGGGAGGTGATCAAAGAGCTTGTCACTGAGTTCATGTCAGAGACAGTCACTGTTCCCCTTACTAAGGAACCCACTTGGATACTGAACTGTCATGGGCTACATCTGTGCAGGGGTTCTAGGTTATCTCCATGCATGGTTCTTGGTTGGAGTATCAGTCTCAGAAAAGACCAATGTGCTCAGATTTTTTTTTTTTTTGTTCTGTAGCTCTCCTTGTGGAGCTCCTGTCCTCTCCAGGTCTTACTATCTCACTTTCATTTCCTAAGATTCCCTGCTTTCTGCCCAAAGTTTGGTTATGAGTCTTGGCATCTATTTTGATACACTTCTGGGTCTAGTCTTTCACAGGCCCTTTGTGGTAGGCTTCTGTCCTGTTTCCTGTTTTCTCCTTCTTCCAGAGATATAAGGCCCATACCTAAACATAGTAAAGACAATATACAGCAAGCCTATAGCCAACATTAGACTAAATGGAGAGAAAATTAAATCAATCCCACTGAAATCAGGGAGACTCTAACCAAGCAAGTGAAAGACCCATTCAAACAAACAAACAAAACAAAACAACAACAACAAAAAACTTCAAGTCTCTGAAGAAAGAAATTGAAGAAGATATCAGAAAATGGAAACATCTCCTGTGCTCATGTATCAGTAGGATTAACATAATGAAAATGGCCATACTGCCAAAAGCAATCTAGAAATTCAATGTAAGTCCCATTAAATTATCAACACAATACTTTACAGATCTTCAAGGAAAAATTCTCAACTTCATATGGATTAACACGAAACCCAGAATTGCTAAAACAATCCTCTACAATAAAAGTTCTTCTCCAGGTATCTCCATCCATGATCTCAAACTGTACTATAGAGCAACAGTAATAAAAATTGCATGGTAGTGGCATGCAGAATGGTGGATCAATGGAATCAAACAGAAGAACCAGAAATCAATCCCCACACTTATGGACACCTGATTTTTTTACAAAGATGCCAAAATCATACGATGGAGAAAAGATGACATCTTAAACAAATGGTGATAATCTAACTGGATGTCTACATGTAGAAAAATGAAAATATGCCCATACCTATTACCCTGCACAAAACTAAAGTCCTAGTGGATCAAAGACCTCGATATACACTAAATCTGTTAGACCCACTAAACCTGTTAGAAGAAAATGTGGGGAGGATCCTTGAATTCATTGGCACAGGAAACAACTTCCTGAATAGAAGACCAACAGCACAGGCTCTAAGAAAAACAGTCAATAAATGGGACCTCATGAAACTGAAAAGCTTCTGAAAAGCAAAGTACAATGTCTTCTGAATAAAACGACTGCCTACAGATTAGGAAAGGATCTTCACTCCAAGGAGGACCTTGGATAAGATGCTCAATGTTCATTCAGAAAGGTAAATGAGATGGACATCGGAAGAGGGAGAAAACAGGGAACAGGAAAGGAGCCTACCACAGAGGGCCTCTGAAAGTCTCAACCCAGCACCATATCAAAACTGATGCTAAGACTCATAGCTAAACTTTGGGCAGAGTGAAGGGAATCTTATGTAAGAAATGAGAGACAGAAAGACCTGGAGGGGACTGGAGCTCCACAATGAGAGAAACAGAACCAAAAAACCTGGTCAGAAGCGTCTTTTCTGAGACTGATATTCCAAACAAGACAATACATGAGGATAACTTAGAACACCTGCACAGATGTAGCCCATGGCATCTCAGTGTCCAAGAAGTTCCCTGTAAATGGAGATAGGGGCCGTCTCTGACATGAACTCAATGGCTGGCTCTTTGATCACCTCCCCCTGAGGAGGGAACAGCCACAGAGGAAGACAATGCAGCTAGTCCTGATAAGACCTGATAAACTAGGGTCAGGTGGAAGGGGAGGAGCACCTCCCCTATAACTGAACTGGGGAAGGGGCTTAGGAGAAGAAAAAATAGAAGTATTTGGAAGGGATGAGGGAGGGAGCTACACCTGGGATACAAAGTGAATAAACTGTAGTAAATAAATTTATATTTTTTAAAAGAAAAAATAAGATAAAACAAAGCAATCCAGAATTGGACAAACACCAAAAATAGAGCCAAAGGGGAAAAAAGCACAATATATTCATATAGATGGAGAGACTATCATGCTTTTATTTTTTTATTTTTTTATTAATTAGATTTTATTCACTTTGTATCCCAGCTGTAGCTCCCTTCCTCCTTTCCTTCCATTCTCACCCCCCCTCATTTCCCCCCCATGCCCCTCTCCAAATCTACTGATAAGGGAAAACCTCCTCCCCTTTCCTCTGACCCTAGCCTATCAGGTCTCATCAGGACAGGCTGCATTGTCTGCCTCTGTGGACTGGTAAGACTTATCCCTCCTCAGGGCATGGTGATCAAAGAGCCAGCTTCTGAATTCATTTCAGAAACAGTTCTTGTTACCCTTACTAGGGAACCTCCTTGGATACTGAGATGCCATAGGCTATATCTCTCCTGGGGTTCTAGGTATCTCCATGCATTGTCCTGTGTTGGAATATCAGTCTCAGAAAAGATCCCTGGATCTAGATATTTTGGTTCTGTTGCTCGCCTTTTGGAGCTAATGTTCCCTCCAAGTTTTTCTATCTCTTCTTTCATAAGGAAACCGTGCAAGAAGATGGACCGTGGATAAGATGATCAGTCCACACTCAGATAAGCCAATGGTATGGACATCTGAAGAGGAAGAAAACAGGGGACAAGACAGGAGCCTACCACAGAGGGCCTTTGAAAGACTACCCAGCTGTGTATCAAAGCAGACTCATACCCAAACTTTGGGCAGAGTGCAGAGACTAACACTTTATGATCACATTCTTCCCAATTGCCATGCTTGTAAATCACTTTATGTGTAAGAGATTCCTGGGTAGTTTTTTAACAGTGATGTGGGATTAGTGGCTTATTATTAATTTTTTTTGAAACAGAAGTTTTCCTTGTCAGTTTCCTGCAGCAGAGATCATAGAGCAGAATACCCAATAAAAATGTAGCGACACTGAGTGTAGTCGGTGTTGGATCTCTTCCTGTGTTAAAATACAGTATGTTGGCACTAAGAGGAGACATTATTGTTGTTGGCTATTAATATTTTTTATTGATTTATCTTTTAGTAAGCAGTGGTTTGCCCTAAACCAGCTGTATACCCAAATAGCCACACAGAACCTGGGATTTATTTAATTAACCTAAAGCACAATGTTGGGCAATAGTTATTCCATCCTAAACCTCCAAACTCACATAATTTCAGATTTTATCCATAATACTTGTTTTTTTTGTCATGTCTTAGGTCTGGTTCATCTTTCCGTATGGTTCTAAGACCTCCCCTGCTGAATCTCAACTCCTACCCCTTTCTTCTTCCTCTCTGCTTCCCCCCCCCACCAGGATGTCCCACCCTATCCTCTGCATTGCTCAGCATTGGGGCTGGTTGTTTAATTGACAATATAGAGAACAAATGATGGCATGTTTACATAAACTTGAGACAGGTGATGGTTTGAATAAGGATCACAATGCAATGTCCAGATTGAAACCAGGTGGTGGGGTAGAGCAATAAGCATTTGAATGAACAAGAGTAAATTATGTACATTCCAAAAGAACATTATATCAACACACTATATAAAAGTAATGCTTTCCACACAACACATAATAACTATTAAATAACAAGTGGAAGGTTTTTGTATGTATCTTCAAATCTTAGAAATTTAGAGAAAGACGATTATTTGCTGACTTACCCAACTAATTTTATTTGATGCTTATAGCATGTCAAAGAATTTTTATCTCATTTGATCTTCAAAACTAATAAAACATGATTATATTCACTTTATGAACTGTCAAAGAAATCATACCACTTATTTCTCCATATCATAACTTTTCCAGTTAAACTAACCACTGGAAGGAGGAATAATTACTTGCATTTTACAGTTAAAAAAACTAAAATGAAGATACTTCATTTTAGGAATGCAAGGAACCCCTTTAAACATTTACTCAGAATTTTCCAGCAACTGATACCTCGCATTGATCAAATCATCATATATTTCCAATATTATTATGAAAATTGCTTTATACATATAATTTTTCTGTATTGAAAAATAAATTGGGGTGTGCTAAAATAATTAAAAACCTTTTATGTGAAGATTGTCCAGAAATAGGAAGATTCTTAAAGTTAGGCTAAACCATTCTTCAATTGAACATTGATTTCCAGGAGAGACGGTGATTTTAATGGAATTTTACATAATAATTTCAACTTAAATGAGATTTTGAATATTTTAATAAGCTATGTAGTATTTTCAATAGAATCTATAATTGACATCTCAAAGTAAAACTTTTTCTTAATGCTCTTAATGCTTGAGAAAACTTCTTAGAACATTTATATAAAATGTATCTCAACATTTTAATAAATGATATTAGTGGTAGGCCCTCAAAGTTTGTAAGTTCAGTTTCTTATGATCTATTCTCTTTACATGGATGTTTTGAAGAATACATTTGAGATCAACTTTTTTGATATCCACATGTGAATATGACTTTAATATGTGAATGCATATTTTGATCCCAATAAGAATCTCAACTAATTCACACAGACTTTAAAGATACCTGTGTAATGCTGTCATGGCTGTCAGTCACTGTATTGTTCCTTTCCATTAATTATTTATATCTTCTATCTGACCCTAGCCTATCAGGTCTCATCAGGACTGGCTGCATCATCTTCCTCTGTGATCTATCACTATTAATGATACTCTGCTTTGCTTGTAGAAAGGAGTCTAATATAATTGTCTTCTGAGAGGCTTTATCCAGCAGCTGATAGAGTGCAGAGACCCAAGGCTAAGCAATGGGGAGAGCTCAAAGTATGCTGCTGAAGAGTGGAAGGAAGGGGATAAAAGGACCTACAGAGTAATGTGACCTGAGCTCACAGGGCACACAGGGACTGAACCACAAACCAAAACCTTCAATGTACTGAACATAGACCCCCTACACATATGTAGCAAATATGCAGTTTGGTCATTATGTGGGCTCCCTAACAATAGGAGCAGGGGATTTTATGAATCTGTAATATACCACTGTGTCACTTTCTCCTACCTGGGCTGTCTTGCCAGCCCCAAGCACAAGAAGATGTTTTCAGTTCTGCCATGACTTGAGATCCCAGGGTAGTTTGGTATCAATTGGGGGCCTCCCCTTTCCTAGGAAGAATGAGAGGAGGTGGGTGTGGTGGTGGGACAGGGTGGAGAGGAGTGAGTGGGCTGGAATAGGAATGTAAGTTGATTAAATAAAAATAAACAAACAAACAAACAAATAAATAAATAAATGGATGGGAAAAAACTGTGGACACCTCCAAATTACAAATTTAAAAAAAAAGTTGAACGGTGTTTTTCTATATTTCATTTCTTTGTTATTATTGTGATTATTATTATTATTATTATTATCATCATCATCATTTACAATTTACTCATTTTGAATCCCAGTTGTATCTTCCTTCCTCATATCCTTCCTCCCTTCCTCCCTTTTCCTGCCCTATTCCTCTGGTAGGGGAAGTTCTTCTCCCCTACTGTCAGGCCCTAGCCTATCAATACTCATCAGGACTGCCTGGATTCTCTTCCTTTGTGAGCTGGCTAGGTTACCCTGCCAAGGGGAAGTGTAAGAGGCTGCCCCTGCTCCCCTTACTAGGACACCCTCATGGAGACTGAACTGCCTATGGGCCACATCTGAGCACGGATTCTAGGTCTTCTCAGTAGATAGTCTTCAGCTGTTGTATCAGTCTCTGCAGCACCCCGTCCCAGGCCTGGCTTTTTTGGCTTTGTTGGTCTCCTTGTGGAGCTCCTGTCCTCTCCAGGTCTTTCTATACCTCAGTTCTTCCATTAGACTATTTGTAGTCTGCCCAAACTTTAGCTGTGAATCTCTGCATCTGCTTTGATCCCCAGTAGAGTAGAGTCTTTTAGAAAACAGAATCTGGAAACAACCTAGTTGTCCCTCAACTGAAGAATGGATACAGAAATTGTGGTGTATTTACACAATGGAATACTACTCAGCTATTAAAAGCAAGAAAATTATGAAAATTTACAGGCAAATCAATGGAACTAGAAAAGATCATCCTGAGTAAGGTATCCAGAAACAGAAAGACATGCATGGAACCTATTCACTTATAAGCAGATATTAGCCATATAATATATGATAACAATACTAAAATCTAGAGAGCTGAACAGGCTAAGTAATGAGAAGGACCCTAGGGAAGATGTTTAGTTCTCATTTAGAAGGGCAAAAAGGATAAATTCCGGAAGCACTAGAGGAGATGGAATAGAAGGGGAGCCTACAGATAGATGCCTTCTTTATTTCTTTTCAGTGTTTATGCTTTCATAGATTCCATTAATGGATTTAATCATATTTATTTTGAAGGCCTTGTAGTATGTCCCTCAATATATTGCATTCGTTGGGGCCCAATTTAGTATTGGGTAGATTGTAGCATAGACATATAGTCCTGGCTGTTATTGATTCTGTTTTCTGATGCCTAGGCTTCTGCGTTTGAGATGATTATAATTTTTAGATGTTTATATCTCCTGCTGTCTTTGTGTTCAAGGTGTTCTGTTTCTTGGTTGCTGTTGTGATTTCTATTTCTTGCCTGGTAGGGAATTATTTGAGATACTCCCAGGTGAGGTCATTGGGGATTCAGGATGGAATGTATTTCTAAGTATTAGGATGTGACATTTATGAATATGGATGAACGAGAAGCTATGGGGAAGTTTCAGTTGGTTCACGGAAGGGGAGGAAGCAGGCTTTTCTACTAGGATCTTCAGATCTTTAGGAATAGGGTCAGAGGGGGAGCAGAGACCACATCAGGTGGTTAGTACTTGATTGGTGATAAGGCTGGGGATTTGATGTGGAGGACAGGAGAGAAGAGAATGAAGATTGCCTACATGTTTCCAGGACAGTGCATAGCCAGAAGTTCCCATAAAGGTTGGGCAAGTTGTGACTGAGACAAAAGGATGGGAATCGAGGAGTGCTGTAGGAGATCTGCTGGAGAGGGTGACAGATAGAAATTGGAGGTTGAAGCAGGTGGCCCGTAAACTTGGAGAATAGGCTGGAAGTTAAATTTTGAATAGAGGAGGCAGAGAGAAGATATTTCACCTGCTTCTCTGGGTACCTAGGTCTGTAGGTTCCTAGTGAATGGTTGATACATCATTTATTATAATAGTTCAGAGCAAACAGAAGGTAGATTCAGAGTAAGTTCCTGAAAGTTAATTAGCTTTTTATTCATAATATATGATAAATTTATATACGCAAATATAAAATTTAAAAATAAATTTACATATTGTTCAGCAGTTGATTTTTATATTTTATTTGGATTAAATCCATGGTTAATAGAGATACAAAATAAGCAACAGTTATATTTTTAGGTTCATGAAATCAAAAATGAATTTCTCCATGTTTAACTTATACCATTATTTCCCCAATTCTTAATTTTATAAGTGTAAAACTTAGAAAGTTTACTATTAATGCCAGCCATATTTCTCTTAAAATGGAAAAGTTCCATGTGATTCTTATAGGTTTACCATTATAGGTTACTTGGCATTTTCCCTTGCAGATTTTAGTATATCTTTTTTTGTTCTGTATATTTAGTGTTTTGATTATCATGTGGCAGGAAAATTTTGTTTCCAGGTCTAATCTGTATGGTGTTGTGTATGCCCCATGTAGGCTTTAAGGAATCTTTTTCTTAAGATTGAGAGACATCTTGTAAGAGCAACTTACCAATGTCCCATTTGTCTGAGCAAAGATTGATCATCTTACCCAGGGTCCTTCTTGCTGCTTGGCTTCTTTAGGTGTATAGATTTTAGGATGTTTATCCTATATTATAGGTCTAATATCCAGTTATAAGTGAGGATATACCCTGTGTGTCTTTCTGTTTCTGGGATATCTCACTCAGGATGATATTTTCCCACCATTTGCTTGCAAATTTCATGATTTCCTCATTTTTAATTGCTGAGTAGAATTCCATTGTGTAAGTGCACCACAGTTTCTGTATCCATTCCTCCTTCTGTGTTGTTCCAGGTTCTGACTATGGCAAATAAAGCTGCTACGAACATGGTTGAACAAATGTCCTTGTTGTGTAGTTGAACATATTTTGGATATATGCCTAAAAGTGGTATAGCTGGATCTTGAGGTAGCACTATTCCTAATTGTCTGAGAAAGCGCCAGATTGATTTCCAAAGTGGTTGTACAAGTTTACATTCCCACCATCAATGGAGGAGGGTTTCCATTTCTCTACATCCTCTCCAGGATGCAGTATCACTTAAGTTTTTGATCTTAGCCATTCTGATTGGTGTAAGGTAAAATCTCAAGGTTGTTTTATTTGCATTTCTCTGATGACTAAGGACATTGAGCATTTTCTTAAGTGTTTCTCTGCCATTCGGTATTCTTCTATTGAGAATTCTCTGTTTAGTTCTGTACCCCATTTCTTAATTGCATTACTTGATTTGTTACTGTTTAACTTCTTGAGTTCTTTATATATTCTGGATATTAGCCCTCTGTCAGATATAGGGTGGGTGAAGATCTTTTCCTAATCTGTAGGCTCTCGTTTTATTCAGAGAACAGTGTCCTTTGCTTTACAGAAGATTTTCAATTTCATGAGGTCCCATTTATTGACTGTTTTTCTTAGAGCCTGTGCTGTTAGTGTTCTGTTCAGGAAGTTGTTTCCTGTGCCAATGAGTTCCAGGCTTTTCCCCACTTTTTCTTCTAATTGATTTAGTGTATCTGGTTTTATGTTGAGGTCTTTGATTCACTTGAACTTTAGTTTTGTGCAGGGTGATAAATATGGATCTATTTTCATTTTTCTGCATGTAGATATCCAGTTAGACCAGCACCATTTGTTGAAGATGCCATCTTTTTTTACATTGTATGTTTTTTTGCTTCTCTTTCAAAAATCAAGTATCTGTAGGTGTGGGTTTATTCAATTCCATTTATCCAACATTCTCGTCTTGATTCAGCTTTGCTAAGTGGAATCTATCAAGAAAATTATCCATTTTATTTAGATTTTCAAATTTTGTGGCATATAGGCTTTTGAATTAGGATATAATGTTTCTTTGAATTTCCTCTGTGTCTCTTGTTTCTTCCCCAATTTGTTTCTGATTTTCTTGATTTGGATAGTGTCTTTCTGCCTTTTATTTAGTTTGGCTAAGAGTTTGTCTACCTTGTTGATTTTCTCAAAGAACCAGCTCTTGGTTTCATTGATTCTTTTAATTGTTTTGTTTGTTTCTAATTTATTGATTTCAGCCCCGAATTTGATTGTTTCCAGCCTTCTACTTCTCTTTGGTGTGTCTGCTTCTATCCCCCCCCCCCCAGGGCTCTTAGGTGAAGCATTAAGTTGATCGAATGAGATGTTTTGAGTTTCTTCTTAAAGGCACTCAGTGCTATGACCTTTCCTCTTAGTGCTGCTTTTATTGTATCCCCTATGTTTGGGTATGTTTTTTTTTTTTAATTTTTTTTTATTTTATTTTTATCAGTTACATTTTATTAATTCTG
>REGO01000339.1:1704339-1718492 GCA_010120015.1 Rhombomys opimus
TTTTTTGGTCTTGTGGAGTTCCTGTCGCTTCCAGGTCCTTCTATATCCCTGTTCTTCCATAAGACACCCTAAGCTCTGTCAAAAGTTTGGCTGTGAGTCTCTGCATCAGCTTCAATCCCCTGCTAGGTGGAGTCTTTTAGAGGATATCTATGGTAGGCTTCCATCCTGTTCCCTCTCTTCTCCAACTTCTGGTGTCTATCCTGTTTTCCCTTATGAATGAGAACTAAGCATCTTCCCTAGAGTCCTCCTTGTTGTTTACCTTCTTGGGTCTGTATATTTTAGTATGTTTATCCTACATTATATGGCTAATACTCACTTATAAGTGACTATATACCATGTGTGTCTTTCTGCTTCTGGAATACCTCACTCAGGATGAGTTTTTCTAATTCTACTTATTTGCCTGCTAATTTCATGACTTCATTGTTTTTAATAGCTGAGTATTATTTCATTGTGTAAACATACGGCAATATCTGTATCTATTCTTCACTTGAGGGACATCTAGGTTGTTTCCAGATTTTGGCCATTACAAATAAAGCTGCTATGAACATAGATGTGCAAATGTCTTTGTTGTATTGTTGAACATCTTTCAGATACATGCCTGGGAGTGGTGTAGCTAGGTTCTGAGTTAACAGCAATCTCAATTTTTCTGAGAAAGCAGAGGGGAGTTAATTGTAATTTCCAAATGATTGTTTTTGGAAACCCAGTATAAAATGTGTATATCGTACAACCACGGTGGGGATGTTCTATTAGTTACTTTCCTATTGTGATAAAACAGCATGGACAAATGCAATTAATAGGAGGAACCATTTATGGCTCTGGTTTAGAAGCATAAGAGTTTATCATGGCAAGAAAGCATCACAGCAAGTGGCGGACACAGGTGACAGAAGCAGGAAACACGTATCTTACATGTTTAAATCAAGCAGAAAGCAATCAGAGACAGGGTGAGGTTTAAGTTCTGAAAGCATGTCTAGAGTGATGTTTACAGTTCCTCTAGGAATGTCATATCTGCTCATCCTCACCAAATATCACCACCGACTTAGAACAAAATATTTAAAGAGCTGAGCATATGAGAGACATTTTATTTTTAAAGTCTTAGTAATTTGGCTTTTATTTTTAAGAGTGTGTACAAACCTAACCATCAAACTTCATGCTAATATAAACTAGACAGATCCTTAGAGGGTAACTCATTTAGAATAGGACTCTGTCTTTAGATTTCTAATGTTGTGTGTGTGTGTGGGAACATGACCAAAAGAAAAGTTTTGTTTCATTTTACATTTGTAGTCCATCATCCAAAGCAGGAACTCAGGACAGAAATCTGAAGTCAAGAACTGCTGTGGAGCCACAAACTAGTGCTGCTTATTGACTTGCTCACATGACTTGCTCAGTCTGCTTCTTTATACAACCTAGGACAACTTGCTAATGGGTGACAATTACCACAGTGAGTTGAGCCATGCCACATCAATCATTAACTGGGAAACTCAACCTCAGACTTCCAACTGTTCATATTATGAAGACATTTAAGACATTTTCTTAAATGAGATTCCCTCATCTCAGATACATCTAAGTTTGTGTTATGTATGTGAGAACAACAGCATTGATACAGATGTTGGTGCACTGTAGATGCTGAATGCTAGATGCTGTTAATGGTACTTAAAGGTTGATTTTTATGTAACTGTATACTAGGAGGTCCAATTGCTACATTCTACTAGCATTCAACTACCATAGTTGCAAATATTGCCTGTACTTTTCTTGGCATTTGAGACAGTTTTTAGTGTACTACAGTACATATCAGTTAATTGGAAGTACTAATGAGCTGAGTGACTTTTTAATAGCAATTGCCAGGAAGCCACCCAGAGTGACTGCAGATGGCTTCTTAATAGGTAACTTCTTAAAAATCAGCTATTCAAAGTTATTAATTGTCAACAATGTAAGAAATGGGTAAAATTTTCAAATTTTGCATATCAATCTATCAGATTCTAATATAGGAAATAATTTTGCCTTGCCTTTGCTACCCCCAATAATATACTGTTGCCCAGCCTTACTGCCAAATCAACCAAAGTCTTCTGTAATTTCAAATTAATATGCACATTGTAAATACTAAAGCCCACAATGTTTTATTATATTCTTCACTATACTCTAAAGTTATGTTTTTAAATTGTATAAGTATAGATACAACTTTGATATATTTAAGTAGTCTTAAATGATAAGAAACATAGATAATCTCAGGAATAAGATTCTTCTAAAGTACATGTTACACATTTAAAAAGAAGCTTCTTTGATGAGAAATGAGATCTACACAACAGTGTGGATATACTAGAATTTAGAATGCAGCTAGATTGTATACTGATTTATGAAAGCAACACTATTAGTCTCTCCTCTAAGGTATATGACCTCACAAGCCACATGTAGCTGGTTATATTTACATAATCTAGCATAATTTATCTCCTCTTAAGTAGGCTTTGAGTTTATTCACAGAGTTGCTGCTTACTGCTCAGATATATGCAAGACTATCATATCTTTAGAGATAATTTACCCTGCTAGTCATTGTTGTGGCTTAAGGGAATCACGTCAGTGTAGGACTCTTGCCTTTCCTCTTTAGCAGCTTGCATATAACAGGAAGGAGACCATTACAAAATGCCATAACTAATCAAAGTACACGGAACAATTTAACATATGGTACTCAGCCAAAATCAGTGCATCTAAGACATAATAACCATATCTAAGTCTCAGGGAACATCAGAGAAAAAGAAGCAGAAATGCAGTTTAAGGAAGAAACAGGATGTGTGCTTTCAGATTGTGCCCTCTAATTTGACAGACAAGCTGCACCCGTGATGTATGAATTAGAAGGTGTAAACAATTCCAAAACCAGCAGACATATGAACATAGATGTCAAAATGTCATAGTTTTTTTTATCCCTAAACAAAAAGGCACAAGCAACCTGAAAGTGTTGAGAGATGTGAAGTTAGCTATCCCGAAGGATAAGCCTCAGCCTAGTTATTTAATACAAGTAGTGGTACCCAGAAACATTTACTAGAAGAAACACTGAATGGACTCAGTGAGTTCTATTTATATGTTTATTCATTAGTAAGCATATGTTAAAATTGTTAAATAAAAAAGATTGTAATATTAGCAGGGAGCAAGAGAGACGTGTGGAGGCAGAGGCAAGCAGAGAGAAGAAGAAATGAAACAATTATATTTTAATTATATTATGAAACAAATGAAAATAACAAAAATAGTTGAAAGAGAAATGGATTTTTAAATAAGATCAGTATTGTAAATAGTTGAGAAACAAGGTAAAACATGTTTGGTTCTTGAGAATATACCGCGACTAGAGATCAATATGATGTTATACAAAAGAAATGATGAAACATGAAACTCTTGTCCAAAGTTTAAATTAATATTTTGTTTATAGTTTTGTCCTAGTAGATTTCTTAGCAATGCCTTTGAAAACTGTATTGTTAATATATTTCTACAGTATTCCTTTATTTTCCTTAAAAATATTTTTATATTTTCTGCAAATTAAGAATATATGTTATTTTTATTTTGTGTTAAGCAGAAATGTGCAAATTCTGTAATTGTGACATTGCTACTATATCTTTTTTTTTCTAAACACTCAATTTCATATTAATTGGAATACTGATGTATTTTTCTTCCTTTTATTGAAAATAGATTTTTTTCGTATATAACATATTCTTACAACAGTTTCCCCTCCCTCTACACTTTCCAATTTTTTCTCACCCACCTATCTGATGCACCTCCATTCTGTCTCTCATTACAAAATAGATAGGCTTCTGAAGGATAATAATAAAATAAAAGAAACAAAGAAAGAAACAAAACCTAACATATAGTACAAAAGAACATATAGAAGGAAAAGAGGCCAAAGGAAGGCACAAGAAATAGAGACCCACTTGTTCACACAATCATAAATTACATTAAAGGATGAAATTTAAAGTCATAATAGAGACACAGAGACCCATTATGTGAAAAGAGAAAGAAAATAAACACACACACACACACACACACACACACACTTTTCTTTTTCTTAAATCAAAGGTCATAAAAATGGCATGAAACAACACTATGTGACAAAGACCCTCCAAAGATGGCACTGGGTTCATTTCTGTAGGACGTCTTCTGATGGTTATGCAGCCAATCAGTAAAAGTAGTTTGTCCAGTGAGGCTACCTTGGAGATACATTTTCATTGTCAAGTGGTTATTATTTGGAGATAGCTTCTGTGTTCCAGATAAGGGCATTTCTCCACTTTTTCTTCCAGCATCGTGACACCATGTGCACAGACATGTGCAGGCACTGTGAAGGCTGCCTCAACTTCTGTTTATATGTGTATTCATCCTGTTGATCTAGAACACCTCCCCTCCCCCTTTGGTTTTCTCACCCCATCCCCTAGCTCTTACACTGTTTCTACCTGACACCCCATTGCTCTTTTGGCCCTGAGGGGGTGGGGGTATTTGAGAGAGATATTCTGAATGATCCAGAGTGTCACATTCTCTGCATAGGTCTCTGTACTTATTCTCATCTGCTGTAGGAAGAAGCTTCTCTGATGATGGCGTGCAAGACACTGATCTAAAAGTATAACATTGTGTAATTAGGGGCTTTTTTTCTATGTTATTTTAGTAGAACACTAGTATTTGGTTTTACGTTAGGTCTCTGAGATATCTAGTCTCATGATCTTGCTTACCCACAAAGTGTTTGGTATAGATTTCATCTCATGTAGTAGGTCCTCAGTCTAACCAAATATTGCTTGGTTGCTTGCACAAACTTGGTGCCACCACTGCACTAGAATATATTACAGTCAGGACATCATTATAGATCAAAGGCTTTGTGACTATATTGGTGTTTGCCTATCTTCAATGATGATATGAGAGTACCTTCCTACACTAAAAATGCTAGCTCATAGTGTTGAAAGTCCTTTGGAGGCACCAGCTCAACTTCTGATTGTCTAATGAGTTGTGTATGTGTTGTCTTCAACAATAAAGCCTTACCTCATGGAAAGCCACTTATATTCTTGACAACTCCTTGGGTTGTTTGGGGATTCCATGGCAACATTTTGGACAACAACTCAGATGTAATTCATTCCTGATACTGGATGCTACATTTGGTGAGAAGAGATCAAGCAATGTATTGTTGGGGCTATTCACAATTACTTGCAATTTCATTTAAATCCCATTCATATATCTGCTTAACTATCCATATTATTCCTTAATTTCAACTGTCTTTCCCATTATATACTCCCATTTACACTTTTTCCTTCACCCTTCACACTTGATCATCCTCTTCATCCCCCAATATATCTATAATGTAACTATCTATTTTATCGTCCTTTCTTAAAAGATACATCTGTGCCTCCCCAGTCTATTTTATTCTATATCTAACTATTCAGGCTCTACTGATTTTAGTTTGGTTATGACTGACTTAACAACTAATATCTACATAAGAGAATTTATGCCATATTTGTATTTCCAGGTCTTGCATACCCAACACGGAATATTTTTTTTTTCTATTTCCATCAATTTACCTGAAAATTTCATCATTTAATCACTAAATAAATGAGTAATAGTACATTGTATAAATTAAATACATTTTCTTTATCCACTAATCTATGGAGGGGCATCTAGGTTGTTTGAAATTTTTAGCTATTATGAATAGAGCAGAAATAAACATGGTTGAGCAAGTGTCTCTGTGGTATGATAAAGCATACATTGGGTATATCTCCAGGAGTCTTATAGCAGGCTCTTGAGATAAATCAATTCCTATCTTCCTGTGGAACCAGATTTGATTTCCCCAGTGGCTATACAGGTCTGTAGTCTAACCAAGATTGGTTGAGTGTTCCCCTTACTCAACATCTTCACCATCATTAGCTGTCATTTATTTTATTTACCTTATCTATCCTGGTTGATGTTAGTAATCTTAAAGTAGTTTTGGTTTCCATTTCCCTGATGAATAATGATGTGGAATATTTCTTTGCTTCTCAGGCATTTGTGAATTTTCTGCTTTTAATTGGGTCACTTCTTTTCTTGATGTCACATTTTTTTGAGTTCATTATATATTTTGGATATTGGCCAACTATAAGATATATAGTTAGTAAGATTATCCTCACATTCTTTAGTTTGCTGTTTTGTCTGAATGAGAGTGTCCTTTACCATGGAGGACTTTACAGCACCATGAGGTCCCATTTGTTGTTTGTTGGTCTTATTGCTAGTGTTATCAGTGTTTTGAAAGCATTTTCCTGTGTCAATGAGTTCAACCTTATTCTCCACTATCTCTTGAATTCAGTCCTACGTATCTAGTCATTGATCCATTTGGAGTTGAATATTGTGCAGGGTGATGAATATGAATCTATTTAAATAATACTGCATGTAGACATGCTGTTTAACCAGCAACATTTGTTGAAGAGTATATTTTTTCTCACATACATTTTTCTGGTTTCTTCATCAAAAATCACTGTGTGCAGTTATGTCTGGGTGTTCAATTCTTCTATTACATTTATCAACACTACTACCATGATCCTTCTATCACTATAATTCTATTGTACAATTTGATATTGTTGGTCGTGATGCCTTCAGAAATTTTCTTATTATTCAAAAGTTTTAACTATCCTGCTTAATTTTTAAAATTTCTATATGAAGCTGAAAATTACTCTCTCAAGGTGTGTGAATTATTGTGATGAAATACTGATGGAGACTGCATTGAATCTCTAGATAGCTTTTGGTAGGATAGCCATTTTTACTATACTAACCTTCCCAATCCTCGGGCATGGGAGATCTTTCCATTTTCTGATAACCTCTTCAGTTTCTTTCATCAATACCTTAAAGTACACATTTTGAATCTTTGTCTTTATGATTCTCTGGATTTCCTCATTATTGTTACATCTTCCTTTTCAATTCTTCTTTTTAAAATCTGGATTTTTTTTCTGACTTCTAGTAAATTTGGATTAAGGTTTTTCAGTCTCATTGATTATCTCATAGAATTCTTCGTTTCATGAATTATTTCATTTTTTCTGTTTTTATTTTATTGATTTCTTCTCTGAGTTTAATGATACCTTTTAGTCTACTGTCCTTTTGGTGTTATTCTTGTTGTTCTAGGTCTTCCCAGCATGGTTTTAAGTTACTAATATGAGATTTTCCATTAAAAAATGCATTCACAAGAGCTAAAAACTTACATCTTAGGACCATCTTCATTGTGTCTGAAATTTTTTGCTATGTTTTGTATTCAATTTAATTAAATTTTGGAAAGACTTTAAATTCTTTCTTAACTTTTGCCTTGACCTATTTTTCATTCAGTACTAAGTTTTTCAGTTTCCATGAGTGTTTAAGCTTTGTTATTGTTGATATCCAGCATTGATAAGTGGTGATCAGATAGAATGCAAGGCATTATTTCAACTTTTTTGTATCTGTTGAAATTTGCTTTGCATCCAATAATCTTCAATTTTGAAGAATGTTTCTTTAGTTCCTGCAGATAAGATACAGTTGTGTGTGTATCTGCATTTGAGGAAAATGGACCATATATTTTGTTTATAATGTTAGTTAACTTCACCATTTCTTTTATTCAGGGTTTGGCTGGATAATCTCTTTACGGTGTGGGTAGAGTATTATAGTCTCCCACTATCAATGTGCAATAGTCAACATGTGATATAAACCGATGTAGTATGATGGCTGCTCTTGCGTTTGGTGAATATAGTCTAAGAATTGTAGTGTCTCTAGGGGCAGTTTTCCTTTTATGAGTACTTATTCTACTTCCCCCTCTGTTCTGATTAGTTTTGGTTAATAGTCAATATTTTTTTTCAGATATTAACATGGCTACACTGACTTACTGCAAAGGTTCATTTGTTTGCAATATTTTTATGTGTCCTTTTACCCTGAGGTGGTGTCTATCATGATATTAAGCAATCTTGGATGTAGCAGTTCAACAAATGCTGTTTTTGTCTGGTGTATCAGTATTTTTTTTCCTTGTTTTTTTTTTTGGGGGGGGGGGGACGATGGTTAATCTCTCTAGGTTTTAAGTTTACTCTTAGCACCTATTGTAAGGATGGATTCATAGATAGAAACTGTTAAAATATGGTTTTATCATGGAATGTCTTATTTTCTTAATCCTTTGTGATTGAAGCAGTGAAGCATTTAGACTTTGTGTTTCTCTCTATGCTCCCTTAGAAGTTAAGGAAGCATGGAATCTTGACAGGACAATTGGTCTTAGACATTAATCTTGTGTACTCTGTGTAGCTTGCAAACATCTTTATATCCAGCAACTACAGCAGTATTGATTCTGGCACTTGCCACTAGATTCTGCTTCTGAGAAGGGTATAAAAGGTCTGGTTGGTTTCATTAAAATTGTCAATCCCTCAGCCTTACTGTGGCCCCTCCAATGTGAGTCTTGTGTAATTTCTTGCTGGCTATATCACATAAGCTCGACCTGGTAAGGAAACTTGGATGTTTACAGTTAGTGCCATCAAACATAATTTCTTATAGTGATATTTTTAAATATATTGATTATTTTTCATAATTTTCAACATTTTGTGGCTTTAAATAGTTTTACTGCTACTTTAGTTAGATGGCTTTTAATAATCTGGCTATGGCTTAAGTCACTTTTATCTCTAAAATATCTCTTTAGTTTACTAGTATTCATGAACAATCTTCAATTTTTACAATGCAATTTCCATACAATAATAATTAAAACACATTTTTCATATAAAACCAGCATTTTACATGGTTTCCATGAGAGAATTAACTCAGATACTTTTCCTAGCAAGAGCACTTAATGAGGCTCACAGTTCATGAACAGCCTATCATAGCAGGGAAGTCAAGGCAACAGCGGATTGCAGCTGGTTATATCACATCTATAATCAGCCAGCATATGGCAAATAAATGCATCCTTCTGTCCAGTTTTCCGTCTCTATTTTTACAGTTGAGCATCTCAGTCAAGAAATAGTCCTATCCATGGTAGATGTAGCAAAATAAGTTCCCACTGACATGATCAGAAGGTAAATAATTTTTCACTCTTAAGCCTGGAGACATAGCTTTAATTTCTGTAAAGGTGACAATTAACAGGAACCATAAAATTGTAACTTGTATTTAATTACAAAGTTTTGCTTTCTAAGTTTTAGCTTAGCTACTTCTTTATGCTTTTGTCAAATTAGATAGATGTATTTTATTTTGTGTAACTTAATGAAAATTGACAAGTCACTTTAATCCACTTTTACTATTACTATTATAAATAATTAGAATATATAATATAGAATACCTAATTATTTTGTCCCTAGATCCTTTTCTTAATTAAATATTTGATGGTCAATATGACAATTACAGTTCTTAGAAAAGTTTCATTTCTTTTTCAGAGTTTATAGATATTTAAATATATTTTAATTGAAACGATTTCAATAAAAATGTAAAATGAGGTTTTTTTAGATATTTAGCTTCAGATAGTATAATTTACTTCAAAATCAAACTCATTCCAAATTATTGCTGATCTACATATAAATGGAGTATTATTAGCCATTCATATTTTTTCATGTTCATTTGACTTAGATTTGTTCTATTTATATGTTAAAGTAATTTGCTAAACCACCATCTAATTATGCTCACTGAGAGTATATTTTGAATTGCCTAAACTCACTATAAGCTAAATGAAAAATTTACAATCTCAGTGTCTTTCAAAATATATACAGAAACTAGTCTGAAGAATTAATAACATATTGGTATGACTAATACATAGCTGCCACAATTACTCAGACATCTGACTATAATCCCTCAAACATTAGATTGCTCTATTTTCTATGCGATCAATACAAAGTCTTGAAAATATTTTATGAAAAGTGTCATTATGTATTTCATGTAATGGAACCATGTTTAAATAAATGAAAACCCTATTTCTGAAAAATAAGACAAATAATACACATTTACTTTCATTAAACATAAAAAGTTGTATGTTCATAAAAATAAAGTTTAAATATAAGACAAGGTTTGCTAATAAATTTAATTAAATGAATAATTGATCTCAAATGTCAATCCAAAATCTTGAAAATGTTTTCATCTATCTAAAGAAAATATTTAGTCTATATTTATTGTGGATAATATAAAATTATAACCATTCAGAAATCACTTAATTTTTGAGTAGTTAGAATGTGTAAGGGGATATTAATTCAAATGAACTTAGTTTTCTTGTCTTATTTAAATTTTCCTGAGTGGTTGTACCAGTTTACATTCCCACCAGCAGTGGAGGAGGGTTCCCCTTTCTCCACAACCTCTCCAGCATGTGTTGTCACTTGAGTTTTTCATCTTGGCCAGGTCACGCATTCAATGCATTTGATTATGTTTTCTCTTCTAATACAATCAACTTCTTTCCACAATTTCTGCTTCCATATTCATTTGATTTTTGTTTTTTTATATTTAATTTGAGCTAGGCAAAACGTTTATGGTGAAAAAAATATAAATAAATAATAGATGTAATTAATTTATAGATTCATTTTGCTGAAAGAAATTTAAACACGCTTTAAATACATGCTGTGAGTTGACAGAGAGATATGTCAATTATTCCAGAGAATACTGAGCTAAACAGAGGCACATATAAACTGTTACAAGACAGACTCAAGAACGGAACGATGGCATACAATGAATGAAGAGGAATTTTTAAAATGTGTTGAAAGACATGAAAAAGAAAGTATGAGACTTGTTTGTTTCAAAAGGAGCAGCCTTACCAGGCCACAGAGAAAGACAATGCAGCCATTTCTGATGGACTTGATAGGCTAGGGTCAGATGGAAGGAGAAGAGGACCTCCCTTATCAGTGGATTTGGAAAGAAGCAGGGAGAAGATGAGGGTGGGAGGGTGGAATTGGGAGGGGTCTAGGAAGGGGAGCTACAGCTGGGATACAAAGTATATAAACTGTAATTAATAAAAAATAAATGAATTATTTTATTAAAAAAGTAAAAAAAGAGAATTTCAATACATGTCATGGTGTACATAGTAATATAGTCGTAACTACTTAATTAGTAGGTCATACTGTAGATATGAAGAGAAATGAACTAAGAAATACTGATGTATAGATAAAAAATTAGATATTATACCTATATTAAAACAATTACATTGTTAACACACTTCTGGATCATATTAGTTATGTAAACTTTGTTCTTGTATAATTAATGTGAAACACTGAAGCTCAAACACAGAACAGTCTTCTACACTGCAATGTAATTTTTTTCAGCTTTTATAAAATTTTTCAAAATAACTTAAAGAGTGTGATACCGATCTGGGTTGGCTGGACTGATCTGTAACCATTGAAATACTCCTGCACATACACATGCAACAAATAAATAAACATAAATATTAAAAAGTAGCATTTCTTCATCAAATTCTTTGGGATTCTTTATTTTCTTGTTTGATTGTTTTTACACATTAGTGCTTAATGCATACTTCTGAATACATTGTATGGCCGACAATAGTATATTCTCATCAACAGTGGAAGACTATTGCCATCATTCTCTCAGATCAAGCAATGATAAGTGTTGTAATGTTAATTATATATTAGGATCAAAGATATATCTTATGTTTTTATTTTTATTTTTTAAATTATTTTATTTTTTCACTTTACATCTTGATAAGAGGCCCCTCCCTATCATGCCTCCCCCTCTTTACCCTTTGCTCCATCCTGGTCTCAGACAAGAGGACCCACACACATTAACACACCCCGGCATATCAAATCTCATCAGAAGTGAGCACATCTTTTTCCACTGAGGCCAGGAAACGCAGCTCAGCCAGGTTGGAATGATCCAAAAGTAAGGAACAGTGTCCAGGTCAATAACAGAGTGCATGTCAGCAACAGAGTCCAGGCCAGTCATAAAGCACACTCCAGTTGCTAGGGGACATAAGTAAAGTCCAAGCTGCCAATCAGCTTCATATGTGTATGGAGTCAAGGTCCAGCCCAGGCATGCTCTTTGGTTGGAACTTCAGTATCTGTAAGCCCCCATGGACTCAGCTTAGTTGAGTCAGTTAGTCTTCTGGTGGAGTTCTTTTCCCCTCCAGGTCCCTCTGTCCTTCCCTTTCCACACTCTTGCAAAATACACCCAGAATTCTGTCTAATGTTTTTCTGTGGTTCTCTCTCTGTATCTGCTTTGACCTGCTGCAGGGTGGAGCTTCTTGGAAGACAATTATGCTTGTATACATTCTGCAAGCATAGCAGAGTATCATTAATAGTGCCAGGTTTGGCTCTCTCTCATGGAGTGGGTCTCAGGTTGGACCAGTCATTGGTTGGACATTCCCTCAATCTCCCCTCTATCTTTATCCTTGCACATTCTGCAGGCAGGGTACATTTTCGGTCAAAGGTTTCCTGGGTGGGTTGGTTTTCCACTCCCTCCACTGGAAGTCCTGCCCGGCTAGGAAGAGACCACTTCAGTCTCCTTGTCCGCTGCTGCTAGGAGTCTCAGCAAGAATCACCCTCATCCTTCCAGGAGTCTTCCCTGTCCCAGGTATCCAGCTTGTCCCAAAGGTGTGCCCCCCATCACTTACCTCATTTTCTCTTCTCTCTCTTTCTCAGCCCTCTCACCTACCACCCCATTTTCCCCTGGATCTCTATCCTGGATCCCCTCTCCACACTATCTCCTACCTAGTTGCTTCTCTTCCTCTACCTCTAATGTCTATTTCATTTCCCCTTCTGAGTGAGATTCAAGCATCCATACTTGGACCGTATCAATTAATTATCTTCTTTGGGTCATTGGGTGGTATGATGGTTATCCTGTATTTTATGACCAATATCTACTTTTAGGTAAGTACATACAATGCCTGTGTTTCTGGGTCTTGGTTACCTCACTCAGGAATAACTTTTCTAGTTTTATGCATTTGCCTGCAAATTTCATGATTTCCTTATTTTTATCAGCTGTGTAGTATTCCATTGTATAAAGGCATCACATTTTCTTTATCCATTCTTCACTTGAGGTGCATCTCAGTTGTTTCCAGTTTCTGGCTCTTATGAATAGAGCTGCTATAAACATAATTGAGCTTCTTTTCGGTGGAGCTTCTTTTGGAGTGGTATAGCTAGGTCTTTACATAGAACAGTTACTGATCTCTTTCTTCAAAGAATTGACATTCTTGTCATACACGTCTTTTGATTGCTTGGTTACAGTTACACCAAGATATATTATAGTATTTGAGGTTATTGTAATGGGTGTTGTTTCCCTAATTTCTTTCTCAGCCCATTTATCACTTGTATAAGGGAGGGCCATGGAGTATTTTTGTGTGTGTGTTAATATTGTGTCCAGCCACTTTGCTGAAGCTGATTACCAGGAGTTCCCTTGTGGAATTTTTGGGTCATTTATGTACAGTATCATAGCCTCCGCAAATAGTGTTATTTTAACATCTCTTTTTCCAATGTGTATCCTCTTGATCTCCTTTGGTTGTCTTAGTGCTCTAGTTAGGACTTCAAGTACTATAGTGAAGAGATATAGAGAGAGTGGGCAGTCTTGTCTTGTCTCTGATTTTAGTGGAATTGCCTTAGGTTATTCTCCATTTAATTTGATATTGACTATTGGCTTGCTGTATACTGCCATTATTATGTTTAGGTATGTGCCTTATATCCCAGATTTTTCCAACACTTTAAACCTGAAGCTGTGTTCAAATTTGTGAATAGCATTTTCAGGATCTGATGAGATTATGGGTGTTTTTGTTTTCTTTCAGTTTGTTTATATGATATATTACATTGATGGATTTTCATATATTGAACAGTCCCCTGCATCCCTGGGATGAAGCCTACTTGATTATGATGGATAATATTTTTGATGTGTTCTTTTTTTTAATTTTATTTTTTTCTTATCAGTTACATTTTATTATCTCTGTATCACAGCCTTGTCCAGATCCCTCATTCCCTCCCAGTCCCTCCCTCCCTCCCTCATCTCCACCATGTCCCTTTCCAAGTCCACTGATTGGGGGGAACCTCCTCCCCATTCATCTGATCCTGTTTTATCAGGTATCTTCAGGACTGGCTGCAAAGCCCTCCTCTGTGGCCTAACGGGACTGCTCATCCCTTGGGGGGTGGGGAGGCCAAAGAGCCAGTCATTAAGTTCCTGTTAGAAATAGTCCTTGCTCCCCTTACTTTGGGAAACCAATTGGTTACTGAGCTACCACAGGCCACATCTGAGCGGAGGTTCTAGGTTAT
>REGO01000339.1:1726953-1744286 GCA_010120015.1 Rhombomys opimus
ACCTGATAAAACAGGATCAGATGAATGGGGGGAGGTCCCCCCCTATCAGTGGACTTGGAAAGGGGCACAGTGGTGATGAGGGAGGGAGGGAGGGACTGGGAGGGAATGAGGGTTTGGGGCACGGCTGGGATACAGAATTAATAAAATGTAACTGATAAAAATAAAATTAAAAAAAAAGAAAAAAATTCTTATGCCATAAGTTATCCTATTCAAAGCAGTCAGCTGTAAACAGATACACGTGAGTAACACTAAAAGGAATGAGGTGTGTGTGTGTGTGTGTGTATAAAGAAAGGTCACAGATTTAAGAGTGATAGGATGCAAGTGAGAAGTTGGAAGTATAGAGAAAGAGTGGAAAGGATACATTGTTCATTTATGAAATTATTTTAAAATTAAGTTATAAAAAAACAAAAAGCAGGAAATGTGTTAGAAAATATATGAAAATTGTAATATTCCCTCCCCAAAAGCCTCTAAATAGTATTAGGAAAGACACCAACCTTTAAGTGTTTGTCTAAAAATTTTGACTAATTAATTTTCAATGTCAAATTGATTAAATTAAGAAAGAAAAAGAAAATGATCTTATGGTTATGTAAGTATGAGGTCAAACTTACATATGCTATCAAACAAACACAAGTTGAGCTAGTGCCCAAGGAGAAGTGGTTTCTAGCTGACCACTGCTCATTGTGCTCAAAATTACTCTCCACGCCATCACAGAAGAAATGTTATTATCATTGCTATCCAGGTACAAAACCTGTGTCAAATAGCCATCACCTATCTGAAAGATATATTGGTATAACAGTGGCACACGTGTTTGGGTAGTAACCAACCACTATTTTTTGAGGGGGAAGGGGCTAAGCAGAGTCTGTGGAAGATTTTTAACCCAGCGCCATAGCTGCTCTGGCAAGGAAACACATCTAAAGACCTTCTAGGTTATGTGATCTGGCAAATGCAGACACATCCTTAATTACAGTCCGATCTGGTTGGAATACAGACATATCCTTAAACACACAGTGAATTCCAAACTATGAAAGTAAGATTAGTTTATAGAAGGAATCAGGCAGATATGAAAGTTACTAATTATTCAGAGGCTGAAAAAAATGATGAATCAGAGAAAAATTTGACAGAATGAGTGAGAGCTAGAATGAACCCAACTTTCCAAAAACAGACAGGAAGAAGAGGCTACTTAAAAACAGTGCAGGGAGACAGAGTTCAGCTGATTTAGGTGAAGTTCAGTTGAATGCAGCTGAGTTCAGCTGAGTTTGTGTAGTTCTGTTCAGTTCCATTCAGTTTGTGCAGTCAGTATAATCAGTGCAGCTCAATCTTTAGAGTTCAGTGGCGATTTTTTCAGGCAAAGCAATTCAGTCAGAAGCAAGAGAAGCCAATATGAGTCAGTCAGCTTGGATAGGAGTTTGAGCCAGAAGAGCTAAGTTGAACCAGCCAGCCAGAGTTCAGAAAGAACCAGAAAGGGTGAGTTCATTAAGTATAAGTCTCAAAGGCTGAAAACATTTTAGGCCTAGGTAAGCAGGTAAAGGCAGAAAACAGAATCCTTTAAGGTCCTGGCTTGGAGAAGCTTAAACTGTATGGAGGCTAGAAGCTTCTAGGACTAGGACTAGAGATAGTTAGAGCACAGATAGAAATGCACTGGTCTCTGCCCAAGCCATGAATTCATAAAGCTTTGGTATGCCTCTCATCTTACCCCCTCCTCTAAGGAAAATAAAAACAGCATTTGCACTACTTTATAAGAAAAATCTCATACCTGAAACTTTTGAAGTGGCCAAAGGGAAGAGACAAGATAGGAAATGGGTCTCAGGAAAAAAAAAATCCACTATTAGTATTCTGCTAAAAGAATAAATCAATTAAATGACTGCTAATGACAAAGAAGATAGTCAGAGTTCAGTGTATCACTCCACCCTCCCCAGGGAAGCTTCTTTGTGTAGTAGATGATGATGAATTAAAAATTCTGCAAACAGATACTACAAAGGGACTTACAGACTTTGAAACAGTTTTAAGTGGGGTACCTTTATCAAATACCTTCCCTTAAAGTTCAGTGGTCTATGAAGAAGAAGGGAAAGATTGTAAAATTCAGTGCTTCTTGATGATTCCAAGTAAGCAGCATCTTCCAGAAATACCAAGACTTGTATAGGTATGAACTCATAAGGATTGTGGGAGCACAGAAAAGGCCTCATAGGTTTAAGATAAAATTTCAACACTGGGAGGAGGAATAGCAAGTACATACACCTACCAAATAAACTAATTCCAATGGGAAGACACATTTCCCCGTTGCAGTGTCACTTGACTATACTCTGACGCAGTTCCCATGACTAAAAGAAGTTGATAAGCACAAAATAACTCATTTTTGTATCTGAGTGAGAGGTTTACTTGGTCTGCTGTCTCTGTTCTCCCTACTTCTAATCCGCTTTGCTGAAGGTGTTTATCAGCTGTAGGAGTTCTCTGGTAGAATATTTTTGTGGTCACTTATGTAAACTATCATATAATTTGTGAATAGAAATATTTTGACTTATTTCTTTTAATTTGTATCCTCTGGATTTCTTTTAGTTGTCTTATTGCTCTAGCTAGGATTTCAAGTCCTTTATTTAAGAGATAAGGAAAGACTTGGCAGTCTTATCTTGTCTTTCATTTTAGTGGAATTGCTTTAAGTTTCTTTCCATTTAATTATTTACTTTCCATTTACTATAGAGCTAAATACTATACTAAATACAATACTAAAAACTGCATGGTTCTGGCATAGAAACAGACTGGTGGATCAATGGACTCGAATAGAAGACCCTGAAATAAATCCACACACTTATGGACACCTGATTTTTGACAAAGATGCCAAAACCATTCAATGGAAAAAAGATAACATCTTCAACAAATGGTGCTAGTCTAACTGGATGTCTCCATGCAGAAAAATGAAAATAGATCCACATTTATCACCCTGCACAAAACTGAAGTCCAAGTGGATCAAAGACCTCAATATAAAACAATATTAAACAGCAACAAATCAAGTAATACAATTAAAAATGGGGTACAGAGCTAAACAGAGAATTCTCGATAGAAGAATATCAAATGGCAGAAAAACACTTAAAGAAATGCTCAATGTCCTTAGTTATCAGGGAAATGCAAACCAAAAGACCCTGAGATTTCACATTACACTCATCAGAATGGCTATGTTCAAAAACTCAAGTGACAGCACATGCTGGAGAGGTCATGGAGAAAGGGGAACCCTCCTCCATTGCTGGTGGTAATGTAAACTTGAACAATCACTTTGGAAATCAATCTGGTGCTTTCTCAGACAATTAGGAATAACACTTCCTCAAGATCCACCTATACCACATTTAGTCCTATATCTAAAATATGTTCAAGTACACAATAAGGACATTTGCTAAAACATGATTTTAGCAGCTTTATTTTTAATAGCTAGAAGCTGGAAACAGCCCAGATGTCCATCATCGGAGGAATGGATACAGAAATTGTGGTACATTTACACAATGAAATATTTATCAGCAATAAAAAATAAGGAAATCATGAAATTTGCAGGTAAATAGTAGGAACTGGAAAAGAACATACTGAGTGAGGTATCCCAGAAGCAGAAAGACACATAGGGTATATACTCACCCATAAGTGGATATTAGACATAAAATACTGGATAAACCAACTAAAACCTGTACTCCTAAAGAAACTAATCAAGAAGGAGTACTCTGGCTAAAATGCTTAGTCCCCATTTAGAAAGACAAAGAGGATGGACATCAGAAGAAGGAGAAAACAGGAAACAGGACAGGAGACTGCCACAGAGGGCCTATGAAAGGCTCTACCCTGCAGTGTATAAAAGCAGATGCTGAGACTTATAGCCAAGCTTTGTGCAGAGTGCAGGAAATCTTATGAAATAAGTGGTAAATAGTAAGACCTGGAGAGGACAGGAGCTCCATAAGGAGAACAACAGGATCAAAATATCTGGGCACAGGGGTCTTTTCTGATACTGATACTCCAACCAAGGACCACTCATGGAGATAACCTAGAACCTCTGCACAGATGTAGCCCATGGCAGTTCAGTGTCCAAATGGGTTCCATAGTAATGGGAACAGGGACTGTCTCTGACATGAACTGATTGTCCTGCTCTTTGATCACCTCCCCCTGAGGGGGGAGCAGCTTTACCAGGCCACAGAGGAAGACAATGCAGACACCCTTGATGAAGTCTGATAGACTTGGACCAGAAAGAAGAAGAGGAAGATCTCCCCTAGCAGTGGACTTGGGAGGGTCATGGTTTGAGAGAAGGGGGAGGAAGAGTGAGATTGGAAAGGGAGGAAGGAGAGAGTTACAAGGGAGATACAAAGTGAATAAAGTGTAATTAATAAAAATTAAAATAAAAAAAATATTTAAAAACTCAGAAGGAAAAACAAATATTTCATGTTGTTATTAGGTGTCAGAAAATGACATACAGACATCTACAATAGAATCAAGCTTAATCATTCACATATGCCAGATAAATTATCAATTTAATATTAGAGAAAAAAAATCATTCTTTAAAAAGCTTATTTCCAACCTCATTTTTGAAAATTCAGTTCAAACAAGGGTACAGGCACAGAGCCTGTACCACCAGCCAGAGAGCCTGCCTCTCACTCATATGCAACAGATGTGCAGCTTAGTCCTCATGGGGGACCTCTAACAGCAGGAGCAGGGGCTACTTCTGACTCTGCTACTTGCCTCTGGATCCCTTTCCCCTAATTGGACAGCGTTGCGTAGCCTCAATAGAAGAAGGTGCTTCCACACCTACTACAAATTCACACCAGGGTGAGTTGATGCCCATGGGAGGCTTCTCTGAGGAGAATGGAGATGGGTATACGGGAAAAGGAGGGGATATCGAGGGACAGGAAGGAGAGGAGGTAGGAAATGTCTGATCACGATGTAGTTAAATAATGAAAAATTGTCCATTTTCTAAATAATTATTTCTTTAAAATTAAAACGATCTATGTGATTAACTGGAAGAAATAAAAATACATTGAAGGTATATTCTACTTGTTTTAAACTTTTTTTAAAGTTCGGGGTAATTGTGCACACCTGTAATACCAGCACTCAGGTGGCAGAGGAAGGCAGATCTCCGTGAGATCCAGGCCAGCCTGATCTACAAAGTGATTCCAGAATGCCAATGTAACACAAAGAAACCTTGTCTTAAATATATATATATAATATCCAGAATATTTACATATTTAAGTAAATATTCAATCACTAAATTGTAACTTTCTATTTATAGAAGATATTCTCCTCCACAAAGCAAATTTCTGATATAATTTTTAAACATGACTTTTGGCTCTAATATTAAATTGTTTTTATTCTAGTGTGTGTATATATGTATACCTGTATGATTTTCTCTCTCTGTGTAAATATAGAGAAAGTGTGATAAAGAATATACAAGGAATATACAAGGTATTTTGTATTCAAAGCTATCTGTTCATCCCCCAAATCCTATAAATTTATCTTTTTTTATTTTTTTTATTTTTTTATTTTTATCAGTTACATTTTATTAATTCTGTATCCCAGCCGTGCCCCGAACCCTCATTCCCTCCCAGTCCCTCCCTCCCTCCCTCATCACCACTGTGCCCCTTTCCAAGTCCACTGATAGGGGGGGACCTCCCCCATTCATCTGATCCTGTTTTATCAGGTATCTTCCTTGAGTTCCTGTTAGAAATAGTCCTAAAAATCATTCCCCAAGATCCTGTAGTCCTAATTTAAGAATAATTATTTCTCTACCCATTTTTTTTTTACTTTTTTGTTATTATCATTTATTACAATATATTCCATTTGTAACCTGGTTGAGTCCCCCTCTCTCATCTCCTCCCAACCCAACATTTCCTCTCTTTTCTCCCCTATGCCCCTCCACATTCCACTGATAGGGGAGGTCCTCCTCTCTTCTATTTAATCGTAGCCTATCAGGTTTCATCAGGAGTGGTTGCATTGTTTTCCTCTGTGGCTTTATAAGGCTGCACCCTCCCTCAAGGCGGGGGGGGGGGTCTGATCAGAGAGCCAGCCACTGAGTTCATGTCAGAGACAACCCCTTTTCCCATATTTAATATTTAAGACACAACATTAAGCCACCCTATTTAAAATAATTTAATTTTTATTAATTTTTTAATTTTTATATTAATTACAGTTTATTCACTTTGTATCCCAGCTGTACCCCCTCCCTCGTTCCCTCCCAATCCCACCCTCACTTCCTTTAATTTTCTTTTTGAAAAATACAGAGGCTTAATTAAAGATGTAGTGACATCTGTATAAGGTCATCAAAATAAAATGAGTACTTCAATAAAGTTTGCCTTTTTGAAATTTTGGTTCTAGAACATTTGCAGTGGACAATTCTCTATGATAGAATACTAAGTTTAAAATCAATATTACGTATTGCTCGTTTCCCAAAATAAACAAAGCAATATTATATTTAAGTACACACTGGTGATATATTAAATTAGGTCACATGCCTTGGTTGCCAAAATGTCTACATTGTTTGGGGATTAAAGATCCAAGGAAGCCAATATCATTGAATTCATAAACAGAAATTTTAGAACAGGCAGGAGAGTAAGATCTGCACATAGCCTAAAACTGAAAGCCTGAAAGATCCCAAGAGAGATGATACTTTCACAAAATAAAGCTCTAGATTTTGATAGCTACTAACCATAGCAGCAGATAAACATACCCACTCAGGGAGGTAAGGTATGATGTGTGACTTTTCCAAAACACATATGAATAAACATCTATTCACACTAAACAGGGTACTGAAGGCAGACCAAATAAATGATTCTCCTTGGGTAGCTTAGTGAAAGAGTGAATTTACTAGGATTACTGACAGGAGGAAATATGACTCAACAGTTCCTACATCTGACATATAGCTATAATAATGGATTAGGGAATCATTCAGCCTTCCTTAGAGATGCTTCTTGCAGTAGGTGGCAATCAACACAGAAACTCACAACTGCAATGCTCAGCTGTCAATGTGATATTTATATCCCATCCTCCTTAAAGGATCAGGGATCCATGTAGAAGAGGGAGCAAAAAATTTGCAAGAGACAGAAATTTGTGTTCATTATACCATAGGGCTGATACACATATGACCTCACAAATACTGTGATAGCATACGTAATTTCAACCCAGACAATAATTATCCATGGATCAGAGTAAGTGGTCACTGCAAACGTAGTTTTTATTCCTCAGAAGAAAGGGTGAGACGAGAGGTGTACCCAAGCTTACAAATCCATGCCTTGGATTAAAGCCCAGAGAGTTTCTGACTATCTCTAGGCCTAGGTTGTAAGCTTCTAGTGAGTTTACAATCTAAACTTCTGCAGCCTGTATCTTGAAGGCTTCAGTTTTGAGCCTCCATCTGCTAACTTAGGCCTACAATGTTTTCAGCCTCTGAGACTTACTGCAATAGCTAAGTCTTACCGCACACTCTTTCTAATCTTTCTAAATTTAGGCTGGCTAGTTCAGTGCAGCTGTTCTGGCTTAAACTCCTGTACAAGATGACTAATTCCTACTGGCTTCTCTCTACTTCTCCACGAGTTTCTGTGCTTGGAAAAACTGCCTCTGCACTCCAGGAGCTGAACTGCATGAATTCAACTGCACTCAACCGAACTGCACCAAACTGAACTGAAATGTACTGTACTCCAGAATTCTACTGAACGGTCTCCACACGCTCTACTCTATCCCCGTGTTATATTCTCCTCCACTGTAATGTACTCTCTGCCTGACCCTTCCTCTGTGCTGCTCTTAAGTAGCCTCTCTCTTATGAGAGTTGGGCATACCCTACCTCTGACTCATTCTGTCAATTTTTTCTCTGATTCATTATTTTGTTTGTTCCTCAATTAGATGCCATTATTTGGAATCAAAGGTGTGTACTAAAATCCAGCCAGAGGGATTAAAGGTGTATGTTCCAACCAGATCACTCAGGCCTAGGTCTCTGGATGTGATCTCTTTCCAGAGCATATGACTTGATTCAAATTCCTCTACAGATTCCTAGCCAAGAATCTGTTCACAATTTATAGCTTCTAGGATAAGAAAACAATTTTCTTTAATGAATTAACACTGGATATAACAGAAATATTCCATGCTCAATGGCAGTCAGTCAACATAGATTGATATCTATATTTTGTTTCATTGTATTTATTTGTTTATTGCAATTTGTTCACTTTGCATCCCTGCTGTAGCCCCCTCCATCTCCTCTCAATTCCACCCACCCTCCCTTTTCTCCTCCAATGAACCTCTCCTAGTCCACTGTTTGGGAAGGCACTCCTCCCCTACTCTCTGGCTCTAGCCTATCAGGTCTCATCAGGACTGTCTGGATCCTCTTTCTCTGCCTGGTCCTCCTCCCCTTCTAGCTGAACCAAGCCTATCAAGTCATATCAAGACTGGCTGCATGATCTTCCTCTGTGGCCTGGCAAAGCTGCATTCGAAGGGGGAGGTGATCAAAGAGCCAGGCTTGATTTCAAGTCAGTGACAGCCCCTGCCTCCCTTACTTGGTCCTGTCCATGCATGGTCCTTGTTTGGTTTGAAGTATCACTATCAGCAAGGCCCCCTGGGTCCAGGAATTTTGGCTTTATTGGTTTCCTTTGTGCAGTTCCTGTCCCCTCCAAGTCTTACTCAAGAAGTTAAACACCAACAAAGCAAGTAATACAATTAAAAAATGGTGTACAGAGCAAAACAAAGAATTATCAACAGAAGAATATTTAAGGACAGAAAAACATTTAAAGAAGTTCTCCACATCCTTGGTCATCCAAGAAATGCAAATTGAAACATCCCTGAGATTCTACCTCATACCCCTCACAGTGGATAAGATCAAAAACTTAAGAATGACTCATACTGGAGAAGTTGTGGATAAAGGGGAACGCTTCTCCATTGCTAGTGGGAATATAACCATGTACAACCACTTTGGAAATCAATCTGGTGCTTTCTCAGAAAGTTAGGAATAGTGTTACCTCATGATCCAGCTATCTCCTGGGCATATATCCAAAAGATGCTAAGCCATACATCAAGAACATTTGCTCAGCTATGTGCATAACAGCATTATTCATAATAGCCAGACTCTAGAAACAACCTAGATGTCCCTCAACTGAAGAATGGATGCAGAAATTGTGGTACATTTACAGAATGCAATACTACTCAGCACTTAAAAACAAGAAAATCATGAAATTTGCAGGCAAATGGATGGAAATAGAAAAGATCATCTTGAGTGAAGTAAACAAAAAACAGAAGGACACATACGGTATATATTCACTTATAAGTGAATATTAGCCATATAATATGGGATAAACATACTAAAATGTATAGTTCTAAAGAAGCTAAACAACAAGGAAGACCCTAAGGTCTTAAACCTCACTCAGAAGGGCAAACAGGATAGACATCGAAGTAGGAGAAGACAAGGAACAGGACAGAAGCTTTCCACAGGAGACCTCTGAAACTCTCTTCCCATCATATGTAAGGAGATAGTGAGACTCATAGCCAAACTTTGGGCAGAGTGTTTTGTTGTGTTTTAAGAGAGAGAAATAACATGAAGTTGCATGGTTGAAGAAGTGGTAAAGATCTGGAAGAAAATGTGGAAAAGGAAAGAATATGAAAAAATTTTATTGTATATAAGACAGAAGCGTACCACAGCGAACAGTGAAAGATTGTCTACCCAGCAGGTTATTGAAGCAGATGCTGAGACTCATAACCAAACTTTGGGCAGAGTGTTTTGTTGTGTTTTAAGAGAGAGAAATAACATGGAGTTGCATGGTTGAAGAAGTGGTAAAGATCTGGAAGAAAATGTGGAAAAGGAAAGAATATGAAAAAAATTTATTGTATATAAGACAGAAGCGTACCACAGCGAACAGTGAAAGATTGTCTACCCTTCAGGTTATTGAAGCAGATGCTGAGACTCATAACCAAACTTTGGGCAGAGTGCAGCGAATCTTAGGAAAAAAGGGAGAGATAGAATGACCTGGAGGGGACAAGAGATCCACAAGAGAGCAACAGGACCAAAAAATCTGGGCACAGGGGTCTTTTCTGAGACTGATACTTCCACCAAGGACCATGCATGGAGATAATCTAGAATCCCTGCGCAGATGTAGCCCATGGCAGGTCAGTCTCCAAGTGGGTACCCTAGTATAATGTAAACAGGGACTGTCTCTGACATGAACTCAGTGGCTGGCTCTTTGATCACCTCCCCCTGAGGGGGTGGGCAGCCTTACCAAGCCAGAGGAAGACAATGCAGACAGCCCTGTTGAGACCAGAAAGTCTAGAGTCAGATGAAAGGGGTAAGGGGCCTCTCCTATTAGTGCACTGGGGCAGAGGTACAGGAGGATAAGAAGAAGGGAGGGCAAAATTGGGAAGGCAGGATTGGAGGGAGGGTCCTACAGCTGGGATACAAAATAAATAAATTGTAATAAATAAATAAAAATGTTGTTAATTTTTTCCAAAAAATAAATTAAAATGTATTTTAAAAGATAAAAAAAAAAAGAGAAAGACACCTCATTCTTCAGCCGTGGCTGAAAAAGACAAAAGTACATCCTTGGAGTTCCTTTTAAGCAACCCAGCAGTCAGATTATCCCTCTACCGATTAATTGTAAGTGCTTATATAACCTTGAAGAAACCTTTCTGAATCTATTTATTCCTCATGTTCTTTTTGTGTCCTGAAGGTTTGTGAGCTTTCTGAGTCTTCTAAATATCTCTGGTTTCTCTAGGAGTGGATGTTTTAATTTGAAGGAAATAATTACAGAACAAGGTGCAGAGCAGAAAATCAGCTTTCTACTCCCTTTTATTTATTTATTTTTCTCAATTAAAATACTTTGTATTGAATCTTTATGTTCTCAATCCAGGTTTTTATTCTCCCATTTAGTCTATACTGCAGTTTCTAAAAAAATATAAAATAAAAATAAAAAAATAAAACACAGGCACACACACACACACACACACACGAAAAACTTTTCACACATATATGATGTTAATTCTTTAAGGGTCTCTCATAGGAAGTGAAGTTATGGCCAAGAATAGCAATACCAACATTAATTTAAGCAAATAGTTTATTATTATAAGGTTTACAGATCATTTGAGTTATTAGCAAGCTGCTAGGAGGCCTTGCAATTGAATTAATGACAATAACATGCTAGAGTAATGGTTGCTGAAGGTTCCCGTGACTTTGACAACTTCTTAAACTAATCAGCAAAGGAAGTTGCTCCCTCATTTTGCTCAGAGATTTTTTTTTCTGGTAGTCAACTATGTTTTAACAAGGGCACACCTTCTTTCAAAATTAGACACAACCCTCTCAAAACCTGTCATTGAATTATAAAATAAGTTTATGTAATATTCATGTGCTTTTTTTTGTCATACAAAATATCTTCCCAATCATCTTTCCCAAGAGTAGATTCATTGTCAAGAAATGAGTTTTGTTATTTATCGGTAAGAAGTAACTCTTCATCTGTACAGTTTTATCTAAAGACAGAAGAAAATTAGTTAGCACTCAAGGTTGCAATTCCAGTGCTGCTTTGCTCATTGTTAATATCATATGCTTTACTACTGGGGTCTATAACTTCTCAAAACCTTTTAGGTGATTTGAAACCCACTTTTTCCCCAAAATCTTGCTTACACTGCTATTTTAACTACTTACCAAAAACCATAATCATTTCTAGTGACATCTATACCTGAAGAGGGTTCTGGTGATTTCTAATTAATTATGCACAGACATTAGTGCAATCTCTATTTATAGCAACCGCATCCTTATAAATCACGTTTAATGTACAGCAGTGATGTAAAATTAAAATGTATTTCCTTATGTGTGAGTAGAATACATATCGAGCTGCATTTAAGATATAGCATTAATCGCACCCTTTGAACGGGATAATCACATCTGTTGGGTGACCATATCTGTAGCTGATGAAAATGAATGCTTTGAAATGAACATTTCTTAGAGTAGTACTTCCTAATGGTAGGCTTAAAATATTCAGCCAACTGCTTCAAAATATGTTGAGTCATCGGATTTTTTTTTCTATTTGTAGAAAACAGGCAAAAAAATTATTCTAGCATCATTCTTAAGTACCCTGAGGTTTCAAAGTGGCAAACTGTCCTCAATTTGAAGTCATCAGCTACAGTAGACTCATATAAGTGTCAACCTCTCCTACAAAAACTTCAGAAAAGGTACTGACTTTATTTAATTACAAAAGTCCTAAGGTGACTTCTAATATTGTGTTCAGCTGCTATACCTACATTGGAAATTTGTTGTTTGCTCTATGAATTTCTCGGTAGAAAGTCATAATTTGCTGTAGTTTGTTCTTTAAGAATGTCACCACAACTCTTAAATTCATTCTGTTCTTTCAAGATCCCTCAGTAGTAAATATTGATTGATTTTCTTCCAGAGAACGTGAATTTCATTCCTATATCTATATGAGACTGTTCACAACCACCTATAACTCTAGCCCTAAGGGATTCAATACCCAATTCCGCCCTCTGTGTTTACCCTATATGACATTCTCTCTCTCTCTCTGTCTCTCTCACATACATAGATAAACATAAATGTGTGTGTTTGTATATGCACCATTTACACATATATGTATAAGTATAAAATGCCACTCTTTACAATAAATAAGTCATGCCTTATGATAACATGAGTTTTAAATGTATGAAGATTTTTTATAAAGAATCAAAACATGCACAACGACTAATGATTAACACTATCCTTTCAAGCCTTTTTCATGAGTTGATATAGAATCAGCTATGCACACATAAATGCTAATTGAAATGTAGTTCAACTCTCCAGGTCCAAGTTTACATTATTCATCATAAAGTCAGTCTAGTTTGAGGCTCCTAAATCAACAATGGTATAGAAGTAGGTGGATATGTCTTCTATGGAGCCAAAGAAAGTTAAAAACTACTTCTTATTCTACTATTAATGTTTATATCTTGGCACAAATCTTAGGCGCATGAAAAATATTCAACAGTAATACATTTTATGACTTCATTATTCGTTAATTTATTCATTTATCACGTAGACAGCATGTAAGTATGTCTTAGCTAAGGTTTTATTGCTGTGAAGACACACCAAGATCATGGTAACTCTTGTAAACAAAATTATTTACCTGGGGATGACTTACAGTTTCAGAAATGTAGTCCATTATTGTCATGGCAGGAAACATAGTGCAATGCAGGCAGACATGGTGCTGAAGAAGGAGCCTAGACATTTCCATCTGCAGGCAGCAGAATGAGACCGAGTTCCACAGTAGGCATAGCTTGAGCAAATGAGACGTCAAAAGCTGCCTTCCCCCCTCCCCTAGTGACACTTCTTCCTACAAAGTCATGCCAGCTCTAACAAAGACCACATTCCATAATCCTTCCACTTTCTATGGGCAAAATACTCAGACACATGAGGCTAGCAGGGGCATTCCTAGTCAAACCACCACAGTATGAACAAACACTCTCAAATCTAGAGTCTCCCAATATCAGCCTTCGCTGTGCCTGGACTGCCAGCATAGGCTAGAATAAGTGTCTTCATTTTCTCTTTGAAACTGTGGCTAGAAAATAGTACGGTTGAGTGGTAAAGTGCTGACCTGACATTTATAAGGGTGTAGTTTCCATCTCCTGTGTGTGTACACACATAATATATAATTAATATTATATATTAATATATAATAAACATTATGCATATTATATATTACGTAATGCATAACATTATATATTATAATAATTTTATATAAATTATATAATTAAATTTATTTATATATAATTAATTTTTTCATTGGGTTTTCATCATGTTTTTGTTTCTTGGCTATATTTTAAAAGATTGTGTCTTACTATGCCCCAAATTCTCCTCCATCACTCACAAAATATTAGTAAGCAGATTTCTATGAATGAGTCCAGTGTTGTCTACATAGTGAATAAAAGGCCAGCAAGAATGGACAGTGAGAACTCATTGCAAAATATAATAAAATAAGATTGTGTGAAGAAACTTTGCAAATATTACTCTTCTTTTCCCAAGATTTTTCTCCGTTTTTTCAAGAATAAGATCGGTCATTTTATTTAACTCCCTCATTGCTTAACTTTTTCTACCAACAGTATTTCCAGCCCCACATGAAAATATTTCATGTATTTTACCTACTCCTCTTTTTCCCGTGAGAACTGTTCTTGTCATTTTCTTTCATATGTTTTTTTTTCTTTCTCTACCTGTCCCCAAGATATATATGTAGTTAAATTCACTAGTCTTAACATTTATAGGTAGGGTCAGTATGTGAGAGAGAACATTTGTCTATCTAGGCCGGGGCTATCCCAATCAGTGGAATATTTTCTAGATCTATCTGTAGTATTGAATTATATTATAGTTTACCTTTTATTCACTGCTGAATTAAATTCATTTATGTAAACCTTTCATTTTTGGTAATCCGTCTATAAATTGGTGCACATACAGGCTACATCCATTTCCTGTCCATTGTGAATAGAGAAGAAATGATTGTCAGATATGTTTAATGATGATGGAATTTCTAATCTAAGACATTTTAGTAGAAAGAACAAAAATTATAATTTATGTTTACAAATGTCAATATTTATAATATATATTGTACAATTCATAGCCTTACAGTAGGTTTGATAAACTAATATATGAGTTTCATATAGATTTATTCATGATGCTTGCAATGAATATTCACATTCAGTTTTCTTGATTTTACCCCAAATTGGAAATTTTGTATTTTTTGACTTTTTTATATCTTATTTGTAATCAAAATTATTTGGAGCTCCATTACTAGTAATCATACATGGAAAGATTTCAACAGCAGTGTCTGGATATGTATAATTTTGTATCTCTGTCTATGTGTCTCTCTGTTCTGTTTCTGCCTTTGTCCCTCTGTGCCTCTGTCCTTGTCTCTCTCCTTCCCTCTCCCCTCTCAGTGTGTGTTTGTGTGTGTGAGTGCACGCATCTGAATGTGTTAGATCTTGGAGGTAATAATTAACCTAAATGTTGAAAAAACTGAGTATTTTTATGTATGCTAATATACTTTATGATATTCTGCTAGAATTTGCACTTGAGGTTCTTTTAAGATAAGTTGTTCTTAAAATGTTGCTAGAAATACCCTAAAATCACAAGTTTTTAACATACTATTACTAACAAACATACTTGAGATGTATAATTTCTCTTGACAGTAAATTGGAATACTTAGGTTTTTGAAAGCTAATTGCACTCTCATTTAGTTAATGAACATTTTTAGTAGCAATATTATGATTCCTGTTTCTTTGGGAAAGAGCAAATGATATTTACAAAATGTTGAGTTGTACTGTGCAAGACATGTGGCTACTTGGGGATTTTTAAAAACTTTTAAAACAATTATCTTAATTTTACATTGGCAATTACGTCTTATGGAAATCTCCTCCTTTACTGCAAATGCATTCATAATGCTTAGAATAATGTAGGTGCTGTTCAACGACAGCATTACTATTCTAGAGAAAAATTGGCTTGAATATTTCAGCTGTAATTATTTTTTCCTTACTAACAAGATTCTCTCTGCGAAAGATCAGTAACTGACATCTCATCATTTAATATGGGATAAAAGAGGAAGAAGCATTCTAAAACACTTAGACAATGATGGTCATAATTTTTAGAATATTTTTAATCATTATTTTTATTACTAGTGATCTTTTTAGTTAAAGAAATAATTAAAATATAGTTACATAACTCCCTTCCTTCCCTGTCCTCCCTCCAAGCTCTTCTGTGCTTCCATCACTCTTTATTTAATCACTGATTTCTTTTTGTTGTTGTTGTTGTTGTTACATATACATACAAATAATTACTTAAACATATAAATACAACCTGCTGGGGCTGTTTAATGTGGCTTGTGAGTATGGAAACTCAGGGCTGACTCTTTTGTACTAAATGACCAATTAGGGGGCTTGTCCCTGGGAGAGGTTGCCTCTTCCTCTCTGTAATTATTAGTTTCCTCTAGTTCTTTGCCTAGTCTTTGAACTTCATGAAGTTTTTGGTTAGCATTCCTATTCATAGAACTGTTGTTCAGATTATTTTTAGGCAGTCATATTGTTGTAGTACTAATTTAATGTAACATCAGAAAACATCAAGGAAGATGGGACAAAAAGATTTTCTTCATTATTTTTAAAACTCTGATTTTAAGTAGGTGAATTTCTATTAATATCAAAATGTAATTATTAAATGCATTTTGGTTAAAATATAATTATGTCATTTCCTCATTCCCTTGCCTTCCTCCAAACAGTCCTTGTTCATATGTATAGTTTATTTTTCTTAACTATTATTAAACACACACACATACACACACACACACACACACACACACACACAGGTTAAGTGTGTAAATACAACCATTTGAGTCAACTTAATGTTGCTTGTTGTGTATTTGATTGCCAAGCCTTAGGTACAGGAGTTGTGTTTAGATTATCTGCTAGTTAAGGTGTACCATTTGCATAAGTCGACACCTTTGACACTATTATGTTGAATATATTGAACTTCCCTGTAAATCCACTAAATTTACTTGTCACATTTTATATTCCATACAGGGAACACTTGGTTTTATAAATAAATTTAGTGTTATATGCATGTGTTCAGTATCATTCTTCATATAAGAAACTCTTACAGATTTTTGTGTGTGAGTATTGTCCAACCTATAAAATGTTGTTAATTAAAAAAAAAAAACACTGAAATTGACTAACCTCAAGCATTGTTCAACGCAGTGAACTTATACAAAGCAAGAATAGCCATTCAGCTATTCCTCATCTCTAGTGTTTATCTTTTTCCCTCTCTTTACTGTATGCTATACTGTGTAATAGAATCCTCAGGGATGGCTGGGGTGGAAGAGCTGGGGTTTGGTGGTGTCATATGGCCCTGGGCTTCTTGCTGGTGTTCTTGTGCAAACCTCTAGCCATTTGGTTGACTCTGTTATTAAGAGGCTTGGTGGGCTCTGGTGGTTAATAGGTCTCAGGGGTTGTAGGTAGAACTCTTGGTCCCAGATGGCCTCAGTCCTCTGTTTTTCCAGCTGCTTCTTGTTCCCTGTTGGTCTCTGGTGCCTCAGATCAAGGTGGGTCTCACAGAATAGTGCTGGACAGGAAACTGCTGGTACTGAATCTGTGCTGGTCTTGGGGCTTAGGTCAGGGCAGGTCCCAGGGAATGGCACAGGCCAGGGAACTGCTGCTCCCTGTTTGTTTGTTTCTTTTTTCAATTAATTTTTTATTTTTATATTAATTAAAGTTTATTTACTTTGTATCCCAGATACAGCCCCCTCTCTCACTCCTTCCCAATCCCACCCTCCCTCCATCATCAACTTCCTGCCCTTCTCTAAGTCCACTTCTTTCTTTCTTTCTTTCTTTCTTTCTTT
>REGO01000339.1:1744371-1757259 GCA_010120015.1 Rhombomys opimus
CTTTCTTTCTTTCCTAGTTGTATTTGGTTCCATGCAGACATTTCATTTAGAGCTGTGTGTCCCTGGATTATATCTATCTATCTATCTATCTATCTATCTATCTATCTATCTATCTATCTATCTATCTATCCATCCATCTATCTATCCATCTATCTCTGCATAATGTCTGGTGATGGGTCCCTGCACATCCTCCAGTCTGAGGTGATAGTGACAGTTAAACACTGATCTACGAACATAGCAAAATATCATTAGGAGTAATTGCATCAGGATTTTTAAAGACTTTGCTTTTACCCTAGGTCTCTGGACTATGTGATGTCTGGTTCTTGCCTGGTCAGACAAAAATTCTATCTCATGCAGTGGGCCTTAAGTCAAGCCAGATTGATTAGTTAATCTCACAAGCCTTTTAACAGCATATCCTCAACATATTTTGCAGGAAGAAGAGCATTGCATATCAAGGGTTTTATGACTGTCTTGGTATTTACATTTCTCTTTTGGTAGCCTTCTGAGTAATCTACATACTAAACATGCTGGAGTATAGGGTTCTATGTACGATCCATGTTCAGTGAGTTGTATAGGTGTTGTCTTTAGCATTGGGGCCCTAATTTCAGTTTGTGGAGGGCAACCTTTTGTCGTGGCAACAGACTAATTCATTTGGCCAACAACTCAATTGGATATAACCCAGTCCTAGAGTGAAAGCATCATTGGGTGATAAGAGATGGCCAGTTAGGATTCTGTCTCCTTCATTATTTGGAGACTTCATTAAGATCACCTTCATATATTATTGTTGTTATTCTTTCATAATTTCATGTTTATCACACTCCTCCTAATTCTTTTCAGATCTCTCTCCTCTTCCTTTTCTTATCAAGTTAGTGTTCATACCCACCTCCCTTTGCCACTAAGCCCAATTTGTGATGCATATGGGTTCTCAGATGAATGGCCTGGCCCTAAAACATGGTTGACTTACCAAGGCTATACTGAAGAAAAAAGGACCCTTCCTTTCCCAGCTACTCTCATTTACAAGCAAAACTTTGAGCCCAAGCTATGATTTTCTAAAGCCTAAACTTATAATTTAACAAAACAACATTGTCATGCCCTAAAAACGTTCATTAATTTTAGGTGTTTGGAATTGTGATTTTATTAAGTTTTAATTTGTTTATATTTTCTTTCTTTGTTTCCTCCTCCTGCTCCTCCTCCTCCTCCTCCTCTTCTCTCTCTTTAGCTCTGGTACTTGTAACTTGCTGTTTGCATTAATTTAGTATATTTAATATAGTTTTATTATGGTCTCAGATTCATAAATATCTTCCTTCTTCTTGTATTGTTTGCATTTAAAAATAAAGAATATACAATATTCATAATTTAAACTCTTAAATTATACAAAGATAAGTAAAGTATATGGAGAATCATGATTCTTAGAACACACAGTATCTGTAAAATGGTCACTGGTCCTGAAAATTCAGTATAGTTTTTTAAAAAAAGCACACAAGTATAAAAAATGATATAAATGAGGTTCCTATTACTTAAAAATTAATGTTATATGTCATTTTTATGTTATGGACATAATTTAGATTAAAGTATATCTGTATTGTTTTATTAGAAATTATATGTAAATGCAAAAATGTATTTAAACAATGATTGATATCTATTTGTCTCTTCTATACTATATAAGCTAAGGATCTGAGGGACAGTGTCCTTCCATTTACATAGGTAGAGTGAGCCTTCAGGCATTTTACTTAGAAAGCACTGATGCCATTCCATTCTCATCTGCTTTATCCCCCAAATTGTTTTGGCTTTACCTTATACTTTAAATATTTGGAAAACAAGGATGAATAAACTTTTTTTTCTTTCTTAGATTTCATCTCTCCTTGACTTTAGTAGCTGAGGTACAGCAGTTCTCTTGAAATGTCACTGGTTGTATATTAAGCATTTTAAATGTAGAAACATACCATCTATGAAAGATAATACCTTGGAGTAACTGTCATCATTCTGATACCTCATATTTGTTGCAAATTTAGTCATTCTTCACAAATTTAATTTGTTCCACAAGACATTATTTTAAATTATGAATTTTGAAAATAAGAATTTTTAATAAGAACACTATGATGAATTATATTGTGGATGTTGTTAGTGTAAATTTCAGGTTTGATTAGTTCAGCAGGATGTTGCAATCAAAACTGCATTCTTCTTAATTAAGAATACAATTAAAATTTTAGCTAATCTGAATGATTTATGATCTTTACAGAATCAGCTTCCTAACCTGCAAGTTAGATATCAGTGCTGAAAATTATTTGAATTGTATATATACGACTACTACTAATAATAATAATGCATAAAATAATTTTCATATTTGTTTACTGCCATTCAATATATTGCCTTCAATACTGTGTATCGTTTATTTTTTTAAATTGTTTTAATTTTCAGCTCCAACACAGGTTGTATTAGCCAATGCTTTGTGGGTTTAAGTAGAGCAGAATGTTGGAGAAAGTGTTTCTCCTAATTGCTTGTATTGGGATATCAACATTCTCTAATCCCTAGTTCTTCAGTCTCTACAGCACTTTGCAGATCATAGATCATGGAACTTCCTAAATTATATGTATATATATGTATATATATGTGTGTATGTGTATATATATATATATATAATTTTTTTGGTTGATAAAGATGTATTTTATTTTTAAGTGAAAGTGTGAGTGTACACATATGTGTATGCTAATACCCCTAGAAGCCAGAAGAGGGCATTGTCTGCCCTGCAGCAGGAGTCACAGGTAATCTTGAGCAGCCTGGCTTGAGCTGTAGGTTTTTTTTTCTTTTTTTTTATTTTTATTTTATTTTATTTTTTTATTATCAGTTACATTTTATTAACTCTGTATTCCAGCCCTGTCCCGCTCCCTCATTCCCTCCCAATCCCTCCCTCCCTCCCTCCCTCATCTCCACCCTGCCCCTTTCCAAGTCCACTGATGGGGGGGACCTCCTCCCCATTCATCTGATCCTGTTTTATCAGGTATCTTCAGGACTGGCTGCAAAGCCCTCCTCTGTGGCCTAACAGGACTGCTTCTCCCTTGGGGGGTGGGGAGGCCAAAGAGCCAGACATTGAGTTCCTGTTAGAAATAGTCCTTGTTCCCCTTACTTTGGGAAACCAATTGGTTACTGAGCTACCACAGGCTACATCTGAGCAGAGGTTCTAGGTTATATCCATACATGGTCCTTGGTTGAATGTCAGTTTCAGAAAAGACCCTGTGCCCAGATATATTTGGTCCTTGTGGAGCTCCTATCCTTTCCACATCAGACTAACTCCCCTTCTTTCTTATGATTCCCTGTACTCTGCCAAAGGTTTGGTCATGAGTCTTTGCTTTGAAAACACTGCTAGTTAGAGTCTTTCATATGTGCTCAGTAGACTCCTGTCATACATTCAATGCACATCCCATCTGTCTTTCTAAATGAGGATTGATCCTCTTACCCCATGTCCGCTCTCTTGATTAACTTTTTTAGGTATATAGATTTCATTATGTTTATCATATCTTATAGGTCTATATAAGTGAGTATATACCGTGTTTGTCTTTCTCCTTCTGGGATATTCCACTCAGAATGATCTTTTCTAGATCCCACCATTTCCCTGCAAATTTCATGATTTCCTCCGTTTTGATTGCTGAGTAGTATTCCATTGTGTAAAAATACCACAGTTTCTGTACCCATTCCTCCGTTGATGGACATCTGGGTTGTTTCCAGGTTCTGGCTATTACAAATAAAGCTGCTATAAACATGGTTGAGCAAGTATTCCTTTTGTGTACTTGAGCAAACTTTGGGTATATACCTAGCAGTGGTATAGCTGGGTCTTGAGGAAACACTATTCCTAATTGAATTTTTTTTCTTTTTTTTTTTTTTTTTTACTTTCTGATGCATAGATTCTTTTCTCATACAATATGTCGTGATTATAATTTCACCTTCCTCTACTCCTTCTAGTTCCTCTCCTACTCTCCAGATCTACTCTCTGTCTCTCATGAGAAAATAATAGATTTCTAAGAATTGATATCCAAATGGGACACAGTAACACCCGATGTGAGGAAAAGAATCCCATAGCAGGCCCCGGATTAAAAAACATGTTCCTCACAGTAGGGAATCCCATAAAACTATTAAGCTGATAGCAATAATACATATGCAGAGGACCTGTTGTAGACCCCTGTAGGCCCTATGCATGCTGCATCAGTCCCTGTGTTCTCAAATATGCCTTTCTTATTTCATTTAGAGGGCTCTGGTCTCCTGGTGTAATTCATACTATCTGGTTCTTACAGCCTTTCTGCTTCCCTTTTGAGGGATTCCCTCAGCTCAGAGGGGAAAGACTTGATGTAGACTTCCAATTTAATCTCTCTCTCTCTCTCTCTCTCTCTCTCTCTCTCTCTCTCTCTTTCTCTCTCTGCATAATGTCCTATTTTGGATTTTTCCATCTGTTTCCATGTGCTGCCAGAGGAAGCCTCTCTGACGATAACTGGCTAAGGCAGTGATCTAGTAGTCTAGAAGAACATAATTAGGAATTGGTTTATTGTTACTATAGCCTTATATCATTAAGAATCATTTTGTTGATGTATGTATTTGATATATATGTATATATATATATGTATATGTATATAGCTATATCTATATATCTATACTTAGATATTTATTGGAATTAAAAAAAAACTCCTACAAAAATTAAAAGGACGAATACATTTACAGGTGTCAATGGAAACATTCCTAACTTGAGGCAATGAATGGTCCACAGTGTTCAGGATAGAGAATACCAGAATGGAAACTGGGTCCTAAGGCTTGGGCTTTCTCACCCTGTGAAACTGGCAAAACAAAAGTGGTAACTGGCTCAGGAACCCTTGTTGATTCAATATGGAGAAATACTTGATGTCAGTTGTCAGTTAATAACTGTGCACAGATCACTACATGGTTCACATAGACACACATAGGGGATCTGTCTTCCACAGACTGCTCTCCCTAGTTATCAAATGACTGAGCCACGTGGACTAAGAACTCAATTTAGTTATTCATAGGGCATTAAACATATATCAAGAAAACAGCTAATATGAATGCAAAATCAAAAGTCAGGAACCAGTTCTATGATTCAATGCTGATTTATTAGGATATGTATTGATATAGGATATAAGCTTCAAAGGTAAGTTTATTTTCAAAGGCTTGTTCCAGTCTCATGAGGCTAGCATGAGGTGTGCACATTTACCAGGGAAACCTGATATTTAAGAATCAGCTCATGCAGCAGATGCCTGACACCTGCTCAGTCCATTCAGAAGAATATTCTGTGAACAAGAAGGGGCCCAACTACACATAACCCTGCCTGCTAATCCACATCTGCTGGAAAGTGGATAGTGAGGTTAAGCACTAATCCTGACTGCATACTTGCTATCAGGAGGAGCAATGATCTTAATCTTCATTGTACTGGGTACTAAAGCTGTGCTCTTCTTCTGCATCCTGTTATCAGTGCCTCCATGCATGGTAGTACTGTCAGACAGCACTGTGTTGACATGCAAGTCCTTGTGGATGGCTACATCACATTTCACAAGGGAATTGAAGGTGAAGTCCTTTGATCCTGCCTGACTCTTGAGCATGGCAATGAGCATTTCAACCATTTTCCTTCCCTTCAGTCTCTGCAGGTTGCCCTTCTTACTTTTGGCTTCTAAGCACCACACTGGTGTATTGAAAACTCACCAAAAGCCACAAACAACAACCTAGTTTCAGATGTTAAGTCCCATTGGAAAAATACAACAAAAAATATAAGAAAATATATCCCCACCACCATCTTTAATATCACCAATCTAATAACTTAAAAATAGTTATTTTTTGTGTGTTTTATATTTTGTTGACACTTACTGATATTTATTTAGTTCTATGTCTTCCTATTTTTGGAATACTGAAGTGATATCTTTTCTGACACATTGACCTTGAATTATACAATCTTGAAACCATCCTTTCAAAGATTGACTCAAGAGACAATTATGTATACATTCAGAATTTCCAGGAATTCTATATTTATTATCTGAGATACTGACATTGATTTCTGAGAATTTAGATGAATTATTAATTATCTTCACTTAGCTAGAAATTAATGCTAAGATCAGATTTATTCCAATAAATATTGAGAGAACTTAAATTAATATGAAAATAGAACTTGCTCTACTTTCTAAAATGAGAAAAATAATTACATTCAACCAATTATATTATCTTAAGGATTAAAATATTATTACATAAAGCTCTTTAAATTACCAAGAATTGTAGCTCCTGACAATGAGCTGTGTGAATTTTTTATATGGATGCATAATTATTAAATGAATTGAGTCTTGGAAAAATAGATGCATGAGGCTAAAGTAAATATTATCTGATTGTCATTAGGGAAAAAGATGCTTTATTTTATTTATGTCATATTAACGCTTTTTATAAGTTCTAGCAACATTAATCATTGATAACAAAAGTATTTCTTGCTTTGCTTTTATTTTTAAAATAAAAGTATATGAATATGGAAAATACTGAAATATAATAGACCGGCCAACCTGAGAACTTACATTCTCTAGTTGGTTTTACATGCCTTTTTGCACATCGTTAAAAGTGTGTGTTTGGCCAACCATGTGAGACTTCATGTTGTAGCTTCTGATAGTTACATATGCATACGTCAACAACAATGAAAGTAAATGGGACCATAAACTTGAAGAAAAACATGGCACAGATTACATGGGAAGGTCTTGAAGGAATAAAGGGAAGGGGGAAGTTAGGCAATTAAACAAAAATCTCAAAAATAAGAAAAATGTAAAAAGCTTGTTCAGTATCTGCCTGTGATTTCTGCTGTTCCATAAAATGCATTGTGCAGTCAATGCAAATAATACATACTTATTGACTACTGGGCTTAGAGTTTCAGCCTATGGACATAATTACAGAAAAACTGGATACCACATTGCATCGCTTTTGTAGATACTTTATTCTAGCAGTGAAAAGATTAAAATTGAGCAAAGTAATAGCATGTTAATGTATGTAAACAAAATAATTTTCCTCTACAGTGATAAGACAAATACTTCCTTGAAAGTAAAGATGATGGAAAATGGTATTTTGAAGATTATAATATAGAATATATATAGACAAATAGAAACCAATGCTATGATAAACTTTTATTTATGCAACATTAATAAAATGATGTCAAATACTACACCTATGGGCTCAGGGAACATCACTAATGTGTGAGTGGAGTTACTGTTGGACCCAAAGGATTACTGAGCATCCTCTGGGATAGCATCCTCTGAGATAGACATGACTGTGATGTCACATCTGTGAAGTATCAACTGCATGATTGCCTGACAAAGGCCTACCGAACACACTCACATGCACACACACACACACACACACACACACACACACACACCAATAATTATAAAAGAAAATGCCATAAGTATTAGAAGAAATAGGAGAAACTGGAAAGGTTGAGGGACAGAAATCATGTAAATATAGTACTTATGTATAAAATTTTAAAGAAAAAAAAACCCAACCTGTTAATTAGGACTTTGGTGGTGCAAATCATTAATCTCAGCACTCTGGAGTCAGGAAGAGGCAGTTCTCTGTGAGTTCACGCAAGCTTGGCCAACATAGCAGGTCCTAGCTTAAGCTAGCACCAAATACACAGTGAGATACTGTCTCCAAAAGAAAAGAGAAAGAGAGAAAGGGAGAAAATCACATTTTCAACATTATTCTTTGACAGAAAATTGAATAACCAAGCACACTGAAATATCTATGAAATATGAAGTCAAAGATTGAATTAACAAAAAATCAATAATAAAAAGCAATAAATGTGGAAAGGCTTTATAAAAATTAAATATGTGTGTTTTATCTATGAAGTAATTCCTAATGAATTTGGGAATGATATTATTGATTGGTTTATTCTTTAGAGATTAATTATGGAAGTATTTTATGTGATTTTCAATTAGCGCTTGAGGGGTGGTTTGATACGACTACTACTCCCCTTTTCATAGTTCTATGTGAATAGCTGCTCTAAACAAAGAAGAGAAAAGGGAATGAGTACTTTTGTATCAGGGAGACAATGATTAAAATAGGGTTTACATGCTACATAAAATGAAGATCTCCACTTTCAAATACCATAATCATCTTAAATGAGAACCCACTAAAAGACTGACAAAATTCTTCAAAACAAAATATAGATATGAGGACAAATGTTGGCAGTCATCTTGGCAAAGCACCACCTTCTCGTCCCTTTGCCTGTACGCACAGCTATAAAAGTATGGAAGTAATTTTGAGAGTTATGCTGATTGGGATAATCTTCATGATGTGCTGATCTCCAAAGCCTTGTTTCCCTCGGGTTGAATTTGGAAAGATGTAAATCGGTTTCCTAACACTACATTTTGCAATGTGTAAATTAATAGCTTGACATTTCACAGCTGTTTTAAAGGCTATGCTTTACAGGATAAAATATCAATCACAAATATACATCTACACAGAAATGTCAAATCCCACCCAAATGAATACTGCTGCAAATTAGCAGCAGGTCATATTGCTCTGCTGTCTTTCACGTGTGATGCATTTCCTTCTTTTCCAGGTTAAGAGTTCCCTGGGAGAGGTTGAAACCTATTTTCTACCCCATATAAAAGATGAGTAGTAAGCTACTTTAATAACAGAACAGAGCAACCAAATGCTAAGCCTGTTTGAGAGAGGCAATGTGGTATCCTTTTAAAAAGAAATTAAGCTAGGCTTAAATATATCTGGACTGAATTTCCCAGCCCATACTCAAAATTTGTTTGTGTTAAGTGCCTCTCCTGGCCTTAACATGTCTTCAAAATCTGGCTAGCTTCTGACAGAATGATTTTATAACTTTCATTAGATGTGCTTATGCAGTAGTGTGTGTGTGTGTGTGTGCGTGCTTGTGAGCACACACACATAAGTAGGTGGGTAGGTGAACAATCACATGCCCTTGTGGAGGTCAGAGTCCACTTTGATAGAGTTAGTTCCCTCCTCTCATTAAGGAGATACTGAAGATAGGAATCAGCTAATTAGGATTGCTGCTTTCACTCCCTGAGCCATTTTGGAGGCCTCTCATAGAATTTTTCTGAATTGCAATGTTCATCATGCAGCAGTCTATGAAGTTCAAATTAGCTAAGAAATTTCAGTAATTTTAGAGTAAAATCTTAAGAATTCTAGGGAGTTGTTAATGCTGCAAAGAATAATGTTTTCTTTCTTGTTTAAGCTTTCTTTCTTGTCTTATTCATGGTATTCCCAGGAAAATGTTTGTTTGCCTAATTTAATTCAGAAAAGCTCTTGTGTTAATAACTGAGTCTATGTAAATGAGTATGGGCTCAAAGATTCTCTGCTAAACTTTATGTCAAAGTGACCTCTGTCATCTCTTTATCCATTTTACATTGTGTTCCAAATTTTGTGCTTCTAATATGTCCTGTCACATTACCAAACAATGATTAGTTTCTTTAATTTTTAAAACACTTATGTGCAAATTATTTATATGGAGTGTGAATTATAGTCAAGATTAGATATGCTTTAACAATTGGAATGGATGGTTAATTTCAGATATTCTGGCATATTTTAAAATTACTGCATTTATACCATAACTCATAAGTTTAATTTGCTTTTCAAATAAATTGTGAGGATGAGAGTCAAACATCACACAATGAGAAGATGCTTAATTCAATTGACTGCACTGGGTTAGGATGCCAGAAAAGTTTTTACTTTCTCCACTATGTATTCTTAAAATTGGAATAATAACTAATTTTTTCATAACCTGGAAATCAATCAAGATTGTCTAAATAGTGTTTACACTGAATGATTACAAAGGGAATAAAAAAATAATGCTTACGGTGGTTGTTTAGTACAGTTAATGTCACTCATCCTCAGAGTCAGGCAGTATTTCTCTGCCCTTTCAAGTTTTCCAAATGAAGGGCACTCCTCTTTATTTTTTAAGTATTATTTATTACAATTTATTCACTTTGTATCCCAGCTGAAGCCCCCCTCCTCCTCTCCTCCCAATCCCACCCTTCTTCCTTCTTTTCTTCCTGTGCCCCTCCCATGATTCAAGAGGAGGTCCTCCTCCCCTTCCCTCTGACCCTAGCCTATCAGGTCTCATCAGAACTGGCTACATTGTCTTCCTCTGGCCTGGTAAGACTGTTCCCCACAGGGGGAGGTGATAGGAGACCCTGCCACTGAGTTCATGTCAGAGACAGCTCTTGTACCCCTACAAGGGTACCTACTTGGAGGATGAGCTGCCATGGGTTACATCTGAGCAGGGGGGCTAGGTTATCTCTATGCACAGTTCTTGGTTGGAATATCAGTCTTTGCAAAGACCATTGACCCAGAATTTTTGTTTCTGTTGGTCTCTGTGGAGCTTCTGTCTCCCTAGTTCTTTCTATCTCCCCCTTCTTTCATTAGATCCCGTCTGCTCTGCCCAAAGTTTGGCTATGAGTCTCAGCATCTGCTTTGAAATCCTGCTGGGTAGATCCTTTCAGAAGCCTTCTGTGGTAGGCTTCTGTAGGGCACTAAAGGAAGTATTCTCTGCCACTGACTAATATAACCATTGAAATGAATTATCTTTAACCTTTTTTTTCCCTTAAAGACAAAGTCTCAGGCTTCCCAAAATGGTATCAAGCTCATGATGAATTTTATGATGGCTTTAAATTTGGGTACTTGGCCTCTCTACAGTCTCAATTCTGTGACTGCAGGCATATATCTATACACAAAAAATTATGTAGTGCTGGGAATCAAACTTGAGCTCTGTATGTGCATAAGCTAGCATCTTACTAAATTAGCTACATTTAAAACCACATGAAATTAATCTCTTCAAAGGAATTATTTTGTTGAGATACTATGTATGCATTCAATCTGGATTAAACTTTCTGTCCTTTAGTGTTTAATAGTGACCATGAGTTCTTTTGTGCAAATGCCTTGTTGTTTCCTGAAAACACTGTCTTCTTGATGATATCAACCATCTGTTGTTGCTTTTACAGTTTTTCTAGCCTGTATTCTACGATGATCCCAAAGGTATTCTGGGAAAGAAAGCAATACAGAAAATTTAGGGCTGAGCATTCTTCAAATCACTTATTTTCCTTGTGTTGCCCAGTTGACAGTCTATATTAATTGTCATGTACTGAAATTAAAATCCTCTCTGATGAGGTTGAAGTTGCTCTGCTCTGTAGAGCAATAAGTCACTATTAGTCATTTTGATGCTGTCTGTTTAGAAGAATTATCATTTGGCTATCATTAACACAGACTCCCAAAATAAAATATTGCAAATTTTCTCTTATGTATGTATGTTATCTTTTAAGCTTTAGAAATGTGTTTTCTTAATTTTTATTAATTATGCTTTATTCACTTTGAGTTCATCTGTAGATCCCTCCCTTCTCCCCTCTCAATTCCTCCCTTCCTCCCCCTTCTCCACACATGCCCCTCCCCAAGTCCATTAATAGGGGAGGTCTTCCTTTCCTTTCTTCTTATCCTAGTCTATTAGGTCTCATCAAGAGTGGGTGCATTGTATTCCTCTGTGTCCTGATAAGGTTGCTTCCCTCTCAGGGGGAGTTGATCAAAGAGCAAGCCAATCAGTTCATGTCAGAGACAGTCCCTGTTCCCATTACTATGGAACCCACTTGCACACTGAACTGTCATGGGCTACATCTGTGCAGAGGGTCTAGGTTATCTCCATGCATGGTCCTTGGTTGGAGTATCAGTTTGTAGCAGCTTTATTTGTAATAGCCAAGAGCTGGAAACAACTCAAATGACCCTCAACTGAGGAATGGAAACAGAAATTGTACATCTACACAATGGGATATTATTCAGCAATAAAAAAAAACAAACAAGGAAATCATAAAATTTGCAGGTAAATTGTTCTCCTCCCCTTTTGTTTGACCCTAGCCTATCATGTCTCACTAGGATTGGTTGCATTGTCTTCATCCATGGACTGGGGCAAGGCTGCACCACCCTAACTAGAGCAGTTATGATGCTTTTTGAAGTGCATTATTCATCAGAATGGAACTGCGTCTCTAAACTATTGTTTCTGCTAAGCAGTTCCAACTTACCTGTCTCTAATTCTGCAAATAAATAAATAAATAAATAAATAAATGAAAGTGGAAAGAAAGAAAGAAAAAAGAAAAAAAAATTAAAAATCCAAAAGGAGATTATCAGAGCCAAAAAAAAACAAAACAAAACAACAACAACAACAACATAAAAAAAAACAACAAACCTGGGCCTTGGGGGCCCTGCAGAGAGTGATACTTCAACCAAGAACCATGGATGGAGAGGACCTAAAACCCTACCTTAGATGTAACCCATAGACTCAGTACCCAAGTGGGTACCCTAGTAAGGGGATCAGGGGCTGTCTCTGGCATGAACTCAGTAGCAGGCTCCCAGATCATCACAGGCCACAGAGGAAGACAATGCAGGCAGTCCTGATGAGACATGATAGGCTAGGGTCAGATAGAAGGGAAGGAGGGCGCACCCTATAAGTGGAGGGGCATAGGGGAAGAAGAGGGAGGGAGGGTGGGATTGAGAGGAGATGAGGGAGGAAGCCAAAGCTGGCATACACAGTCAATAAATTGTAATAAATAATAATAATTAATAAAAAACATTGAAAAAATATAGGACATTTTCCTTTTTCTCTAATTGGGAGCATTACTTGAACATACAAAACAAATAAAATTTTACAACTGAAATATAAAAATTATAACCATTTTCTTGATTAACAGTATTCGCAAAATCTCTAATATTTCTCTTGAGATTGAGTTATCTTAACCAAAAAATAGTTAACTGCCCTCAGAATTTGTGTATGCTGAACACCCTTGTCTATTCACCTGTCCTTGGAAGAGTGTTGTTATTTCTCTACACACTGCCATAACTTTAATTTTATGC
>REGO01000339.1:1815985-1834146 GCA_010120015.1 Rhombomys opimus
TTTTTTATTTTTTATATTAGTTACAGTTTATTTGTTTTGTATCCCAGTTGTAGCCCCCTCCCTCATTCCCTCCCAACCCCACCCTCCCTCCTTCATCTTCCCCCTGCCCCTCTCTAAGTCCAAGGACAGGGGAGGTGCTCCTCCCCTTCCATCTGACCCTAGCTTATCAGGTCACATCAGGACTGGCTGCAATATCCTCCTCTGTGTCCTAGCAAAGCTGTTCCTCCCTCTGGGGTGGGGGAAGGGTTACAGAGCGAGCCATTGAGTTCATGTCAGAAATAGTCCCTGTTCCCCTTATTAGGGTACCCACTTGGAGACTGAGCTACCACGGGGTATATCCCAGCAGGGGTTCTAGGTTATATTCATGCCTGGTCCTTGGTTGGAGAAACAGGCTTTTGTAAAACAGACTGTCTCTGACACAGTAAATATTTTAAGCTGATAAAACATAGCTTCATTTGATTTTGTTTAAGAATATCTAACAGTATTTGTTTATGTGAAGAGAGGGACGAGAGAGAAAGGACAGGCATATAAGATGGCGCAATATCAATATAAAAGAAGGACATAGGCAAGGGGCCCATGGTGACTGACTTAGTGGTAATGAATAAAATTATTGCTTCACACACTTTATTTTAGAAAAGCCATGCATGGTTATTTCTTTTGACCATATTCTACTATGCTACACTTGAAGAAAATGTTAGCATACAAACAAAAATCCTTTAAAAAGTTAATAAAAATTATTTTTGGAAAATATGCTCTTTTAGTTTTTTGGTGAATGTACAGCCAGTATTATTTACTTATTTTTCTTCCTTAAAAAATATTACAGAGGACTGTATGTTCATTTATAAGTCAAGGAGTTACAATCAATCATGAAAGAAAATGAATGTTGGCAGAAGTATAAAAAAGATGGCAACATCACATACGTGTTTAGAAATCAGAAAGATTTATGTGCTTTTGCTTAATTTCTTTTTTTTCTTTATTCAGTCTAGAACTTTATTTCTTATAATTGTGCAGCTCATCATTAGGGTTGGTCTTCATATTAGTTTGAACCCCTTAATAATAAGCTCTGAGTCACTGATGACTCACTGATGTCACATTTAGGAAAGAATTCAGAGCACTTGCTCTTAATGTCACTTAATCAAGAGAGAGCACAGATGTGAATTCATTTTATACAAATCCCAATGTCATCTGTCAGTCTTGTTGGTCTGTTGTTGCATGATTCTCAATCTATGCCTGTATCTCTGATGATGTCTGTGCATGTGTCTTTCTTTTGTGTGTCTGCCCCTAACAAAAGCCTTTGCCCTTCCTTTTTATCAAGAACCACATAGAGAAGAGATGAAAACCCTTTACAGAAATCTTTCACAGGGTTTCACACCATATTTAAGTCATAGATTCAGTTGATACCAACTAACCTAAATAACAACAGTATTATAAATGCCAATTTCTAATCAATGGCCACATGTATCATTCAACATTTTAGGTTAGGTAGATATCAATTTTATAAGGTTTCTTTCAACCTGCAATTTCTTTTTTTCAGGAGGTAATTGTCATAATGAAGCAATATTACACTTAGGTAGGAGATAAGACAAATACATAATTGGAAATTAAAGCTCTATAATAACTGGGATGCAAAACTGACTATATGAGAATTGTAGGGCATGAAAAGTTGGCTGTAACATTATTCTCTTGAGTTGGAAATATTTGAACATAAAGAACAACAAAATATAAAACAGTTTTGGGTTATATAAACCAATACAAAACTACTTGTAAATCTAGAAAATTATATAACAAATTCTGAGAAAGCACAGGAATATCAAATAACTTATAGCAGAGCCTTTGTATTCCTGTTTTAAGAGCTTCCTGAATATAATGATATCGTTTAAAGTAGAGATTGTATATAATGTGTCATGTAGTAAAAGCAGTCAGTTTGTAAAGGAATATCTAAGTGACACAAATGCCATTTTTGCATAGTGATAATACATTTGCAATTTTCTTCTCATTCCTTGATATACTGTGGAATAAAAGGCAATTTATTCATGTGATTTTTCTCTCAAAACTATATAGGGTGTAGACTCACCATTAGAAATACTCATCTGGTAAGCCCAATTGAAAGGGAGTGTATCTACTATGTGTGTCTTTCTGCTTCTGGGATACCAACTCAAGATGATCTTTTCTCGCTCCTGACATTTGACTGCAGATTTCATGATTTCCTTGTTTTTAATTGCTGAGTAGTATCCATTGTGTAAATGTACCACAATTCCTGTATCCATTTTCCTTTGAGGGACATTTAGGTTGTTTCCAGATTCTGGCTATTACGAATAATGCTGGTATGAACATAGTTGAGCAAATGTCCTTGTTGTGTATTTAAGCATATTTTGGATATATGACTAGGAGTGGTATAGCTAGATCTTGAGGATATAGAATAAACATTCTGAAATCTTTATACCTAAAGAAGCTAAGCACGAAGGAGGACCCTGGCTAAGATGATCAATCCTCACTCAGAATGGCAAAGGAGATGGATATCAGAAGAGGTAGAAAACAGGGAACAGTACAGGAGCCTACTACAGAGGGCCTCTGAATTTCTCTATCCAGCAGGGTATCAAAGCAGATGCTATTCCTAATTGTCTGAGAAAACAGCAGATTGATTTCAAAAGTGGCTGTACAAATTGACATTCCCACCAGCAATGGATGAGGGTTCCCCTTTCTCCACATCTCTCCAGCATGTATTGTCAATTGAGTTTTTGATCTTAGCCTTTGTTATGTATGTAAGGTGAAATCTCAGGGTTCTTTTGATTTGCATTTCCCTGATGACTCAGGACAATGAGCATTTCTTTAAGTGTTTCTCTGACATTCTGTATTCTTCTGAAATCTGTACACCTAAAGAAGCTAAGCAAGAAGGAGGACTCAGATTGATCATTCTGAGTGATCAGTCCTTACTTATAATGGCAAAGGGGATGAATATCAGAAGAAGAAGAAAACAGGGTAAAGTACAGGAGCCTACCACAGAGGGCCTCTGAATGACTCTATCCAGCAGGGTATCAAAGCAGATGCTGAGAATCCGAACCAAACTTTGGTCAGAGTGCAGGGAATCTTATGAAAGAAGCGGGAGTTAGTAAGACCTGGAGAGGACAGGATCTCTACTAGGTGAGCAACAGAACCAAGAAATTTGGGTACAGGTGTCTTTTATGAGACTGATACTCCAACCAAGGACCAACTAGAACCCCTGCACAAATGTAGCCCATGGCAGCTCATTGTCCAAGTGGGTTCCCAAGTAAGGAGAACAGAGACTGTCTCTGACAAGAACTCAGTGGCTGGCTCTTTGATCACCAACTTCTGATGGAGGTGAAGTTTTACCATGCCACAGAGGAAGAAAATGCAGCCATCCTGAGGCGAACTAATAGGCTAGAGTCTGAGGGAAGGGGAGTAGGACCTCCCCTGTCAGTGGACTTGGAGAGGGCCATGGGAGGAGATAAGGGAGGGAGGTGGGATTGGGAGGAGATGAGAGAGGGGGCTATAGCTCAGACACAAAGTGAGTAAACTGTAATTAATACAAAAAATTAAAATAAAGAAAGTGTATTGAATAGTTATCAAGGAACAATCAAATGGTCAATTCCACAGGAACAGACTATATGAGTAAACTGACAAATCTAAAACAAGAAACAGGAAAGGGATGACCATTATAATTTTGTGTCTTGGATAGACCTGGCATAGACTGTAGATATCATGAAACAATAAGGTAAATTTTAAGAACTTTATTTAATAAAGTATTATGTCAATATCAAATTATTAAATGTGAGATATCTTCCCTAGGAAAGCCAATTATGGGCTCTCTTATTTTCACATTTTCATGTATCTAACTATAATTTTTTTTTTCAAAAATGTGTGAGGTTGAGCATCACCTATAGAGGCAAGGTCTATAGAAGCCTGGTCTATAGAAGCAAGGGAGTTATTGCCTTTTCATTGGACACTATCACCGCAAGAAAATGAAAGTATCAAAAACGGACTGCTTTGATTTCTTATTTTTACATTTAAAGAAAGGTTATTTCCAAATGCATTTTCTTTCAATATATTTTTTAATTCTTTTTATTTATTTATGACAATTTTTTCACTTTGTATCCCTTCTGCAGCCCCCTCCCTTGTCTCCTCTTAGTCTCCCACTCTCTCTCTTTCCCTCTATGCCCTTTCCCTACTCCCATAATAGGGGAGGAGGTCCCCTTCTATATGACCCATCAAAGCTGGGTCATTTTCACATGTGACTTTTACAGAAGGTCTTTGTGTTAATTATTTCTCCCTCCTCATAACAAGTGAATTCAAATCCCTTATGTTTTGGTAATATTACAACTACCCCATGAGTAGAACAGTAATATTTCAGTCTCTTAAATGTAGAAAATAATTGAAATATTTACGTCTCCATTCTTTATATAAAACACTCTTTAGATAACAAAAATGTAGATAGAGAAAGCTAGTTATTCATGACATCAATTTATATGTTTCATGTAACAATAAAATTACAAGTTGTAAATATGTAACAAAGTAGAATGTGGTAGTAAACATCAGTGGCGTAAAGTCAGTTATAGAAGAAGCAATATTAGATTCCTTATGAAAATATCAAAAGAAACAAGGCAGTGGATGTGATACCTCAGGCCCCATACACTAATTTTGAACAATATTTTTAAAAAGTAAAAGTAGATGTCAAATCATTGAAATAGCTAATGTTTATAAGTAACTGTTACATGAAAGATAGTTTGGAAACTTGAGAGTAAAACATACACAAAAGAACACTTTAGGGTCTATCATTTCACTTAGAAAAAATTGTAATGAATATCACCTTTGATTCTATAGAAACATAGATTTAGTTATGGACCGTATTTTATGTGGGAAGTTGAAATTTTAATGTTAGAATATGACAGGGGAGTTTATAATTTCTTGGCAAATTTGTGTTTTCTGCTTGATTTTTAGTGTTATGGTTTTCAATGTATGAAATACATTAATTAAACTAAAGTACATTTTGTACATGTTTCTATGTGCATAAGGTTTATATAGGATAAAACTATTTTGATTTTCTATCTCAGTTGACTGTCACTACAATAAAATACTGAGAAATTATCTTCTAAGTGAAAGAAAAGATGCATTGTTTTTAGCAGATTTGGTGGTTGTTATTGTTATTTTTATGTTGTATCACCTAACTTCCCTACTTCATTTATGAATTTTAGAAACATCAACAAAAGCAAAATTCATGAAAGAGCACTATTAATATTTGGTCGTTAATAAGAGTTAAAACTTAATCAAAAAGTACTAATAAGAGAAAGGATGTATAAGCCAAAGACTGGAAAAAAATAAGCTACTTATATCATAAAGGACCACAGCAAAAATACATAAACCACCCTTGTGTCTTTGTTTGATTTATTGTTTTTCAAGAAAGGATTTCTCGTGCAGTTCTGGCTGTACTGGATTCTCTTTGTAGACCATGCTGGTCTCAAATTCATAGATATCTGCTTGCCCCTGCCTCCCAAGTTGTTGGGATTAAAGGCATATATAAACATCTATATAAAACATTTATTTTACATCCTGATCACAGCCTCCTACCCCTTCTTTGCCTCCCCCTTACCCCCTTCCCCTTCTCCTCGGAAATGTAGCGTACTCCCTCCTCCACTTACAAACCTACCTGGCCCATCAGCAAAACAGGGTTTAGTACATCCTCTTCTATTGAGTCCAGGCAACACAGACTAGCTACTGAAAAGTGATCTAAAGGCAGACAATGGAGTCCACTTGAGAATATGCTCCCATTGTTGCTAGGGAACCCACATGAAGACCAAGCTGCCCATCTGTCATATCTGTGTCATGCACCTAGGTCCAGCAAATGCATGCTCTTTGATTGATGCTTAATCTCTGTAAGCACCTATGGGCCATGGTTAGTAGACACTTTTGGTCTTCTTGAGGAATTCTTATCCCCTCTGGGACCTAATACCTTTTCCCAAATTCCACCACAAGACTTCCCCAGCTCACCAAATGTTTGGTTGTGGTTCTCAGCATCTGTTTTGTTCAACTGCTGGGTGGAGCTTCTCAGAAGACAGCCATGCTTGGTTCCTGTCTGCAAGCATAACAGGGTCTCATTAATAATGTCAATGGCTAGCTTTCTCCCATGAGGTTGGTCTCAGGTTGGGCCACTCATTTTCTTGGCCATTCCTTCATTCTCTGTTTCATCTTTATGACTGTACATCCTGAAGGCAGGGTAAATCTTTGGTCTAAGGTGTTTTGTGTGTGCTAGTGTGCCCCTCCCTCCACTGGAAGTCCCACCTGGCTAGGAGGTGGCCACTTCTGTCTCCATGTCCCTGTCAGCTAGGAGTCTTAGCTCGAATCACCCCCATATCCTCCCAAGAGCCTATTCTGTTTCAGGTTTCCAGCTTGTCTCAGAGATGTCCTCTTCCCTTGGCTTCCTTTCTCTCTCCAAGCCCTCTCTCCTGCCTCCCACATCCAAGGGTGTGAGGAAGGGAATGAGAGTAGGAATAAACCACTCTTAAAACTCAATAGAAATCAAATTTAAAAATTCAAGAGATGATTTAGCACCTCATCAATGAACATGTAAATGGATGTGAGAAGAACCATGTAAAAATGGTTGGCATTACTTTTCTGAAGAAAGATGTAACTAAAACATCTATCAGATGGTAGGATGGACACATTTACTAAAATATCTGTATTCCAGCACACTGATATCACTATATACTTGTGTAGGAAGTTGATCAGTACTGATGGAAGCAATTTGGCAGTTTCTAATAAACTGAAGCAAATTCTCAAAGGAAAGTTTCTCTTTTGATAGCATAAAAAGTGCTTTCCTGTAGCAAAGAACCTGGAATGTAAATTCTCTATAAAGGCTGGTTCAATATCTCATTGTACAATGAATTGTGTAGTTTTCCTTTCAGCAAGAAGTCCCTGCTGTTGTTAGTTTGTGGAGAGAAAACTATTGACTTTTCAACAGCTGGATGTTTAAGGATTTCAATGAGACCCCTTTGACCAAAAGCCCGAATGTAACAGTCTCAGTAGTGGAAGTGCCAGTCATTGGGTGACAGTGATGGCTCCTTGGGACTCTGGCTTCCCTATTATTTTGATTCTTCATTATATTTTAGAACATGTCCTTTTCACTAGTTTTCCACACTATCAACCAAATGTGTCTTAATTCCATCTATCTCTCTCCACATCTCTTCCCCTTTCCCACCTGATTATTCCATTCTGGACACCTTGTCCCAGTCCTCCCATAAAATCCGTTATATTTCCTGATGAGACCTGATAGGCTAGGGTCAGATGGAAGGGGAGGAGGACCTCCTCTATCAGTGGACTTGGGGAAGGGCATGGGAGGAGATAAGGGAGAGAGGTCTGAATTGGGAGGGGATGAGACAGGGGGCTACAGCTGGAATAAAAAGCGAATAAACTGTAATTAATAAAAAAATGAATTAATTTTAAAAACAAAATTGAACAAATATGTGAAATATATTGAACAAATATGTGACAGAGGACTTTTTAAAATTGATTACCCTTCAGTAACAGATAGAACAAATAGAATGGTAAATGTTGCAATGGGCTTATGAAAGATCTAATTAATATGCAAGAAATTTAAATGGATAAATTCAGAAACCTTAAAGGTTAAAAATATAATTGATATTTAATTCTGTTTTCACTTCTAATTATTTTGCAAAAAAAATAATTTCAAGACAATATAAATTTTTGAAATTTCATGTTATTATTTAATGAATTAATTGTACTTAGATTCAATAGATGAAGAACAAAGTATAATATTCTCTGTGTCTGTTAAATATTCAAATCTATTATACATGATAAATAGAATACAAAATGCATCAAATACCCTTTCTAAAATTATTGGTGTTGCACAGATGTCATTGCCAAAGTTAAAATTTATGATGACAAAACTCAGTACAACATACTAACTTCATTTAATTATTGCTCCCAAAGTGGAAAATTCATCTTCTAATATTATGTAGCTCTATAAATATAAGTAAGGTATAACAAGAGTAATGAAAATCATGAAAAATAAAGTCCATTAATATTAAGACCTAGCTGTACGGTTCTTAAAATTTTTTCAAAATATTTAACAGAAGATCTCATACTGTTGTTATTATTAATATTTGACTGTGACTTACAATGAGCAAAACCAAAACATTGTTTTTATTTTGATTGTAACCACAAGATATTTTTAATAAACAATCTGTCCCATTCAGAATTTTGCCAAGAATATTTGGAGATAATGAGTATTAAAGTACATCTTTCTTCTAAATCTTTGCGCTAACTATAATCTATAAATCACTATAATCTAAACTATAAACACTTTAAAAATCAGAACTAGAAAAATGCTTGGTATGAATGTAGATTTGGTTCATTGAACAAACTATAATTTGTGATGTATTTTCAAAAGCAATAAAGTAAAATAGAAATATAACTGTCATGGGACTTCAATTTTTTGAGCTTTTTTTTCTAACTAATTATAGGTTATTCACTATGTATCCCCACTGTAGCTCCCTCCCTCCTTCACTCCCAATCCCACCCACCCTCCCCCTTCTCCACCTACTTTTCCCCCCAAGTCCACCAATGAGGATGGTCCTCCTCTCCTTCCTTCTGATCCTAGTCTATCAGGTCTCCTCAGGAGTGGCTGCATTGTCTACCTCTGTGGCCTGGTAAGGCTGCTCCGCCCACAGAGGGAGGTGATCAAAGAGCAGGCCAATCAGTTCATGTCAGAGACAGTACCTGTTCCCATTACTATGGAACCCACTTGGACACTGAACTGCCATGGGCTACATCTGTGCAGGGGTTCTAGGTTATCTCTATAAATCGTCCTTGGATGGAGTATCAGTCTCAGAAAAGACCCCTGTGCCCAGATTTTTGGTTCTGTTGCTCTCATTGTGGAGCTCCTGTGTTCACAAGTTCTTACTATCTCCCTCTTCTTTCATAAGATTCCCTGCACTATGACCAAAATTTAGCTATAAGTCTCAGCATCTGCTCTGATACCCCGCAGGGTAGAGCCTTTTAGAGGCCCTAAGTGGTAGGCTCCTATCCTATTCCCTTTTTTCTCCCTCTTCTGTTGTCCATCCTCTTTGCCTTTCTGAATGGGCATTGAATATCTTAGCCAGAGTCCTCCTTCCTGATTAGTTTCTTTCTTTATTTATTTTTATTATTAGTTGCATTTTATTAACTCCGTTTCCCAGGTGTATTCTGCTCTCTCATTTCCTCCCAATCCCACACTCCCTCTTTCATTTCCTCCCTGCCCCTTTCAAAGTCCACTGATAGGGGAGGACCACCTCCCTTTTCATCTGACTTTGTTTTATCAGGTATCTTCAGGACTGGCTGAAAAGTTCTCCTCTGTGGCCTAGAAGAGCTGCTCCTCCCTTGGGGGTGGGGAGTTCAAAGAGCTTGCCATTAAGTTCATGTCAGAAATAGTCCCTGTTCCCCTTACTAGGGTAACCCATTTGGTTACTGAGCTACCACGGACTACATCTGAGCAGAGCTTCTAGGTTATATCCATACATGGTCCTTGGTTGGAGAAACAGTCTCATATAAGACCCCTGTGCCCAGATATATTTGGTCCTTGTAGAGTTCCTATTCTCTCCATGTCATATTAACTCCCTGTTCTTTCATATGATTCCCTGCACTCTGCTGAAGGTTTGGTTATGAGTAGTAGTATCTGCTTTGGTACACTGCTAGGTAAGAGTCTTTCAGAGGTCCTCTGTGGTAGGCTCCTGTCCTGATTAGTTTCTTTAGATGTACAGATTTTAGTATGTTTATCCTGTTATATATCTAATATCCACTTATGAGTAAGTATATGCTCTGTGTGTCTTTCTGCTTCTGGGGTACCTCACTCAGGATGATGATTTCCAGTTCCCAATATTTACCTGCAAATTTCATGATTACCTTGTTTTTTATTGCTGAGTAATATTCCATTGTCTAGATGTACCACAATTTTTGTAACCAGTCCTCAGTTGAGGGGCATCTGGGTTGTTTCCAGCTTCTGGCTATTACAAATAAAGCTGCTATAAACATGGTTGAGCAAATGCCCTTGTATTCTTCAGCATATTTTGGATATATGCCTAGGAGTGGTATAGCTGGATCTTGAGGAAGCACTATTCCTAGTTGTCTGAGTAAGTGCCAAATTTATTTCCGAAGTCGTTGTACAAGTTCACATTCCCACCAGCAGTCAAATAGGGTTCCCCTTTCTCCACAACCTCTCCAGCATGTGCTGTCACTTGAGCTTTTGATCTTAGCCATTCTGATGGGTGTAAGGTGAAATCTCAGGGTCGTTTTGATTTGCATTTCCCTGATGAATAAGGACATTGAACATTTCTTTAAGTGTTTCTCTGCCATTCCATATTCCTCTATGGAGAATTCTGTGTTTAGCTCTGTACCCTGTTTTTTAATTAGGTTAACTGATTTGTTGTTTTTAACTTCTTGAATTTTTTATATATATTGGATATTAGCCCTCTGTCAGATATAAGGTTGGTGAAGATCCTTTTCCTCTCTGTAGAAAGTCTTTTTGTTCTGATGACAGTGTCCTTTGCTTTACAGAAGCTTTTCAATTTCATGAGGTCCCATATATTGATTGTTGACCATAGAGCTTGTGCTGTTGCTGCTCTCTTCAGAAAATTTTCTCCTATGCCAATGAGTTCAAGGCTTTTCACCACTTTTTCTTCTAACAGTTTTAGTGTCTCTGGCTTTATATTGAGATCTTTGATCCACTTGGACTTTAGTTTTGTGCAGGGTGATAAGTTTGGATCTATTTGCATTTTTCTAAATGTAGGCATCCAGTTAGAAAAGCACCATTTTTTGAAGATACCCTCTTATTTCCATCGAATGGGACTTTAATTTTTTATTAAATTTTTATTTTTTATATTAATTACAGTTTATTCACTTTGTATCCCAGCTGTAGCCCTCTCCTTCATTCTCTCTTAACCTCACCGTCCCTCCCTCATCTCCTTGCATGCCACTCCCAAGTCCACTAAAAGGGGAGGTCCTCCTCCCTTTTCATATGACACTAGCGTATCAGGTCTCATCAGTACTGACTGCATTGTCTTCCTCTGTGGCCTGGAAATTCTGTTCCCCCCTCTAGGAGAGGTGATCAAAGACCCAGCCACTGAGTTCATGTCATTAGGGAACCCACTTTCATACTGTACTGGGCTTCACATTTAATTACTTTTTCATTTCCTGAATGTAGAGGCATAGCCGTCTTTCAAAAGTTGTAATATTTTTTGGCAAATATCTCACATGGTAGCTTAATGTAACTTATTGCAATGAAGCCTGAAGGTATAGTCAGGCCACCCCTTTCTCACCACTTCTCAAATCACAGATTATTCAATTTTCTACTGAATTTGACATCCCATTGATCTCTATTTTATCTTTTCAAAATTTAAATTGTGTTTTTTTTATCAGTATAAAGTTGTTTGCTCACCTACTCTACTCGTCACACCTATTCATTATTCATTATTTGTTTGGCCCTATGAAAATGATACAACATTGTAGCATCATCTAAATATTTACAACAAAACCAGAGACATATCAAACAATAATCCAATAATTTTTGCAAGTTACACATAAATGCACATTCACAAGTCTAATAATAGATGACTGACAGCATTGTTACCAGGGCTTAACAATTAGTGGTTTGAATGAAATACTGAATTCAGAATAATCGATTTTATATAATATAATCTATTTTAATATGTGAGATTGTTTAATTACCACACGATTATGTTTACTATAGCACTGGTTTGCTCTACAGGAAGACTACCAAAAACTATCAGATTGTTTCTGAGCACATAACGAAATTTATCATTAAGAAAGAAAGGCTGAATGATGCTTTATATACCCTGCTTCTACATTTAACAAAAGAAAGAAATGAAAATTTACCAACTTTTTAAATCCTCTTTCAAATACCACTTCCCCCAACGTCAGAACTCAGAAATGAATTTACAATTTGAAGGTATAAAGATGAATGCTCTTTCTTCCCCAGCTTTTGTTTATAGAGTATGTCACAGGCTCATTGTGCAAAAGATACATAAATTACTAATGTCAAGCAAATTATGTGATAATTGGAAAGCAGAACATCAATTGTAATACAGAATAATGGCAGGTCGTAACAGATGCTCTGATGGCAGTAGAAGATAAGCAATGACTATGGATCAGTTGAAAGGCCAATTTCTATGGCAATGATGGCCTTATTAAAGAGTCAACATTTGAGCAAACCTCAAATTATGCAGATGGGTCCATTAGCAGGGAACAAAATGTATAGGGGTACTAAGGACAAAATGAGCTTGGTACACTTTAGGTACAGAAAAGCATCCCATGTGTCGTAAGTAGCCCTTAGGTAAAGGAGAGCCTGCAGCAAAGCTCTCCTCCTGACTGATGATATATCTTGATTTTTATTCACGTTTTACCAAGCAGGCTTCAAAGACTTCTTAACACTCTCACTCCTTTATACTTTCAGGCATCTGCTTCATTAAAAATCAAGTCTGCTTTTAATGGTTCTTGAAACTGCTTCATATAAATTAAAAGCTTCTATTTTATTGGTCTAATTACCTCAACGGACTAGTTGAGAAGTGAAAAGTCTAAAGTTATTCTTGAATTTCTCCATCTTAGAGCTCTAAAATTTAATAATACATAAATCATTTTCCCTGAGCAGATCATTCCAAACAGCACAAATCTTCATTTAAATAACTTGTCATTTTAAAATATAATGCCCTGACCATTTGGATTTTGAAGTTAGATACCATGATGTTTCCAGCTCCTGAAAGGGAGTTTTAGTTATTGTTCTTTAAGAATATATCTGAGTTACCTCACTCAAGATGGTCTTTTCTAGTTCCCACCATTTGCCTGCAGACAGAAGCAAAAAGATACATATGGAATATATTCACTTATAAGTGGATATATGCCATATAATATGGGATAAACATCCTAAAAATCTATAGTCCTAAAAGCTAAACAAGGAGGACCCTAGGGAAGATGCTTAATCATCATTCAGAAGGACAAACAGGATAGACATTGGAAGTAGAAGACAAGGAACAGGACAGGAGCATTCTACAGAGGACCTCTAGAAGACTCTAACCATCAGGGTATCAAAGGTAATATTGAGACTCATAGCCAACTTTGGGCAGAGTGCTGGAATCCTTATGGAAGTAGGGAGAGATAGAAAGACCTGGAGAGGACAGGAGCTCCCCAAGGAGAACAACAGAGCCAAACAAACAAACAAACAAACAAACAACAACAACAACAAAAAGCCCTCAGCTCAGGGTGTCTACTCCAACCAAGGACCATGCATGAAAAGGACCTAGACCCACTGTTCAAAGGAAGCGCAAAGGCTACTCAGTTTCCAAGTAGGTTCCTTAGTGAGGTATAACAGGGACTCTCTCTGACATGAACATAGTGGCTGTCTCTTTGATCACACCCCCCTGTTAGGTGCAGCCTTGCCAGGCCACAGAGGAAGGTGATGCAGTCAGCCTTGATGAGACCTGATAAGCTAGGTTCAGATAGAAGAGGAGGAGGTCCTCCTTTATCAGTGCACTTGGGGAGGGGCTTAAAGGGAGACAAGGGAGGGTGGTTGAGACTGGGAGGAGAGGAGGGAGAGGGCTGCAGAGGGGATACAAAGAGAATAAATTGTAATAAATAAATAAATGAATAAAATTTTTAAAAGACTATTTTCTGAACGTTTTATCATTTATCCATGGTTAAATATTTCATCTTTTTTTGTTTTGTTTTGTTTTACAATTATTCACTTTGTATTCCAATATAGCCCCCCTCCCTCCTCTCCTCCAGGTCCCATGTTCCCTTCCTCTTCTTGTGTCTCTCCCATATTCTTCCCCCCTACTCCGCTGTTTGGAGAAGTCCTCTTCCCCTACTGTCTGATCCTTGTCTATAAGGTCCCATCAGGACTGCCTGGATCCTCTTTGTCTGGGGGCTGACTAGGTAGTTCCACCAGGGACAGTGAGACTTTAGATACTATACTACATAATGCAAAAGAATCCTTTCATCCTGTCTTTTCATCTATTTTTATCTTTTAACGATTTCTTTTTTATTAGGCAGCTCTTTAATAATTATTATTTAAACATACAGTTTCTTTCCTGAATAATCTCCAATAAGAAATAATAACATTGTCTAATCATCTAATCTTTCTACTTAGATATTCCAGCCAGCTACTGATGTTTTAAGAATACAAAGGCTCAAAGAGAAAAAAAAATAGTAAGACTCATTATGAAAAACAAGGGGAGAGACCCATTATTCACCATTTTCCATTTAATATGTTTAATTTTGATTATAAGTAAACAAATGTTCTTTCTGTCTCTGCGATAAATGTAAATCTTTGTAAAAGGGAAATAAGCCTCTTCTACAGTTTCATTGCTGGGAATATGTCTCTGCAGAGCCTCCACTGAATTCTGACCATAGCATGTCAAAGCAGTGGAATGCAGACAAACTGGAGCAAGTTCAACAAAGACAATGAAAGAAAGAAAGAGCAGGCCAAAGAATATACAGGCTTTGTAAACTAACAGCAGAGGGAATTCATGCTTCTCTCTACCTATGTGTTCTCAGAACCAGGAGAAGGCATGGGCTCCCAACTGTGTGCTTCTTCTGTTTGTGTGTGTTTCTTTTTCTTTCAGTATGAAATTCTGCTACCGTAGTCCTTGTTCATACTAATGTTAGAGATAGCAGTCTTTTGAGGTTTATGATCAGTTATGTTCAGAAAATATAATGTCAGTAAGAATAATAGATGTATGTGCATTGTTTCTATGTTTATTTCTCATAATTAAAATGTTTCGAACTGGCATTTCATCCAAATTTATTATCAGATCTTATTTACTCATATTGGCTTATAAGTAAGCAGGTTAAATCTGCACTCTTATTTCTCACAAAAAAATAAATTAGTGCATTTCTGGTGAATAATTTTCTAATAATATGATATTATGAATATGTTGGGTTAGTTTATTTTGTGTAACTATGGTATAATTAAACTTTATTTCTGGAAATGTGCAGTGTGGTTAAACATATCTGAATGGCCAAGCTCACATTATTTATACATTCTTGAAATATATTGTTTTTCCAAATAAATGTTAAATACTAATAATTGTATTTCCAAACACCTTCCAAAACTCCATGTACAATTATTTCAAAAGTATCCAAGGTCACTAAGCAACAGTCAAACAGATTAATTAATATCTGGCATTATAAATTCAGTTACATTAAAATATACATATCTTAAGAAAATAAAATGATTTATCATTGGAAAATAGTTAAAAATCCCAGAGACTTATAAGTTAACAAAGAATGATAAAATACTTGCAAATGACATTAAAGATAGGAAAGAAAAAAATAAAGAACTTGATGTGCCTAGAATCTAGAGACTTGGACAAATTCCATTTGAACCTACATTTAGGTCCCAGACACATGGGAATAATATGTTATGGCGTATAGAGGATAAAATCTAAAGTTATAAAATCTAGAAGACCTCGGCCTAGAAAATAATTGTCATGTTTAAGATGAAATGCTATTGCTATGGCAACAGTTGCAGACAACATCAATAAAATAAAGCGGACTCTATTTGTCTCTCCTCCACTAGTAACTATATAAGTTCTATTTCCTGTGAAGACACTAGTCTTAACTGGGAATGCATGATAATTGGCAACCAAAGGAATTTTTCTAATATATCCTCACTATGATTTTTTTGGACATTTTTAAGGTGCGTTTCCTTAATGCTGTTAGTTCCTTTGCATGTGGAAAAAAGCTTGGATGAATTGAAAATGTGAGGTAAATTGGAAAAGAAGTTATTTTTTTTTTTCAACCAAAGGGGCCAAGAAAATACAAAACAGTGAGGTGTGTGAACACAGCACAGCATGGTGTTGGCATGTAGGATGGACAGCTGCCATGTGTGACAGTTCGAGTAAAACCAAGGACTGAACGTTTCAATAACCTCAAGACACTGAAAGCATTTATTCCCAGACCCAGCTTGTGAGCATGCATGCAATTCTTTTGAGCCTGTATTTAGACCAAGAAATTCTGATTCAAAAATTCTGCCATGTTATCAAATGTGGCTTGTTTTAAGTCACAAAGTTTGCAGAGAAGCAACAAACAATGAATATGTGTCATTTAATTTTACGTAGTTATTTCTGATTCGAAAGTTTAGTGCCTCGTCCAGTCCTAATCAGAGAGGCTGCCTCTGGCAGCTAATGGAGTAGATGCAAAGATCCACAGCCAAACATTAGGCAGGGAGAACGCCCAGGTTGGAAATCTTCACTGGGAGATTCACTGGAAATCTTCAGTGGAGCTCAGGGAATCCCAAGAAGAGCTGGAGGAGAAATTGGGAGAGCCATAAGGGCAGAAGACCCCAGAAGTACAGGGCCCACAAAATCAACTAAACAGGGTTAAGGGGGATCCAGAGAGGGAAAGTGCCAGGCATGGGGCCTGCAGTGAGCTCTGTGATCAGTCCTGTCCATATCTGTTTATGTTTGTTGACTTGGTGTTTTGAGGAGATCTCTTTTTTTTTTCTTCACAATTTATTCATTATATAGCCTGACTGAAACTCTCCCAGTCCCACCCTCTCCCCCCCTTCCCCTCGTCGTTCACTGAAAATGGGAATTCTCCACTATTGCCATCTGCCCGTATCTTGTTAAGTCTCATCAAGACTGCTTGGCTCCTCTTGCTCCATGGCCTAGCAAGGCTGCATCATCAGGGTGAGTCATCAGAGAGCACAGTCAGCTGAGTTCATGATAGAGGCAGCCCCTGCTCCTCTCACTCAGAGATCCACACGGAGACTGAGCTGCCAATAGGCCACATCTGAGCAGGGGGTCTAGGTCCTCTCCGTGCATGGTCGTCCCTTCGTCTGCAAGACCCCCTGGGCTCAGATCTTTTAGTTTTGTTGGTTTCCTTGTGGAGCTCCTGTCCCCTCCATGTTCCTCTAATCCCACCGCTCTCTTCCTCCATAAGATTCCCTGTACTTTGCCTAAAGTTTGGCCGAGTCTCAGCATCTTCTTCGATCCACTATTGGGTGAATCTTTTCAGAGGACCCTCTATAATAGACTCCCATCCAGTTTCCTCTCTTCCACAAGAGAGGAAGCTAAACACTAAGGAGGACCCTACGGAGGATAAATCTCATTCAGAATTGCAAACAGGTTAGTCACAAGAAGCAAGACCTATTTTGAGTAAACACAAGCTATAAAGGACTGTCCAATAACAAATATCGCTCAGTTTTACATGGAAGAAGAGCCACAGTACTGTGTCCTCTACTAATTTTTGAGGCATAACATTATTGAATTCTAAACTCACAGTCAATCTGCGATATTTTTACTTTTCTTATGAATCCCATTTGTTCTCTTACTGTATTTAATGTTTTTTTTAAATTTATTTATTTTTTATATTATTCACAGGTTATTTACTTTGCATCCCAGCCGTAGCCCCCTCCCTCCTTCCCTCACAATCCCACCCTCCCTCCCTCATCTTCTCCCTGCCCCTTTCCAAGTCCACTAATAGGGGAGGACCTCCTCCCCTTCCATCTGACCCTAGCTTATTAAGTCTCTTTAGGCCTGGCTGCAATGTCTTCTTCTATGGCCTAGCAAGACTGCTCCTCCCTTGCGGGGCGGGGGCGGAGGAAGGGGGAGAGGAGGTGGAGTGAAAGAGCTCGCCATTGACAGCGGGAATGGAATTCTGGAGTATTTTGCCTGCTTCTGGGACCCTTTTCTTCCTACTTGGTCGCCTCTCCCAGCCCTGAAGTGAAGGTTTGTGCCTAGTCTAACTCCATCTTGTTATGCTAGTTTTGTTGATTTTCCTGGAAGTCCTGCTCTATTTTGTGGGGATGGGGCAGGGGAATATAACTGGGGGAGAAGGGAGGTGAGAGAGATCAGAAAGTAAAGAGAGGAGAACTTGCAGCCAAGATACATTGTATGAAAGAAGAATAAACAAAACTTCAATTCTTTCTTCAGATCTTCAAAATAAAATAAAATATTTATTTTAATTCCACATAACCAAATGATCTTCAAAGATGACTAGATTATTCTTAAACTTATGCACTAATAACAATTTGTTCTCAGAAATTTAAAATTTCTTACAATTTAGTATTATAAGTATTATTACTTCTTTCTTAAAATATTATTAGCATCACATACACACTGCAAAGTTAGGTCAACTAT
>REGO01000339.1:1975986-1991286 GCA_010120015.1 Rhombomys opimus
TGGACTTGGGGAGGGGCATGCATGCAGAAAGGGCTGGGGGGAGGGTGGGACTGGGAGGGGAGGAGTGAGGGGCTTATGGGGGGATACAAAATGAATAAAGTGTAATTAATAAAAAATAAAAAAAAGAAAAAAAATCTCAAAGAAATAAAACTCATTTTATTTCCTTGTATTTGTATGGGTGTTGTAAGCAGTTTCAACAGAAAGGGGATTCAGATCCATTAGGAATGGAGCTACAGATGGCTAGTAACCACGTGTGAGTGCTAGGAAATGAACAACCAATGCTGTCAACATCTGAGGCATTTCTGCAACCTCATAAAGATATTTTTTATTGAAAATATATTTATTCTCATATAATATGTCCCTGTACTTTATAGGGACATAACTATAGATTATAATTTTCCCTCTTCTTACTCCTCCCAGTTCTTCCCCAATTTACTTCACCTACAAATAAAATCTCTTTCTTTCATTAGAAAAAAATAGTCTTCTATGAGATAATAACCAAACCTTACAAAATTAAATATAATAAAATGAAGCAAAATCTATCACATACACATTGGACATGGTAACCCAAGAGGAGGAATGGAGGCCCAAGAGCCTGCAGAAGAGTCAGAGACCTACTCGTTCTCACAGTCTGGAGTCCCTTAAATACTGAGCTGAAAGCTGTAATTTATATATATGCAGAAGGATTACTGTATTTCTATGTAGCAAGCCTTGTGCTTGCTATGTCAGTCTTTGTGAACTCACATGTGCCTTGTTCTCCATTCTCTTTGGCTCTTAAAATCATTCTGCCTCCTCTCCTGCAGAATTCCCTGAGCTCTGAGAAGAGGAATTTGATGGAGACCTCCTATTTATCCTTTCTGCACTCTGTGGTGCATCTGTTCATCTGTTTGGCTGGTAACTGAAAGGTTGGTGGTTCATGTCCACCCAGAGATGCCAGCCCATATGGATATTTTTAAAAGATAGAAATGTGAAAGATAGAAGTTGGGATTAACTGCTATGAAATAGTGTCCAGAAATTCCTATAAAGTGCAACAATGTTGCATAGAGATCTCAGATTTGAGATTACTATCTCAATAATTGCAAAGCAAGATCAAACTACTTAAAATTCTTAGCACGAAAGACAACATACATTTCAGACACAGGATTTAGACAAAGAGACTGAGCTATGATGTCTATAAACCACATCAATGACCAGCATGATTTGATAACGCTAACGGTGCTAACGGCTCAACAGCAACATATAACCAAGAACTTACTAATTAGACTTAATGCCCACTAATCAAGAGGGAAGCCATTAAATGGCATTTACAATATAGCACACTACCTAAGATTAGTGAAGTCATAGATTCTAAAGATGAGCCTCCAACTGCTGCTTAACTAAACTGGCATAACTCCTAACTACATTCTAAATAGTTATCCTTATACCCACAGATAAGTGTAATCCTCACATTCTACCTATGACACTTCTAGCTGCAGCAGAGATCATCACAGAAATCTATAACTAATGAGAATGCAAAAGAGCAAGATATATTGTGTGTTCAGTCCCCCATGATACATATACAAAAAAAAAAAAAAAGTTACTGGCCCTAAAGCTAAAGCTCAGTCATAATAGAAGAAAAAGGTATGGAAAGTTAGTAAAAGCAAGAGGAGCAGAAATTTGTTTGAGATTATGACTACATCCATGAGGTCTCATTAATATGACTGCCTTAACAAGGCCTGAAAAATGCCATCAGTGAAACTGTTAACATGAAAGAGAGAAGGTTTGAGAAGGTACATGGGATGAGTTTAAGGGGAAAAGGGGGAGGAATAAGTGTAATTATGTTATAATTTCAAAATATATTTAAAAAATAGAAAATGGAAAGGAGAGGCATTCCTGAGGGCCCTCTCTTATTTCTGGAGGTATTGGCAACTGATAACTGCTGGTTGAGGTACAGTCACTTTCCTCTGGGCAACTGACCATTGGTAGGTTGCCCAAAATGTATATGGACACAAGCGAGTAGAATCTATGGATAATTTTAAAAAGAAGAATGAAGAGTCCCCTAAAAAATGGAAGTAAAGCTCTCTGTACACATTTCCAGAGGATCACACAGATCTTCTTTTCTAAACTTCCTTCCCCCAACTCATCCCCTTATCCCAAACTCTTTCTGTAGGCATTCCCTGAGCAGTCACTGGAAGGCAAGAGAAACAAGTAGGATTACGGTATATCTTCTCCTCTCCTTCTACAAATCCCTCACTCTCACCCCAGCTTTCCATCTGACCACCTAGTGCAACTCCACCTTCTTTTCTGACTCCTAGCTGATCAAAAGCTGTTTCTTTAATATAATCAATAAGTTCGACATAACCTTAGTCAAATTAACAATAAAATAGAGAAAGAAGATTTAATTTAATGAAGTTAAAGGGAAAAAAGAGGACAGAAAAACACGTGAGGAAATCCTGAGAATCATAAGAGCATATTTTAAAACCTGTACTCCACCAAACTGGACAGCCTAATTAAACATATAATTATTCTCCATACATGTCACATGCCAAAATTAAATATTGATCAGACTAACAATTTGAACAGACCTATAACCAGTTGTGAAATAGAAGCAGCCATAAAAGACTACCACTCCCAACAACAACAAGAAAGCCTAGCACCAGATGGTTTTAGTACACAATTCTAATAGACTTTCAAATAAAAGTTAATGGCAAGGCACTGCAGATTATTCCACAAAATAGAATCAAAAGGAATACTGCCTAATTCATTTCATGACTACCAGTTTCCAGATACCTAAACCACATAAAGAACCTATAAAGAAAAAAGAATTACAGACCAACTTCACTATGATTTTAAAAGCATAACTTCTCAATAAAATCTTGCAAAAACATCTTTTAACACGATCAAGTAGGTTTCATTCCTTAAATGCAGGAATGGCTCAAAAAAAGAATGGATAAATGTAATTCACCATGTAGATTAGCTGGAAGACAAAAACAACATGATCATCTCATCACATTTATAAAGGTTCTTTTCAATATCCAACACACTTTTATGATAAAAAAAAAAACTGCTCATGAATGGTAAGAATAATAAAGTAAAAATGGCCAACCTATCTACCAAAAGCAATTTAGAAATTCAGTGCTGCCCTATCAATATTCTACCATATTCCTCACAGATCTCAAAAGAAAAACAAGTTCTTCTTTATATAAGAATACAAAAAAAAGGAGAGTTAAAACTATTCTGAATAATAAAAGAACTGCTGGAGGTGTCACTCCTGATGACATCAAATTATACTACAGAGCTAGAGTAATATAAACAGCATTGTATTAGTACAAAACCAAGCACATTGATCCAGGAATTTTTTTGGAAGACACAGACAGAAATCCATCTTGGTATGAATACTTAGTATTAGAGTTTTTTTTTAATTTTTTTTATTTTATTTTTCTCATTAGTTACATTTTGTTAATTCTGTATCCCAGCTGTATCCCTCATTCCCTCCCCAACCCCACCCTCCCTCCCTCATCTCCTTATTAGAGTTTTAAAAAGCTAGTAATACATACTGGGGTGGGGGGGAGAGGCATCATCAACAAACGATGCTGGATGACAGCAAATAGATGAATCCCAATAGAGCCATACTTATCACTCTGCACAAAATTCAATTCTAATGGATCAAAAACCTCAACATGGGATCAGATAGACTGAACCTGATAGAAAAAAAAAATGGGGAGCCCTCCTCCTCTACCATCGGACCTTCCCCTATAAGGCCTCATCAAGACTGCCTGGATCTGCTCCCTCTAAGGCCTGGCAAGGCTGCACCAGCAGGAGGAAGTGATCAAAAAGAATGCAAAAAAGTCTAAGTCAGAGACACCCTGCTCCACTTACTAGGGTACCCACATGTAGACTGAGCTGCCTATGTGCCACATTGAGCAGAGGGTCTATGTACTCTCCATGTATGGTCCTTCGTTGGTGAGTTAGTATCTTCAGGACTCCCTAGGCCAATTTGTTGGCTTGCTGGTTTCCTTCTTCAGCTCTTGTCCCATTTTCCCCTGCTCTTCCATACAGTGGGACAGGGAGGTACAAGGAAGAGGACTACAACTGGGATATAAGGTGAATAAATTCTTAAATAAATAAATAAATAAATAAATAAATAAATAAATAAATCGGTAAATAAAACCAAAGACCATGCATGGAGAGGACCTAGACCCCCTGCTCAGATGTAGCTCATGGGCATCTTAGTCTCCCTGGGGTTCCTTAGTGAGAGGAACAGGGGCAGTCTCTGGCATGAATGCCATTGCCTGCTCTTTGATCACTTCCTCCTGGCAAGTAACCTTTCTAGGCCATGAAGAAGGAGGATCCTGGCAGTCCTGATGAGATCTGAGGGGTTGGGGTCACATAGTAGGGTAGGAGGACCTCCCCTATCAGCTGATTAGGGGAGGGACTTGGTGAAACCAGGAGGAGATGAGGGAAGGAGCTTCAGCCAGGATGCAAAGTGAATAAAGTATAATTAATAATAATAAAATTAATAACAATAATAATTAAACTAAAAAAAAATGAGAATACTCTTAAAATCATTGGCACCATAAAGAATTTTCTGAACAGAACAGCTTTAGCAGGGCACTAAAATAGCAATTCATAAATGGTACCTCATGAGACTGATAAGAGTCTGCACAACAAAGGACATCTTCAGTGGGGCAAAGCAGAAGCCTATAGAATGCAGAAGATTTTTACCAACTACACATGTAATAGAGGGTCAATACTGAAATATTATAAATATGTCAAAAGATGATATCAAGGAAAACGCAATTTAAACAAATTTTAAAATCTGGATGCAGATCTAAACAGAATTCTCAGAAGAGGAAACTCAAATGGCTGAGAACATTAAAAGAAATGTTCAAAATCCCTAGTCATCCAGGGGATTCAAATCACAGCAAATTTGCAATTTCACCTTTTAGCAGTCAGTATGACTAAGATCAATAAAACAAATTATAGCTAATGCTGGCAGGATGTGGAGTAAGGAAAACACACTCATCTGTTGCTGGTGGGAGTGCAAATATGTACAGCCACTGAGAAAATCAATGTGACAGTTTCTCAGGAAGATGGAAATAGATTTACATCAAGGTCCTGCTATAGGACACATGGGCATATATCTAAAGGGTGATTCATAACTACTACAGAGGTAATTAATTGCTCAACCGTGTTCATTGCTGCTTGATTCATAATAGCCAGAAATTAAAATAACCTGGATATCTGTCAATGGAAAAATGGTAAATATGGTACAATTACCCAATGTGATATTACTATGCATTTTAAACAACAAAAAAGAGAAATCCCAGTATTCAGAGTAGATTGATGAAAGTAGAAAAAATTATATTGAGCGAGGTAACTTAGGAAGATATATTATGTATTTGCTTATACGAGGATGTTAGGTGTTCAGTGAAAACTAAACTAGCTACAATTCATAAACCACAGAGGTTATGTATCAGGGAAGATATTAGTAAGGGGGAAAAATAGAATAGTTACGGATTGATGGATAAAGACTGGAATGTAAGCATCAAATTTGGATGGGTAGGAGAGACAGGGACCAGGGTGGGAATATGGGGAAGAATAGCTAAAGTTAAAGGCCATTTGAGTGCTGGACATATCACTAACACAGTATGCATTACTAATTGTAATATTAAAGTTTTCAATAATTGATACATAATGTAGTAGGCACAGTCTGCGCAGTAGCATCTGTACCTTCAGTGCCTAACACAGAATGAAGGTGATCTAAGTGAAATGGTCATATGACAGAGGAGTCAAAGGGCCAACTGACCATCTCTCATTACCAACTGAAGTTTCAGTACTGGGAATTGTTTACATCTAATTGAGTTGTTGGCCAAAAGGATCCAAAGGAAACTCTCAACATAAGCTACTTGAAAGGCTATTGTTTGCTCTCTACAAACTGGCAGGAAGGAGCTTGGGACATTCAGTCATAAAGAGATGTTTCTACCGAAGCTCTCTCTACAGAGAACAGTGAACCCTGTAGAAGAGAAGGTGGTGGAAAGAGGATAATAGCCGGAGGGGATAGAAGACATGGAGGAAAGAAGACCTTCTAAACATAGCAGGACAAACACACTTACAGACTCAGAGAGTGAGGTTACATCCCCTAGACATTTAAAACTCTGCACCAGTTGAGCTCCTAGAGCTGAAAAGAGAAGTTGACATAATCTCCCATCCCTAACCCAGTAGGTAGCTCAGGTTGATAACCACTTGTGAATTAAAATTAGGTTTCTTCAAAGGGGGCTCACTGGGAAAACAAACAGCTCTTAATATTAAACCACATGTCCACATGTCAACAGAAAAACTCAAGTTCATCTTTGGAGGTTCCTTGTCTCATAATGACATATTAGGGACATTTTTTGTTAAATTTAATATTATTTTAATTTTTATTATTTATTTTTACTTATTTATTTATTAATTTACCCTATAGGTTTTAGATTTATAGTAAAGTGTCTGGTCTTGTGTTATTTGGTATTTCTCAATGTATGAATGAGTATGCCTCTATGTTTTATCCATTCCCTGTGGCTTTTCTTAGGATCTTTTCCCACGTTTATTTTATTCTATTACAATTAGCTTGTTTTTGTTTTATATTACAATACTTTATTTTATCATTATCCTTCAGATTCCTGTTTGTTTTCTAGGGAGAGAAAAGAAGGAGTTGGATTGAGAAGAGAGGGGAGATCAGGAGGAAATGTGAAAGGAAAAGTAGAGGGGGAAACCATTCAGAATAAGTTGTATGAAAATAAATTTATTCTCAATAAAATAAAAAAGAGGTAAATAAAAAATGAGTTTGAAATGTGTTAGAAGGGCCATGAATGAGTTAGAAGGAAGGTCAGAGCTGGATCTGATCAGTATGTTTGTGTGTGTGTACAAATCACATCACTGTAGATATTGAGAGAAAGTTATAGATAGATATAGATCTATAATATACATATATAAAATTTTCAAGGATAAATTTAAAAGATGAAGCTTTATGTAAGAGTAGAAATCTATATGGGTTTCTACATTTGGATTTCTGCCATAATACATGGTATGATAAATCACAAATCCATGTTTAAAAAACATTGTGCAGCTTTTAGAGTAATGAGAATAAATTTGAAGTTTCTTGAGAAATACCTAATATTTTTATGGAAATTAACACACTTTTTCTTATGAAAAGTGTAAGGCATCATCTTAGAAAACTTTATTCATTAATTGTTTCAAGATATATTTACATTCAATTCAGGGCCTTAAATTCTAAACCTGTAGATGCTGAATATACCGTAACAACCATTAAATTTATAGTCCTTTACTGTCCAATGGAAATTCAGACCTCATAAGATGAAGACTTATTTGGCCATAGAACATCCTTGGTAAGTTTTTAACTCTATATGATCCATAAGAGTAATTGAGAATTTAATTGTTTTCATTTTTTTAACTGTAAGAATCCTTGTTACCTCAAAAATTATTCTTATTTTATTTTTTTAGTTCTGTCATACAGACTGTAATGAACACATTTAAAAGGAAACAGACAAAGTGGATTAAATAATTGTTTTTTGTTTACAGCCATGGGGTAAAAATCATAAATACCTTGTTATAAACACAAATGTCACAAATGTCGGATATGAACAGAATTAGTATGTTAAAGCAATAGAAAAAAAAATGAAAGGAGCAAATATTTTTCTAAAAAAAGACAGAGAGGATTAAAAAGGTCTCTATTAAAAGATATTAAAGAATGTGAAGATAACTAATTTCTTAGTTTCTTTTCTATTCTAAAGAAAAACAATGAGAAACGCAACTTATAAAAATTAAAAAAGGCTATGTTTACTGTGTCACTGGGTTTATTTATGCTGATCTTGGATCTTGCCAGAGAATGTGTTTGCAGTCAAGTAGGCATGGATCGAAGAGCTCTATTAACCTCCCACAGCAGACAGAGAGAGTATTAACTCAGAATGTGAATATCAACCCCAGTGACATACTCCTTCCAACAAGGCCACACCTCCTATTATTTCTTAAAGAATTCTCCCAACTAGGAATCAAGCATTCAAATATGAACCCGGTAGTGTGTGTGTGTGTGTGTGGGGGGGGTATTCTCTTTCACACCATCAGACCATTTAAGAAAGGAATGTCTTCATGTGTACAGACTGAGGACCTGGAGAACAAAGCAATATTCGAGAAAGGGAATGGGAGTCATGTCATCCATGTCTAAATATTTGGAAACAGCAAAATTTAACATTAAAGAATAAATTCTAGAAAAGTGAGCCATTTAAGAGTTTAATTTTAATAAAATTATATTGGAATAAGGTTATAAGATTCTCTTCCATGTAGGAATTTTATAGGTCTTGTGGATAATGCATTAAAAAAAGAAATGAAATCTTTACATCTTTCCATCTTCTGATATCTTCTTCATTTCTTTCTTCAGAGTATTGAAATTATTTTTATACAGGTCTTTCATTTGCTCGGCTAGAGTCACACCAACATACCTTATATTATTTGTGGCTGTTGTGAAAACTGTTGTTTCCTTAATTTCTTCCTCAGCCCCATACCACTCCTAGGCATATACCCAAAAGATGCCCCAACATTCAATCAGACATTTGTTCAAATATGTTCATATCAGCTTTATTTGTAATAGCCAGAATCTGAAACAACCTAGATGTCTCTCAATGGAGGAATGGATATAGAATTTACACAATGGAATACTACTCAGCAAGGAAAACATGAAATTTACAAGGAAATGGTGGGAATTAGAAAAGATCATCCTGAGTGAGGTATCCCAGAAGCAGAAAGAAGCAAATAGTATATACTCAATAATAAGTGGATATTAGCCATGTAATATAGGATAAACATACTAAAATCTGTAGTCCTAAAAAGAACTAAACAACAAGAAGGACCCTAGGGAAGATCTTAATCATTCATAAGGGTAACAGGAGAGAAATCTCGAAGTAGGAGAAGAAAATGAACAGGACAGGAGCCTTCCACAGAGGACCTCTGAAAGACACTACCTAACAGAGTATTGAAGGAGATACTGAGATTCATAGCCAAACTTTGGGTAGAGTTTCAGAAACCTTATAGAAGAAAAGGGAGATAGAAAGACCTGGAGGGGACAAGAACTCTATAAGTAGAACAACAGTGCTCCCCCATCCCCCGGGGGGGGGGGTCCTGCAGAGACCAATACTCTAACCCAGAACCATGCACAGAGAAGACATAGATCCCCTGTTCAGAGGAAGTCCATAGACTACTCAGTTTCCAAGTGGGTTTTCTAATAAAGGTAAAGGGACTGTCTCTGACATGAATTCAGTGGCCAGTTCTTTGATCACCTCCCCCTGGTGGTTGCAGCCAGGCTGCAGAGGAAGATGATGCAGCCAGGCAGGATGAGACCTGATAAGCTATAGTCAGATAGAAGGGAAGGGAAGTCCTCCCTTATCAGCGGATTAGGGACAGGGCATAAGGAGAGTAGAGGGAGGGTGGGTGGAACTGGGAGGAGACAAGGGAGGAGGCTACTGAGGGGATACAAAGTGAATAAACTGTAAGAAATACATACATACATACATACATACATACATAATACATAAGAAAAATGAAAGAAGAGTTGTAAGATAATTGAAAAGTGTCATGCTCAAAACAACATGGAATGACATGCAAAGTAAGTAACAGTAAGAATGTAGGGGCATAGACACAGCTGTAATTCCTCTCATGCTGATTGGAGTGGTGGTGAAGAATGAATTCACCATAAACTTCAGTTTTAGTTTTTGTCAATAGATGGCCTACTGGATCACAGTGCCATTTGTAGAGTCAAGAACGTCAATGATGTTAAAAGATTTGTTGAGTAATATGACAGCATGTATTTGATATAATCAGCAGCAGTTTCTGTGCACCATTTTAGCAAAAGTTGGTTGAGAAAGAAGCAGAGATTAAAAGTTCTTTTTTTTTTAATTTATAGTTTGTTTGTTTTTTTAATTCTATTTTCCTTTTTAGTTACATTTTGTTAACTTTGTGTCCCAGCTGTATCCCACTCCCTCATTCCCTCCCCAACCATACACTCCCTCCCTGGTCTCCTCCCTGGCCATTTCCAAGTCCAATAGTGATAAAGGTTATGACAATGATGGGCATGAGAAATGATGCCTAGGAAATTATTCATATATTGAGATTGCATATTTTCTTGCTTACCTGTTTCAAAAGTAATACATAACTCAGATCAAATTCTCATTTTCATCCTCTTGAGAGAATTGTATCTTATTTTTCTCCACTGTTAATTACCACAAACTGTTTAAAAATTAAAGAGACGTTTATTTTAAAATACTTTGGAGCTATTTAGGAAGTTAATGAGAACACTCTTTATATAGTTCCCTGTTTCCATTTTATAGTTTAATTGTAGGTTCTTTGATTCAGCAATATTTAAAAATTATACTGTCAATGTCACAATTAATAAAGGTATGTTTTATCTGCTGAATAGCATTCAAAATATATTGTGACACAAAAGACTGGAAATGAATTTTTTTTAACAGAGAAAATCACCTGTGGTTATCATTAATTTCATGATCATCATAAGATTTCTTTACTTATTTAATATTATGTTCACTTGAAAAATAAGTGACATAATATGTATCTTCTATAAAGCATGGAATTGGGTCTTTCGTTTTGAAGTACAATTTATCTAAATGAGACACCATCTGTTTGTATTCAATGAAATATATTCTGGCAAATAGAAGCAACCTTTGAATCATTATGTTGTCCATTAAAATAGCAATAGGTTCAAGTTCAAGTTGTCCAAAACTGATATTTATGCAGTTTTAATTATAGCTAGGAGACATAGATCTGTGGTAGATGCATAACTATCTGGTCTTTTGTGAATTTCCATTATCACTACTGTGTGTCTTGCTAAACATTAAAATACAAGAGTAAACTAGCAACGTGATCAGATATTGAAATGTTCTTGTGACATGTTTGGCTACAGATTAATTGTGAACTCATTGGTTAGTTTTTGTTTTCTATTCTTTATGAATATGCTACACATGCTAAACTGATATAAATATACATTCTTTTAAATTAAATTTTCATGTTTTATATTAATTACAGTTTATTCACTTTGTATCCCAGGAGTAACCCTTTCCTTCATTCCTTCCCAATACCCCCTTCCCTCCCGCATCTCCTCCCATTCTCCTCTCCAAGTCCACTGACAGGGTAGGTTCTCCTCCCCTTAATCTTGAATTGCTTTTAGAGTTTAAAAAAAACACAAATTATGCTATCCAATATTGAATGGTATAAATTTCAACAATTTTGAGTTTACCTTTGAAGGCTTAAATTAGAAAGCTTCATATTTATGAAAGCAAGTTAATGATATTTGTAATGGTTATCATGATTATGATATTGATGATGATGACAACAAAAACATCTAACTTTGAATATGCCTCAATGATGAAATACATTTGCACAATATTTACCTCTTCCTTGTGCATAAATGGTAAAACAACATAATAGATGCATTTGTGGATGAAGGACTCTAAAAATGTGCTTAAATTGAGCATGTGAGGAACAGGAAGCCTGTAAAATTATTAGGTACAGAATGTCAGTATAGACAACAAAACAAGTCCCATCAGCAACAGTACAAGTCTGTGTACCAGGATATTCATTGTGCAGGTCAAAGGATAAAGGGGTAATGTAAATCGATGATGTTGCTGAAGAATTAAATGTTTCTAGACATAGGAGTATTTATTACACATAATAGTATTTATTATACTGTCCCTCCCAGATCTCAATCCCAATTAAATGAGCTACCTGCAGCCCATATGGCAGCTATGCTCAAGAGAGGCATTCACACTGTCTCTCTCCTAACTCAGGCTTTGTTAACTGATTATTAAAGTATTCAAGGCCCAACTCAGTGGAATAAAACTGCTGCCAAAACTCATACCATCTTTGACAACAGAAATGCCTTTTGTTTTCTCACTCCAGCTCCACACATGGTATCAGAGGAGACTGAGCCATCTGAATTTATAGACCTAGCAGAGAAATTGTGACTCAAGCAATTCCCCCTGAACAAGGCCTCAAGAGGGAAGGACAGGTGGTTCAGCTCAACAAACAGAGGCAGTTTAGATCCAGTCTTGCCTTCTCTATTGGCCACTGTTACTTCCAACCACACAAGAGCTATTTTCTTGATGACAGGCATTCTATTAAGACTCATTTTGTTATAAACCTGCTTAAACTTTTTGTATAACTACTGACCCTCCCTTGAGACCTATTTTAGGTCTTAGCATAACTGTACCTCCTCTGTTAACACCTGCTGTGGTCTTTAGCATGTCACAAGCCATTTTGCCTTTAAGTCTCCATTTTGAATATAAGGTAAAATAGAGCCCAAGTTCTCAGGCCCTATCTGCCTGAGACCAGAATACAATTCAGTAGCTCAAGACTTACTTATTGGTTAGAATAAAACAATAGATGATAAATAGATGTTATGCTTGAATTAAAGACAAATGCATGTTTTATTAGAATTAGGACCACAACATCTTGTTTCTTACCCAGGAAAGCTACAAAGCTCCCAAAAGCTCCCGACCCTAAATTCAGCCATTCAGCTTAAAATGCTTTGTCTAGCTACCTTGATACTAGAACTTGAAGCAAAAATTAATTCTTCCTTCTTAAACGAACACACTGTACCTGGAAAAAAATTATTTTTCCTGCTTTGTTATGGTTTACCCCCCCCCAAAAAAAAACCTCACTTTGGAAACAGCTCAGAGTCACAGCATTGCTCCTGATCTCAGATTGTGTCCTGGATGGGTCAATCTTTGTTCAGCATTCAATAAACGTCAATCAATCTGAGTCTAGTGTTCAAGTGGTCGGAGTGTGGTTATTCCTAAACTCTAACAGTGTCACTGACAGTCTGACTATGGGAGATTTTAGGGGGAAGAGTTTGCCCTAGAGATGCAAAAAGAAATAAACTGTGTGATCCATATTCCCTGCACTGTCGCTCCCACTGCTAGCAAGAGGCCACAAAGTGAGTGTCACCATCCAAACTTTATTGACTATAACACCTAATTGGGACACTAGACTGATTCTCCTCAAAGAAACAGATAGACTAGATGACCCTGTTCTACATTTAAAGCCACATATTAGAGCTGAACAAATTGATAGAGACTACTACAGTTGTATCCCATAAGAACCAAACACCATATAGCTTTCCAAAATTCCACCCTAAGGAAAAACCTTTAGTATTAACCTCTGTGAAAAACAGATTACAAAAGAAGTTGATTCAACTTACCACAAAAAAGTGGAAAAACACTCCCAAAATAAAATAACAGTTTTCAATAGCAAACATACCAATCAACATTTAGAAAGAAAATATAAACCTGCCAAGAATAAAATATGTAGCAAACCGGTAGTTCAGAGATTAAGAAATGAAATAGTTCTGAGATGATATAAAAGCTGAGAGAGGTCTCAGTCACAGCCCTAATTTTACAAGAAATACTTACATGAGTCGGAGTCATAGAAGTGCAAAGAAATAGCTACCATAATTAAATCATTTAAAACAGGTGAAGTAGATTCACCCATTCATTTAGACTGATTAAAAAAAAAGTCACGAAGACACACATGGGGGGGGCAAGATGGCGGCGCCGGGAGAACACTGTGTCTGAGAAGGAGGACAGCACTCTCCATGCAGTGACCAGGAGACTGAACTCTGGGACCTAAAACTTCAGCGATCGTGTTTCCCAGGTGAGGGGAGGCTCCCAGGGCATGGGAATCGGTCAGGTCCACTCTCGGCTGCCCAGCCAGAACCCTGAAGAGAACCCGGCTAACGCAAGCTTTGGGTCTCCAGGCTGGTGCTGCAAGCCTTCATGTCCCGATCCCTTTCCCAGGCTGATTGGTGGGCACAAGGGTGCCTGAGACAGGGAGTCCCAGTCGCAAGAAAACCCCAAAGGGAAGCAAAGTTGCAAGACTGATCACGGGTCACCCAGTCTTTCCCTGGAAGGTCTCTCGGACCTCGGGTACCCACTGCCATCACAACTGAGCTCCCGCTGCGCACGGAGAGGAGCTGAGCGCCCAGCTCAAAATCCCTACTCTCTCTTGGGAGGAGGCATAAGGCAGAATCTGCCACAGACCACATTGTCTGTACCCCAACCCGAGATCAGGGCTGAGAAAACCCAATCCTTTCAGGCACTCCCTCAAACGCTGCCATAACCCTGCCCTGGCAGAGCAGAAGGACAAAGAGATGCACAGCGGCTTCACAGTGCCAGAACTCCAGTGCTGCCGGCTGCTCCTAGCAAACAAACGACAGCTCGGGATCTGGGACTGTGGTCATTCTACAAGTCCTGAGATTCTCCTGGGTCCAGCGCAATAAGGTCTAACAGCAAGTTCTATCACCGGCGCCCCCCCCCGACCCTTGGTAGAGAAACCCCGGCTCAGGATTGGACCGAGAAGCCCCAACCGCTTCTGGCACTCCCCTGAGAGCACCTCCATAGGCTTGCCCTAGCGGAGGGGAAGGTCAGAGGGGAAGAACAGAGAGGCAGCCTGCCAAGGACACAGCACCCTCTCTTCAGCTCACCCAGCGGCCCCTAGCAGAGAAACCCAAGCTCTGGATCTGAGGACACTCAACCCTACCTGGTACTCTCTCAGGATCAGCAAACATAGGTTCTACCGCTGAAATCAATCAATTAGAGCATAAGTTCTACCGCTGAAATCAATCAATTAGAAACAAATAAAACTATTCAAAGAATCAATGAAACAAAAAGCTGTTTCTTTGAGAAAATCAACAAGATAGACAAACCCTTAGTCAAACTAACTAAAAAGCAGAGAGAATCTATCCAAATCAACAAAATCAGACATGAAAAGGGTGACATAACTGCAGACAATGAAGAAATTCAAACAATCATGAGGTCATACTACAAAAGCCTATGTGCAACAAAATTTGAAAACATAAATGAAATGGACAATTTCCTTGATAGATTCCATCTCCCAACATTAAGTCAAGATCATCTAGAAAGACTGAATAGCCCTATATCTCCCAAGGAAATTGAAGCAGTCATTCACAGTCTCCCCTCCAAAAAAAGCCCTGGGCCAGATGGCTTCAGCGCAGAATTCTACCAGGCCTTCCAAGAAGTGCTAACACCAATTCTCCTCAAACTATTCCACAAAATAGAAACAGAAGGTACATTACCAAACTCATTCTATGAAGCGACAGTCACCCTGATACCTAAACCACACAAAGACCCAACAAAAAAAGAGAACTTCAGACCTATCTCTCTTATGAACATTGATGCAAAAATACTCAATAAAATACTTGCAAACCGAATCCAAGAACACATCAAAGATATCATCCAC
>REGO01000339.1:1992581-2025509 GCA_010120015.1 Rhombomys opimus
CAGCACAGACTCTAAGAGCAACAATCAATAAATGGGACCTCATGAAACTGAAAAGCTTCTGTAAAGCAAAGGACACTGTCATCAAAACAAAAAGAGTGCCTACAGACTGGGAAAGAATCTTCACTAACCCTTTATCTGACAGAGGACTAATATCCAGTATATACAAAGAACTAAAGGGACCCAGAGGAGACAAAAACTCCGCAAGGAGATCAACAGGGTCAGCTAACTTAGTTCCCACTTTGAACTCCCTCACTGGGATCAGATCTTCCCCCTTAATTTTCCAGCCCAGTTCTTGGCCTTTCAACTTTTTATTCGATGAATTGAAAGGTAATGGAGAACAATGCTTACAAAACACTATGCCAGGAAATGCCTTGTAATAATGACAATTCAAAGTCCAGCCTGCACAAAGATTATTTGCAGGCACAGTAATCAGCACTTGAAGATACAAAAATAATCTTCACACAGTTCACAAAAAGATTATCCCCACTGACAACTTTAATACCTCTGGCTGGAATACATATACACCTTTAATACATACCTTTAACCCGAAAAATGACATCTACTTGCAGACAAAGAGGTGAATCAGACAAAGATTTGACAGAATGAGTCAGAGATAGGATAAGCTCACAGGAAAACAGACAAGAAAGGGGCTACTTAAGAGCAGTGAGGGTAGAGAGGAAAGTTCACCTACAAATGAATTTTCATGGTAGACATAAATGGAAAATATTGAGCTCAATACTAAGAAATTAAACACAACACCATAGAAACTCAACAGGTCCCATCATGATCAAACATGGTTGACGTCCACCAAACTTAAAGGAAATCCTCAAAACAGTCTTCCCTAGAAAATCAGAGGCAAGAGAAATGGCCCAGACAAATGAGACCATGAACCACATTTGCAGAGAGCTAGATTCTGTTCTAAAAACCCCTGTTGGTTAACTCAAAACTGTCTGTAACTCAGGATCCAGGTAACCTAAGTCTTCCGATCCTCTGTGCACACCTGCAGTCATGTGTGCAAATTCCCACATAGAAACCCAAGCATACGCATAATTGAAGTAAATATCAATCCCTTAATAAAAAAGAAAAGCAGAACAGGATCCTGTGGTATGGAGAGTGGATGCCTTGTTCAAAGGCCCATACTGCATCAACATTTTTGGACAAATGTTGGAAACAAAAGGCAAAAATAGACCAATAAAGTTATTTTCTCTTTGTTATTATAGTTCAACAGAGTTCAGTTGGTTAGGTTGGAAGAAACACAACCGTAAACAGGATCCTGCAAAAGTTTAAAATTTAATACAGTCATTTCAAATGAGCAGATTCATGAGATAAAATGCATAGAAAAGAAACACGTAACAAATCTAAACCCACCTATATATAACCCATTCCTAATCCCTAGGCTGTGAATCTTTATCCAACTGCAGCTACGTTAACATTAGAAGGTGTGATTCTAATAGCAAGCAATCTGACAGATGAAGAATCAAAAGCCCAAACTATCATATGATCAGCATCATTTTTGTTTTCAAGATGAATAAATAGAAAGGGCAAGGAAGTACTGACACGTACCATGAAAGTTTGTAAGAGCAATGACAAAACAAAGGGATGAAAATTTTGGGACTTATGGATTATGTTATCAAGGCAGTAAAAGGCTAAGAAATTTAGCCTTCACTTTGTGTACAAACATACTTTCATTGCCACCTTAAAGCACATGCCACCCTCTAAAGATAACTTTCAATAAATAAGAATATCAAACATGAGCCTACTTGCTGTGTGTTGTATCCTTATTTTCATCCAAAAATGAGTAGTGTAATAATATTATTTAACTTATAAAGTAAAAGCTTCTTAAAAGGTGGGTTTGACATGAGTCTAGTCATATCGGAGTCAACCAGATACTATAAATAAAGTCTTGCTGACTAGGTTATATCTTTTATCAACAGAGTTGTCATTATAAGGTCGAAAGACAAACAGTACCAGTGAGATCATGAATGCCATCCTCGTTTTCCTTGAGAACTTCAACATAATCTGATTTGTTTTGTTTTAGATTTATAAGACTTTCACAGTGTCTTTAAACAAGTCAGTTGTTATCAAGTACTTTGAATATTTCTCTATTTGCTGTATTTACTGTTTTATTATTGAGTGGCACACTTTCCTGTAAGTTTCTTGTCTTTTGGTTATTTGCATGGTTTATAAATAACATTTACTTTAGTATTTCTCTCTTTCTCTCTCTGTGTATGTGTACATGTGTATGTCTGTGTACGTATGTGTGTGCATGCTAGGGAATGTGTTGAGGTCAGACAAGAACTTTGAGGAGGTCAGATCTCTCCTTCCACCATGTAGTTTTGTAACTGACTCATATCTTGATGCTTGGTGGTAAGTACATGCATACAGTAAGTCTTCTTCCCAGCTTTTATTTATTATTATTTAGATACTTGACATTGATTAAAAGATTAGTTAAAGTTAAAAAAAAACTGTTTTAAAACTATTTGGTTAGGTATAATGGTTTATCCCATCACTCAGGAAGCAGAGAAAAGTGAATCTCTGAGTAGTAGGCTACCCTGGATTGTATACTAAGACACTACTACTGCTGCTGCTGCTACTAGTAATAGTAATAATAATAAACAATTACAATGTAATTTTTAAACTACATTGTTTTCAGGGCCTAGAAAGATGGCTCAGTCAGCAAAGTTTCTACATCACAAGCATAACAACTTGAGTTCTAATCTCCACCACCCTTGTAACAAAATAGTGTGGTAGTGAATCCCTGTTGTATTATCATTTGGGGGCAGAGAAATAGATAGGGAGAACCCTGAAATTCATTAACTAAGCACATTCAGCTAAATCCATGAGGTTCAATGAAAGATTTGATCTTCTTAATCTTCTCTTGTTTTATGCCTTCAGCAGAAGAGATGCTTGAATTCAACATCTCACTTCTACTTGCACATTTACACATGAACACATGAATTCATCCACCCAGCAACACATTAAAAACCATCTACAAGAGCCAGGCCCTATGGCACATGCCTGTAATCCCAGCACACTGGGAGGCAGAGGCAGTCTGATCTCTATGAGTTTGAGGCCAGCCTGGTCTACAAAGTGAGTCCAAGCTACACAAAGAAACCTTGTCTTATAAAAAAAATCCTATAATATAGGATAAACATACTAAAATCTGTATACCTAAAGAAGCTAAACAGGAAGGAGGTTCTGGGGTAAGTTGATCAATCCTAACTTAGAAAGACAATTGGAATGGAGATTGGAAGTAGAAGAAACCAAGAAACAGGGCAGGAGCCTACCATAGAGGGACTCTGAAAGATTCTACGGAGCAGTGTGTCAAAGCAGATGCTGAAACTCATAACCAAACCTTGGGTAGAGTGCAGGGAATCATATGAAAGAAGGGGGAGTTAGTAAGACATGGAGAGGATGGGAGCACAGAAAGGACCAAATATATCTGGGCACAGGGATCTTTTATGAGACTGAATCTCCAGCAAAGGACCATGCATGGATATAACCTAGAACCCCTGTTCACAAGTAGCCCATGGCAGCTCAGCATCCAAGTGGGTTACCCTAGTAAGGGGAACAGGGACTTTCTCTGACATGAACTCAGTGGCTGGCTCTTTGACTCCCCCCACACCCCAGAGGGAGGGACTTCTTGCAAGGCCACAGAGGAGGATGTTGCATCCAGTCCTGATGAGACCTGATAAACTGGGGTCAGATGGAAGGGGAAGAGGACCTCCCGTATCAGTAAACTTAGAGCAGGGCAGGGAGAAGATGAGGGAGGGTGGGCGGGATTGGGAGGGAATGAGGGATTGACCCACAGCTGGGATACAAAGTAAATAACCTGTAATTAATATAAAAATAAAAATTAAAAATGACATCTACACCAAAAAAAATTTACAATCTTAGAGAAAAACCACATATTTTAATTAAGTGCAAGTCCAAACTTAAACTCTCCACTCATCTCCCCATGTCTTCCATCTATCTTTCATCTCCAGTTACTTGCCAAACTATAGTCTTTGTGATGCATGGATCCAGGCCTAATAAAAATTGCTTCCTGTCTGCTTGTCCCTATGTCTTTCTCACCACTCTTAACAAAGGGATTTTCTCTCTATCTATTGAGTAGTAGAAAAATCATGGCATAGGAGGGGATGAGGGAGTCTTTACAGAAATATTTAATAGAGTTTATGTGGGAAGAGGTTATATCACTGCTCCAACCAACTCAGAAGAGTAAACAAAAACCCACCACCAGCCTGTATCCACAGGTCAGTTGCAACATTTATGGGGGATATTTTTTGAATAAGTTTTCTTTCAACCTCTTGGCTGTTTTCAGCATGTGTTTACTACAACACAGAGACATTACTTTGGAGCAAGGGAATGCAAGAGAAAATAATTTAAGATTAAAGCTGTGCATTATATTTCAGGTTCTAGTACATGAATGCATAGACACTACAAGGCAGGATAGATCAATTTTTACATTGTTCTCTCAATGGCGGTTTAAACTTAGACTGAACACACACGGGAAAAGCAGATGATATGTCTTCTAAAATGATCTAGAAGTGTATTATGAACTTGGCTGTGGAGTCCAACAAAACTTCTGACTTTTCAGTCAGGGTCAGGGGATCCTCTTATAAAATTGTGTGGGTTTCCTCTTCTCTGGAGTGCTGTAAGCCACAAACCCATGAAGTCAGAAGGAACAGTGTTGGGATGCAGGGCTTGGAGGCCAAGCAAGTACAAAGGAAAATTACATCAGGGAACCACTTCAGCAGATAGTTCAACTTTATTCATGGTGGGTAAACAATGACTTTACAGTCCTTGGAGAGTAGATGGGGGTGGGGCACCCAGGAGAGGTGTACATAATTGGTTGGAAATAGGAATCCCCAGGATTCTTGATTTGCATTTGGCAGCAAGCTCCTATTATTTGAAAGAGAATACAGTGTGTAATTATGCTATAAGTGACAGGAGAGAGCTAGCAAAGACTAAAGGCCTTATATCAAATGTGGTTAGAGGCATCTGTGCCAAAAGACTCTCTCTGGATAAGATCAGACCCTTCTTGGGAGAGGGAGTGCTTCATCTAACATGAGGCTCATAAAAATCTATCAGGACTGGGAGGACTGCAAACTCAAACAAGAGGGTCCTATTTGAGGTTGGGTAGCAACAAAATTGTATCTCTACAGCACTAATGGTAACAAGTACATAGAGACAAAATACACACATACATACTTACAAAAAAACTGTAATTGTACAAATTAATTTGAAATCAAATACAACACTAAAGATAATAAATTAAATAACACTAGCTTGATAAAACTTATGTATTTAATATAACTACAAATTTGACTGTTTTATATTAACATTATCTTTTTCTGTTAAGATTTTATCTGATATTAAGATAAAAATCTATTTTTATTTTAAGGTAAATCTTTACTAAAATATAACAAAAGAATATAAATTGTAAGGCTACAATCAATGAACTTTCACAAACTTAGCACAACTCAAAATTTGCATAGAAAACTGATCATAACACAAACACATTCTTGAGTTTTATTTACAACCTTTATACTTTCACCCATAATGGAAAAATGTCATCAACAGCTTTACTTTTATTTAACCTAATGTAGATGAAATTGTTAAGTCTCGCATATCATACTTACAATTGTTCAGAGAAAATAATTCCGTTTTTAATTATATAACTTTTATTAGCATATTTCCATAGGCTGATGACTCATTATTTTATAATAAACCAATTCGACAATAAATGAACATTTTGTGTTTCAGTTTTCTGAAAATGATGAGTAGCATACTTTGAATATTTTCTATTGAGTATATAACAAAATCTGTGGAATTTTTAGATCAAAATAGGTGTTCACAGTCAGGATTTAATTAGTCTTCAATAGAGTAATTGTGCTGATTCAGAAGCAGTTGCTCACTAAGTAATACCTAATCTTCTCTTACTTTTTCTCAGTATCTTTTATGCTGATGGTAGCAGTGTAGATTTTAATTGTATTTCTATAAAGAGAAACAAAACTAAAACATTGACTCCTGTTTATTAACAATTCTAAAACCCTGTTTGACAACAACACAACCGCAATACATGTGGTCTACAGCTTTTCCTGCCTGCAAAATGTACTCGGACAATGTTGACATACAATTGCTAGGGCAAAAGTTTAAGAGAATTACCAAGCAGTGTCTGATCTGATTATAAGCCACCACACAAGATGGGAACCATACTTGACACTGCTTGTGTGACTAAGAAACTGGGACTAGATAGCTCAGCTATCTAGAATAAAACCAAATGCTACTATTCTAAAAAATGATAACAATAAAATAGCAATAAAAACTGCATGGCATAGAAACAGAAGGGAGGATCAAAGGAACTGAATGGAAGACCCAGAAATAAACCCAAACACCTATGAATACTTGATTTTTGACAAAAAGCCAAAACCATTCAATGGAAAAAAAGACAGCAACTTCAAAAAATAGTGCTGGTCCAATTGGATATCTACATGCAGAAAAATGAAAATAGATCCATATTTATCACAAAACTAAAGTCCAAGTGGATCAAAGACCTCAACATAAAACAAGACACACTAAATCTGTTAGAAGAAAAAGTGGGGAAGAACCTAGAACTCATTGGCACAGGAGACAACTTCCTGAACAAAACACCAACAGCACAAGCTCCAAGAGCAACAATCAATAAATGGGACCTCATGAAACTGAAAAGCTTCTGTAAAGCAAAAGACACTGTCGTCAGAACAAAACGACAGCATAATGACTGGGGAAGGATCTTCACCAACCCTATATCTGACAGAGGGCTGATATCCAGGATACAGAAAGAACCAAAGAAGTTAAAAAGCAATAAATCAAGCAATCCAATTAAAAGATGGGGTACAGATTTAAACAGTGAATTCTCTGTAGAGGAACATAGAATGGCAGAGAAACACATAAAGAGATGCTCAATGTCCTTAGCCATCAGAGAGATGCAAATCAAACAACCCTGAGATTTCACCTTACACCCATCAGAATGGCAAAGATAAAAAACTCAAGTGACAACACATGCTGGAGAGGTTGTGGAGAAAGGGGAACCCTCCTCCATTGCTGGTGGGAACGTAAACTAGGAGCAACCACTTTGGAAATCAATCTGGCACTTTCTCAGACAATAAGAAATAGCGCTTTCTCAAGACCCAGGTATACCACTCCTAGGCATATATCCAAAAGAGTCTCAAGTACACGAAGACATTTGCTCAACGATGTTTTTAGCAGCTTTATTCGTAATAGCCAGAACCTGGAAACAACCCAGATGTCCATCAACAGAGGAATGGATACTGAAATTGTGGTGCTTTTACACAATGGATTACTACTCATCAGTTAAAAACAAGGAAATAATGAAATTAGCTGGCAAATAATGGGATCTAGAAAAGATCATCCTGAGTGTGCTATTCCAGAAGGAGAAAAACACACATGGTATATACTCACTCTAAGAAGTTACTAGGGCTATAAGATAGGATAAGTATACTAAACTCTGTACACCTAAAGAAGATAAACAAGAAAGAGGACCCTGGGGTAAAATGATCACTCTTCACTTAGAAAGACAAATGGGATGGACATTGGATGTAGGAGAAAACAAGTAACAGGACAGGACAGGAGCCTAACACAGAGGGCCTCTGAAAGACTCTACCTCGCAGTATATCAAAACAGATACTGAGACCCATAAACAAACCTTGGGCAGAGTGCAGGGAACCATGTGAAAGAAAGGGAAATTAGTATGACCTGGAAGGGACAGGAGCTCCACAAGGACCAAATATATATCTGCGCACAGGGGTCTTTTATGAGACTGATTCTCCAACCAAGGACCATAACCTAGAACCCCTACTCAGATGTAGCCCATGATAGTTCAGAATGCAAGTTGGTATCCTAGTAAGGGGAACAGGGACTATTTCTGACATGAACTCAATGGCTGGCACTTTGACATCCCCCCCCCCTCTAAGGGGGGGAATCCGCCTTGCCTGGCCATAGAAGAGGACTTTGCAGCCAGTCCTGATGAGACCTGATAAGCTAGGGTCAGAAGAATGGGGAGGAGACCTCTCCTATCCATGGACTTGGAAAAGGGCAGGGAGGAGATGAGGCAGGGAGGGTGGGTTTGGGAGGGAATGAGAGAGTGGGCTACTGCTGGGAAACAAAGTGAATAAACTGTAACTAATATTAAAAAAATAAAAATTAAATAAAGGAAAAAATGATAACAATAACATGACTCCTAATGATGTTCTACAACACTTATAGATCAATGATGCCTTATTTAGCTGTCATCAAAGAGGCTTCCTCCTGCAGCTGATGGAAACAAATACACAGCTAGATATTATGCAGAGAGATGGGGAGGGTGGGAAGAATGGAGGGAGGGAGAGAGAGAGAGAGAAGAGAGAGAGAGAGAGAGAGACAGAAAGACAGAGAAAGAGACAGAGAAAGAAAGGGATTGGGAGCAGAGTTCTAAATGGAATGACTTCATCAAAAACCTTCCCTCAGAGCTCAGAGGAATCCTCTGAAGTAGAAAACGAAAAGGTGTAAGAGCTGAAGGAGATGGAGGGCACCGGGGAGAAGGCGGCCTTCTGAATCAACTGAGCAAAGTTCATATCAGCTCACAGAAACTGAAGCAGCAGGCACTGTGCCTTCAGAAGTGTACAACAGGTCTTCTGTGTGTAGCTTATGGCTTCTGCTTAGTATGTTTACGAGTCTCCTGTGTGTGTGAAGGAGTGGGACTCTGTTTCTTATGCATTTATCTTGGGACTCTTTTCCTTTTATTTGTTTACCTTGTCCAGCTGCGATAGGATGGTTTATGTTTTATCTCATTTTATTTTGTTACATTTTGCTGTTATCTCTTAAACATCTGTTCTTTTCTAATAGAGACAGAAGTAGGTGGATAGGGATGGGAGAAGAGGTGGACCTAGGAGGATAAAAGGAAGAGAAACTGTAATCAAGATTTATTATATGAGAAAAAAATCTATTTTTAATAAAAGGAAAAATAAAAGTAAAAAAAAAATAAAAATAAAACTGATAACATTTTTGTTTAATTTTGTCTATTTCTGTTTAGCTTATATACTTCTATATATTTACTTATTTCATAAATGTCAGTACTTTCCCTTAATCTTCTTTATCAGACTGAAAGTAAGCTTTCAAATTCTTGACAGATAACTCCAAAACTAGATAAGATCTGACATTAGTACAAGTTTCTATCTCCGCTTACCTTGCCCCTGTCTTTCTCAGTATTTGTGTGCATGCGTGTGTGTGTGTATTCATGTATGTGTAGCTGTATTATGTCTCTCTGTGGTTGCACATGTGTGCATGATGGCCAGATGTCAATTCTGAGTATTTTTCCCTAGGCACTATCCAACCATTTCTTTTCTTGAAACTGTGTCTTTCAGCGACACCTGAGATTCTCTACAAAGGCTAGTCTGACTGGTGAGAGAATTCTAACCACCTGTTTTTGCCTCTAGGTTGCTAGAGCTAAAAGCACCCTCCAACACTACCTGCATTTTTATGTGCGATCTGGAGATTAAACTGAAGTCCTCAGGCTTGCAGGATAATAATTTTACTGACAGCTAACTCCCAAGACTCTGCACTTTTTCCATTATTTTGGCTGTGTAGTTATGATATTTTAAGACGCCTACATAATGGTCTCATCAGTGAAACCTGATGTGCCCTCTCCTTTGAAATGCATAGAGTCTGGGCTGATTATACAAACCCAAGTAGAAAATGTGTTCGGTCAGTACGGTTTGAAACTTTTGTAAAATTGCCTGTATTTGATTTTCTTATAATCACTTGGATTTTAAACTTTGAATACAGCTTCTGATTCAACTGGTCTCTGATTCTCAAATATTCCAGGAAAAAAAAAAAGTGAGCGTACTGCTGGTTTCATGCTCTGGCTTATGAACCCTCACATTGTCGGACTTCATGCATCCTGCAGGTGAAGTTCCCATGGGCTATGAATGTGTACGGAAATGAAGTTATGTGTCCTACGGAAGCCTCAGATTCTCTGCTTTGCAGGTATCAAAGAGTCTGTAATCTGTTTTTAGCAGTTTTACGCAATAAAACATGCTTTCAAATGTGTCCTACTGGACAGCATTAGTAGAATTGTTGGTATTCCCCTATATTATGCTCTTCCATAAGGCTTTCAGGTAATTGCTATTTTTAGAAAACTCTCAGAGTGCTATGCAATGAAACTAGTCGTTTATCTTGTGAAGTAAAAAGGAAATAAGTAATGAAATAAAATCAAGATATGAATCATAAAGTAGGATATACAATGTAAAGTTCAGACAGACTCAACGAATGTCAGTTAACTCTATAATACGCTCCCTCCACACTGCAGAGAGGGAAAGTAGGATGTGAAAATAGAACAGGATGAACAGGGAAATAAGAAAAATACAGAAGGCAAACAGGCAGTAAATTAACTGTTTTTCCATGTAATTTAACACTTCCTGGATTCATAAGAACTGATTTTTGGATTAACCTGAGGGTGACAATTCATCTTTTGCACTTTGAATCTAGTGTTTACTTTTATCTTGACTCATATTTTTCTCGTTTGTTGATTTGTCTGCTATAATTGCCTTCTTCCTAAAGGACACCATGAACTACTTATCTTTAAGCTATACACATATTGGACAGCTGCACTTTAGTGTAAATTAACAAAGTTTATTTTTTTCTTATTAATTGCATCCTTTACAGTCTCGCACATGCATTAAAACTTTCATCACTGTCAACATTTAATTTTGAAAGTTGCCCAAATTTAATCATTCTCATGAAGTTAATGTAAGCATGAGGATAAAAAGCTAGAAAGAAAGGCTGTTTTTCATCAAAATGAAATTCCTGCAGGCTAGTGATACAGCACATTGCAATTACTCATCAAGCTTCTCGTTTTTCTTCTGAGTAAGATCAGAAAGAAAGCGTATCATCAACTTGAAACAGTATCTGCTTGCATCTTCTGTTTTTTAAAGACTTATTTTATTTCTGTGCATTTGCAAGGAAATGTCTACCATTTGTGTTTTGATACTTAAATAGGTACTGGGAAATACACTTAAGTCCTGTGGAAAAGCAAAAATCACTCTCAACCATTCAGCCATCTCTCCAGCCCCAGTTCTGTTTTTATTTGTGTATTAAACTTGCATACTAAAATCCTTTATATATAACTCAATAAATGTAACATATTTAACAGTTGAAATTAAATTATAATATCATGTGTAGAAGTTATGTATCAGAAAACAAACACTTAATTCATATTTGGTTATGGTTTTCTTGTTATTTATTCTTCATAAATGTATTATAATAATACCAAACATTTGCTATTATTATGAGTGGAAATGGCAGGAGAAACATACCCAATCTTTTTTTTGAGTGATAAAACAGTATATTCTATAGTAAAGAATTAGGAAAACAAAAGTGTTTTGCTCTCAGTTAAGGAGGCTTGAAGTCTATGAACCAGTCTATAATGAAACTTCAGTCTGCTTGTGAAACACGAGGCCCTGCTGCTGGATCCTCTCATAACAATTATTTCAGGGCAAATCATTCTGTCCTGAGCCTCTTTGTAGTTACATTCGCCCGATTATCTGCCAATGCCCTACATAGCAACAACATTGCTGTATCAGAGATTAGAGATTAGCATATAAATATTAGCATACAAATTAGACATTGATATGTACACCATAGTATAACACGTAAAAGACATTTTCATTATTCTTCACTTCCAAAACCAAACCGAACAGAAAAAAGAACATTTTCAAGGAGGGCCGGTACTTTCCCCTGATCCCACTGTCAGGGAGGCTGAAGAATGAGAGGTAAGAGTACAGAACCACGCTCATCATCATAGTAAGTTACACATGAAGTAAGTATACGTTTGTTTTACCAATGTTTTAGGATAATTTAGATTCCGAAAATGGAAACAGTATTTTAATCTTTAGTTTACAACATTACCCAGTACATTTAATACTGAAAAATCAGCATGTTCTACACTTAAGTCGTCCCAAACGGAATGCGACATTATCGACAAGTAGCACTGTGAGCCCTGGGTCCTTCCTCACAGAATTCCAAACTGATGGGAAGCCTGTGCACTCCAGCTGAGGTGGCAGCAGAACCATGAGGGCTGCGGGCAGATTTGGGACACTTTGCACTCGGCGCCAGTCCTGACACACAGCTTCATATAGTCAAAAAGACACCAGTCTGCTCCCAAAGTCCATCCTCGGAGGGAGACAGCCCTTCACGAATTCAATGGCATCATTCTCCTGTCTGGTTTTATTCCCCAAATATGAGCTTCTGAATGGCAACTGTTGACTACCCAGAGGGAGTCTGGGTGCCTGGGGGAACATCTGGATCACCACACTTAACAGTGTGTGTGGAGACGAAAATCTGAGCTCTCAGCTCCTCCCTTAGGAGCGAGAGCTAATCAATGGGTCAAAATGCCCCAAACACCAGACAGAACTCCGTTTAAGAATGATTTCTGTAATGTAAGCAGGCTTGGAGGTGGGTTAAGAGTTAAGGGGTGGCATGGCGTGTGAGAATTAGACCAATGCTTCTTCCCCCAACTCCTTTTCTCTGGGTTTGACAGCAAGAGAAAACATAAAACATTAAAACAAAGTGAATCAAATGATTCTCTCACTGTCACTTTTAGTAGCTCAAGAAAAGGGTTGTTTAACTTTTGATCCAACCTTTTTGGGGCTCTTCTTTGCTATGTAGATAAGACTGTATCTGTGCTACAATTATAGGACCTGCAAGGAAAAAGAAAGGTTGGAGGAAAAGAAAGGTTAATATGCTCTTCCAAATGTCTACCTCAATACATGGATAGGAGTCTTCTCATATGTCATAGGTATTCACAAAGACTGGGCTTAGTTTTATTAATAAATTGGTTTTTTTAAAAAAATATGTAATATTGTGTGTTTACAACACACACACATAATAGTCAATCAAAAACTATTTCTGAATTTCATTTCATATTTAAGATAATATTCCATAAGAGAGGAAATTTTGACAAAACATGTGAGCAGTTTTAATGTCATTGGTTTTTTTTTTGGCAAGAATATCATTTTCTCAATTTTTAATTAAAATTCTGTAAATTTATTTTTCATATGGGTGTTTTGTACATTACCTTCATGCCTGAGGACAGAATACAAGGACAGATTTCCTGAATATATATGCATATGGGTGTGAGACACCAGGGGGCAATGGGAACTAAATGCCGGTCCTCTGGAAGAGCAGCCAGTTATTTGAACTACAAATTGTCTTTTAACCACCATGTTGTAAAACTTGTAACAGTTAATAAAAATTAACAAAACTACTTTCCAATAAAATTAGTGTATATAACAGTTCTAAAGAGTCCTAAAGTTTTAATTTCAATATCTGCTTTAGTAATTTTCAGTGTGCAGACATGCAGGTTTTATTAATATTGTAAAGATGATGTTTATATTTAAGATTGTAAATACAGGTCATTAGGCTAAATGCAGAGTCTACTTAGTGATAATAATGCATAGGAATAAAAGTTACACCCATATAAATAACGCTCAATAATTATTTTTCAGATCTAAATTTTCCACAGAACTAAGTAATCACTTTCATAAACATTGAAAGCAAATTGATTTTTTGCTTTTTATTGTAATCCTGAAATATAATACATTTGATTTGTGACTCCAAACTAGGTAGTCTTTGATTGGCTTGCAAAGATGCTTTATTTGGGCAGTGTTATAAAAGTAGACAAGCATAATGTTTCCATAGACAACTCTTTTTTCATTAATTCTCTCCTAATACGTTGTGCTGAGAGATGCTTACCTAAACACACATTCACAGGTATCTACACAGATTATTGCTTTTCTAACACACATCCCAGGAAAGATTAATTCAGAGTCTAAAAGTAATTCATAACATATTTGAAGTAAGTACAAAAGTAAGTGACAGATATCTTTCTGCCTGTGTGTATACATGTTTATGTGTAGAGGTATATATGCACGTGTGTGTGTGTGAAAAGTCCAAAAGTAATTGCTGAGTCTCTCTCACTTGCACTCCCACTACATTTTAAGACAGGTCTCCTACTGAGCCCAGGACTCTCCAAAGAGGCTAAAGGGACTAGCAAACAAACTGGTAGGATACCGTGTCTACCTCCACATTGTTAGGGTTATGGGTACATGCTGCTCTGCCTGGCCTTTTTTTTTTTTTTCTTGGATCGTATTTGGTTACTCATATACTTTCAGTTAGTCCCATATGTAAGAAAAAGTAGAAACACAGTAGTGCAGTTTCCCTAGGGAGATAAGGCAGCGAGCATCACTACAATGAACAAATTATCTGATGGAGAGATAAGAAAGATAGAAAAATGGAGCAGTATGTGTACTATGGAGAGAGGCAGAATATGCTATTTGCTGCAGTCCATGTTGATGCCTCTGGGACATGCTGCCATGAGAGCCATATGTATTCCAGTGGCCTGTGCTTCCACCTGAGGCCATGGTGATATCTACCATCCTGGCTTCCTAGGAGGGCCTTGTCAAGGTCAACAGGACTACTGCAGCTGAGGGTCATGGTTTGTGCTAAAACTAGAAACCACAGGGAAGCCCATAATCATGCTCCTGTGACTGTGAAGAGCAAGGAGATACTTTTTCAGTGATATCAATGATTTCAGGCCATAGTTGAGAAAGAACATGGAAAGTTTCTGTGACAACTCCTACCGTTACCATAACCTGTAGAAGAATTCCTCAACAGAGAAACTCTGGCTGGAATACACTCCCTTAATCCCTCAGGCTGGAATCTAGATGAAGACATACCCTTAATCACTTTTGCTGAAATTGAGTACACATCTTTACTCCCAAAACATGACGTGTAATTGAAGGGCAGACAAAGTGATGAATCAAAAAAAGATTTGACAGAATGAGTCAAAGATAAGATACACCCAACTCTCATGGGGACAGAAAGGAAAGCAAAGCCACTTGACAGGAAAGAAGCACAAAAAGAGAGCAGGGGAGTTATTGAAGACAGTACAGTAGAGTCCAGTACACATCAGTATAGTTCAGTGCCTTTCAGCTGAGTGGAGTTGAGTTCAATTTAGTGCAATTCAGTTCAGTTGGTGGAGCTCAAAAAAAATTTTCTTTTCCAAGCAGTGGAAAGTGAGAAGTAGAGAGAAGCCAGTTTGATTTCAGGCAGTTTGGAGAGTTTTGAGCCAGAACAGGTTTGTTGAACCAACCAGCCAGAGTTCAGAAAGAACTAGAAAGGTGAGCTTATTCAGCAGTAAGTCTCAGAAGCTGAAAACATTCTCTAGATAACTAACAGGTGAAGTCTGGAAACTGAAGCCTTCAAGGTCTGGACTTTCGGAAGATTGGATTAAAAGGAAGCTAGACATTTCTAATCCTATGACTAGCCTAAGGAGAGATGTATAGAAACACTCTGGACTCAGCCCAAGCCATCTATTCATAAAGGGAATGGCTCTCATCTCATAGTTTCATCTGAGTAAATAAAAGCAACATTTACATCAACTCCCATCCCTCCATAAACTAGTAGCCTAAATGGGTGGCCATCAAAGAGAACTCTTAAAAAGTGGCGATAGGGAGGCTGAAGTATAGATCTCCACAGCTGTTGGTTTCTAAAAGAGGTGTGGGAGGAGAAAGAAGTTAGTTCTATGTAAGAGGCAAGACGATGTTCCAGTGAGCATATAGATAAGAAAAATCGGGTGTTTTTGTTTGTTTGTTTGGGAAGATCACAAAGATTGAAGTCAGACAAGGAAGGACTGGAAAATGAGTATGATCAGGGCGCATGTTGTGAAATTCCCAAGGAATCAATAAAAATATGTTGGAAAAAATACAGTGGAACACATGCAATAGGAAAACATGTATATGTGTTGTGTGTGTGTGTGTGTCTGTATATATATACACACATATATATACACACATATATATACACACCATATATATAATATATATATATATATATATATATATATATATACACATATATATACACACATATATATATACACACCATATATATAATATATATATATATATATATATATATATATATTATAGGTATGGATTAGTGCTTGTCAGACCAAAAATAAAAGGATTAAGGAAGCCAGAATAGATAAAGTAAGTTCTTCCTTAGTGTCACAGCCTGTGATTCCATATCTCAATCAGTTGCCTCAATCAGAGGCCTTCGATGGTAGGCTCCTGTCCTGTTCCCTGGCTTCTCCTGCTTCCGATGAACTACCAAACAATTCTTGCTGAGATATGCTGATACTAAAGAATAGTTTTTCTATTAATTTAAAATGTAAAAAATAATAATAATAAAATAAAATAAAATAAAATGTAACCCCAAAGTAATAATTTTTAAAAAATGAATTTTTATTATTTTTATATGAATTACAGGTTATTTACTTTGTATCCCAGTTATAGTCCCCTCTCTCATTCCCTCACAACCCCACCCTCCCGCCCTCATCTCCTCCCATTCCCCTCTCCACATCCACTGCTAGGGGAGGTCCTCTTCCCCTTCCATCTGACCCTAGCTTATCAAGTATCTTCAGGACTGGCTGCAATGTCCTCTTCTGTGGCCTGGCAAGGCTGTTCCTCCCTTGGGGAGGGGGTGTTAAAGAACCAGCCATTGAGTTCGTGTCAGAAATAGTCCCTGTTTTTCTTACTAGGGTACCCACTTGGACACTGAGCTACCATGGGCTACATCCGAGCAGGGGTTCTAGGTTATATATATACATGGTCCTTGGCTGGAGATACAGTCTCATAAAACACCCCTGTGCCCTGATATATTTGGTCCTTGTGGAGCTCCTGTCTTCTTCCGGTCATACTAATTCCACCTTCTTTCATATGATTCCCTGCACTCTGCCCAAGGTTTGGTTATGAGTCTCAGCATCTGCTTTGAGTCTATTAAGCAGTGTATCAAAAGCAGATTTAATGATCTTAATGACTACGTGTCTTCAGGTTTTAGCATCCAGACCAAGAGAAATAAAGTACCCGTTGTTTGAAATTTCCAGTTTGTATTGGTATGTTATGGCAGCCTATAGTGATGCTTTGGATAGAGTTTGCTCTGGGAAGTAACCTCCCACAAAATGCAGTAGATTGGTGTTTTAGCATATTTTCTACAGAACTTGGCTCAGGTCAATCAAAACAGAAAAAAGAGATTCTAGCAAAAATGAGAATTTATAGCTGACCAATAGATGTCACTAAAGTCCTGTCCTCTCTTGTAAGCAAATCTAACCCAGAAGTAGAAATCCAACTCTGTGGAAAGTAATCTTTCTCTGTTCATCATAAAATAACCGAAAGGCTCAATGAATATCTCTTTCCAGTACATCATTTTATCTCCCGAATGACTCACCATTTTCTAACTAATTGCTCTGCTTCTTGGCACATCTGCAGCTTGGTCTCCAAAGTATAGTTGAAGTATTCCTTTCAAAATATAGAGTGGATTATGCTTTCTGTGCCTGAAAAACTTGAAAAGTCTCTGTGTTGCCTTCAAATAAATTTCACAACTAAAATTATGTACGATATTTTTTCTCAGCTCCTTAGTCTCCAATTTTAAATTCACTAGAATTCCTTCCATTCCTCTCGCATGTGAAAGAGGTGCCTATCAAATCCCTGGAGCTTGGATATACTACAATGGATCCATGATCATGCACATTTAAGTGAGGATTAACTTCTGTTCTATATTCTGTTCTAGGTGGTGTGTGTAGAAATTAGTAGTATTGCTTCTGCTTTTCAAATTCCAATCTTCTGAGCCCCTTTATCCTTTTCTGTTACAGTTTTTTTATTAGACGTATTCCCTTGTAAAAGATGTACAATGAACTTATCTTAGTACTTATTATTTAAGCTCTTATCCTTTTAACTACAATCTTAGCTGCATTAGAACAGACCTATTTTTGCTGATGCGCTTGCAGAAGAAGCTCTGTGTCAGCGATGGTTTTTGCTAAATAGTGCGTGCCTTTCTGGAATGGATAGTGGGTATTTTTGCCTCAAACTGCTTCTGCCATTCTTCAGTGATAAAGTTATAAAGAGAACTGAATCATATGAAGAAAATAAGTGAGTCAATTTTCCTAAAATAACAATGATGGCATTTGTTACTTTTCTTTTTCTTTTTTTCATTTTGCTTTGGACATTCGTTTGATCAAGAACTATAAAGGCACAGCTTGATTGTTGAAATGAATGTCTGTTGTCTGACTATGAAGAGAGCCGGCAGAATAAAGGGAGGCAAAACACAGAAGAAAGCTAGGACTAAATAACAGAAGCTACAGACACACAAGAAAATATTGTTGATATCTAGGTATAAATTTGTTATCTTCTTATTTAACTACTTTTAGGCTATTGTCTGAATTAATTATTATACATAGTATGTTAATTCATTTTTCCTCTAATATCCAAAGTACTGGATAGTCACTGTGGAGTAGAAGGTTTTATTGCCTCATTTTCATGGTTTGGCTGTGATACTTCTGACTATGAGTCTCTATGAGTCTCTGAAATTTATCTTTCTGAGGTGCTTACATTGACTGTAATAAGTATACTCTATTCTTCATTACTAAAAGTTCTAAGTTATACAACTTATTAATTTTAACTGATTTTCATGTATTTTAAAATCAAAATTTCTTTATGATTTGCAATATTTGAGTGGTTATTTTTCTGTTCTTTTTGTGTGTGGTGGGGTGAGTTGAGGCAGGGTTTCTCTGTGTAGCCTTGGCTGCCCTGGAACTTGCTCTGTAGACCAGGTAGCCTTTGAACTCAGAGATCTGCCTGCCTCTGTCTCTGCCTCTTAACTGCTGGAATTGAAGGCATATACCACCATTGTGGGCTAAACTCACATTTTTCTATATCATTTATATTTAATTGATAATCTGTCAATTTTCCTGAAAGCTTCACTTAGCAGAGCCAGATCATCTCCCTTAATAGCTATAAATCTCTCCACTTTGCTCTGTGCTCTGAAATGTACGTTTTTCTCTTTTCACTTGGATACCATTTAAGTTCACAATTTTGTTTGCTCTGATGTAGTATGGTTCAACTTGAAGTTCCCAGGTTCGAAAGCACACTGCTGTTTATGGTTTCACATTACCCCTACATCTCACACTCACGGTCTTTCTAACTTAGGATACCTTTTCATTTCCAAATACATTTCACTATCTAGTTAAAAACTCCAATCTCTCTGAAACATCAAGATCTTGATCTCATTTCATTCTCCTTACTATTCATCTGACACTACTAATGCCTATTTTGTCTTTTCTGTTTAATCATGATTTTTTTATCCTTTAAAACAGTATAAACCTGTATTTTCTCAAACTGTCCACTCTGTGTACTTATTCAATAATATATTCCATAAATGAAAGCTCCTTGTGGTGTAAATAACACAATATTAAAATTTTGCCTATTTCTCATTTTATTTATAATCAAAAGTGTTTGTATTTAACACTCACATGGGAACATAGAATATGAACCTAATTCAAACCTTGCAGACACAATAAACTTATATTACTCTTACAGTTCTGTGACTGTTATTCATGTGATTTTCTTCCTTAGCATTCTTGATAATTTTTATTGTGATTTATTCACAAGGGAACTCAAACATCACCAAAGTGGCATCATTATCATAGCCTTTAAAATACACTGTACTTTGTATAAAGGGGCTTTCTCTGGCGTGAACTCAGTAACAGGCTCTCTGATCATCTCCCACTGGGAGATGTAGCCTTGCCAAGCCACAGAGGACAACAATGCAGCAGTCCTGATGATGCCTGATAGGCTAGGGTCAGATAGAAGGGGAAGAAGACCTCACCTATCAGTGGACAGGGCGGGGGGCATGGGGAGAAGAGGGAGGCAGGGTGGGAGAGGATAGGATTGGGAGAAGATGAGGGAAGGGAACCACAGCTGGGATACAAATTGAATAAACTGTAATATATGATAATAATAAATAATATTTTTTTCAAAAGAGCAAAGGAAAAAGGTGTCCTAAGAATAAAAAACATAAAATTAAGCAACATGAAGGTCAAATCCTTTCATTCTAAATGCATTTCTGTTAATTAAATATATATTATTAAACATAAAATGAAAGAAGGCCTAATACTCATAAATATTATTAACAATGGGTTTATGGTGATGGTTAGTTTCAGTAGCAGTACACACCCTCACCTCACTGGATAGTGAAGGGATGCCAGTAAAATAAGAAGAGATAAGGAAGGAAAGTGTGAAAAGTAGCCATGTATTTTCCTCCAGTAGCCTACCTCCAGTGAACCTCAACAATCATGCAGTTTTTAATCTAAAAATTATCATGGACCATGTATGGATATAACCTAAAACCCCTGCTCAGATTTAACCCATTGCAGCTAAGTATCCAAGTGGCTTCCCTAGTAAGGGGAACAGGAACTATTTCTGACATGATCATGCAATAACTAAATATGAGATGTTAAACTGAACAGAAGAATAAGTGCTGAATATGAAAATTTCATGTTCCTCCTATTTTCCTATCGTTTATTACATTGACTGATGAGACCTAATCTTGCACTACACTTAAGCATTTAAAAAAAAATCAAAACCTCTACTATTAAGCCTATCATTTGTCAACAATAACAGCCCAGGATGATTATACAAATATGAGACATTCTTTTCTTATATGTCTGACAGAGTTTAGACTATGTTAGGCTGCAAAGTCATTCTACTCAATATCATGTATAGAATTAGAAGACAGGGCAAGTTGTCAAGAAAAAAAGAATTGTAAGGTATCAAACAAAAACCTTCGAGCTCATTTTTAAAGAGCAAAGTGAAAGCAACTGGCCACATGGCTCATGCCTCTAATCCTGGTTTATGGAAGGCCAAGACAGGCACCTAGAGCTGTGGAGTCTAAGACCAGCTCAGTGTACATAGCAGTCTCAGGACACCATTGATACAGAGTGAGAATCTGTGTCTCCCAAAAACTGAATATCTCAAATAAGCAAGCAAGAAAACAAACTAACAAGAAAAGAAACTAAGAACTGGGAACAAAACTTTCCCAAACACCAAACATTTGTTACTAGATTCTAAATGTAAATATATTACTACTTCAATAGAGTCATACTGCAAGAATTAAAAGGGTTCCTGGAATTTAAAATATGGTAATAGGAAATTGAACCTAAATGTTAATATAAACATTGAAATATTAAGTAAAATTGAGTAATAAAGGCATAGTTTTGAATTTAAAATTAATTAACACTAAGATCAGATTATAAAATCATGCGTGCAATATGGGGCACTTCCAAAAGTATATAAAGGAGAAAATAGAATGGAGAAAATTATCCAAAAGATTTTCAGAATTAAAAAAGCTATGTTCTCCAATTAAAATATAGCACCAATTGATCATTACAATTTATGAAAACAAACCATGCCAAGTACATGGGAACAAGCAGATTTCTGTGGAATAGCAGAACACTATGTATAATGAGATAAGAAGTCAAGCAATTCTGAAATAAGTATCGAATGTCACATACAGGGGCTCAATCAGCATTTTTCCATTTGTTTATTTTATTCTCTTACATCACTGTAGCCTCTTCCTTACTTCTCTCCCAGTCCTACCCTGTCTCCCTTCTCCATCTCTGCTTTTCCTAAGAAAAGGGAGCTCCCTTTCCCACCCACCCCAGCTCAAGTTGCATTAGGACTGAACATGCCCTCTCCCACTGTTGCCTGGCAAGGCAGTACTGCCAGGGGGAAGTGATCTAAAAATGAATCCTTGTCCAGTGAAGTCCCTACTTCCTTGATAGAGGATCCATCCGTCATCAATTTACTTGCTGTGCAAAACTGAGGATCAGGTGTGGTACTATGTACCAATAATCCAATTGCTGGAAATGTCTTTGAGGTTTTTTTTTGTTTGTGAGGTTGAAAAGAGAACACCGCTAACTTTTACCTATCATATACTGCACTAACTGGAAAAAAGTTAACTACTTTATACTCATGCTTTCTTTTGTCTGAAATCGTAATGACTGCTTCTAAACATACTTGTAAGCATGTACATATCTATATGTAAATACCCACCCATAAAACACCTTTTATTTATGTGTTGACAGAAAATATATTTTGATTATATTATTCCCCATTCCAAAAGTTCTTCTAGATCCCACCACTTCTATACCTACCTAACATAATGTTATATCGCTGTCTTTTGTCACTTTCTCTTTAAACACACACACACACACACACACACACACACACACACACAAGATCAAAACCAAAAGCTAAAAATTGATAAGTCAAAAAAAATACCAAAAGGAATCAAAAGCACACACAAAAAGCATGGAGTTCATAGCGTGTTTGTCAGATATTTAAGGGTTTCAGGAAGGCCTTAGCATGTGGTTGATAGAGCCAGTGAAACCCTACTGGAGAAAACTGAGCATTTTTAAAGTGTTTCTCTGACAAATCCATATTTCTCTGTTTAGCTATGTGCCCCATTTTTCAATTAGATTACCTGGTTTGTTGGTTTTTAACTTCTTGATTTTTTAAAATATATTCTGGATAGTAGCCTTCTTGCAGATGTAGAATTGGTAAAGATCTACAGCCATCGTTTTGTTCTGATGACAGTGTCCTTTGCTTTAGAAGCTTTTCAGTTTCATGAGGCCCCATTTTTTTAATTTTATTTTTTCTTATCAGTTACATTTTATTAACTCTGTATCCCAGCCCTGTCCCGCTCCCTCATTCCCTCCCAATCCCACCCTCCCTCCCTCATCCCCACTGTGCCCCTTTCCAAGTACACAGATGGGGGGACCTCCTCCCCATTCATCCGATCCTGTTTTATCAGGTATCTTCAGGACTGGATGCAAAGCCCTCCTCTGTGGCCTAACAGGATTGCTCCTCCCTTGGCGGGTGGGGAGGTCAAAGAGGCCCCATTTATTAATTGTTGGTCTTAGAGACTGTGCTGTTGTTCTGTTCAGGAAGTTGTCTCCTGTGCCAGTGAAGTCAAAGCTCTTCCCTAATTTTTCTTCTAACCAATTTAGTGTGTCTGGTTTTATGTTGAAGTCTTTGATCTCCTTGAACTTTACTTTTGTGCATGGTGACAAGTATCGATCTATTTGCATTTTTCTACATCTAGACATCCAGATAGATCAGCACCATTTGTTGAAGATGCTATCTTTATTCCATTGTGTGGTTTTGGCTTCTTTGTCAAATATCAAGTACACGTAGATGTGTTGGTTTATTTCTGGATCTTCTAGTCTATTCCATTAATCTACCAGTCTATTTCTATGCCATGACCATGCAGCTTTTAATACTGTTGCTCTGTAATAGAGCTTGAGATCAGGGATTGAGATACCTCCAGAAGATCTGTTATTGTACAGGATTGTTTTAGCTGTTTTGTTTTTCCACATGACATTGAGAATTTTTCTTACAAGGTCTGCATAGAATTGTTGGTAAATTGATGTGGACTACATTAAATCTGTAGATTGCTTTTGGTAGGATGGCAATTTTTACTATGTGAAACCTGCCAAGCCATGAGCATGGGAGATCATCCCATCTTCTGGTTTCTTCTTTAACTTCTTTCTTCAGAGACTTGATTTTTTTTCACACAGGTCTTTTACTTGTTTGGTAAGAGTCACATCAAGGTACTTTATGTTATTTGTAGCTTTTTTTGAAGGGTGTTGTTTCTCTAATTTCTGTCTCAACCCATTTGAGGACTTCAGATTTTTTTAGTTAATTTTGTATCCAGCCACTTTGCTGAAGGTGTTTATCAGCTGAAGGAGTTCTTTGGTTGAATTTTTGGGGTTGCTCATGTATACTATCATATCATCTGTGAATAGTGATACTTTGATTTCTTCCTTTCCACTTTGTATCCCCTTGCTTTCAATTAGTTGACTTATTGCTCTATTGCTCTTAATACTTCAAGTAATATGTTAAAGAGATAAGGAGAGAGTGGGCAGGCTTGCCTTATTCCTGATTTCTGTGGGATTGATTTAAGTGTCTCTCCATTTAGTTTGAGGTTGGCTATTGGCTTGCTGTATATTGATTTACCACCTGTAGATATGTGCCTAGTATCCTTGATCTCTCCAATACTTTATACATGTATGAGTGTTGAATTTTGTCAAATACTTTCTTCGGACCAAGGAGGATCCTAGGGAAGAGGGTTAATTCTCATTCATAAGGGCAAACAGGATAGAAATTGGTAGTAGGAGAAGAAAGGTACAGGGTGGGAGTCTTCCACTGGGAGCATGTGAAAGACTCTACCAATAGAGTATAGAAGCAGATGCTGACACTCATGGCCAAAGTTTAACCAGAGTACAAGGAATATTATGAAAAAAATGGAGAGATAGAAAAACCTGAAGGGGACAGGAGCTCCACAAGGAGTCCAACAGAGTCAAAAAAATCTGTGCTCATGGAGTACTGTAGAGACTGATGAATCAACAAAGGACCATGCATGGAGAGGACCTAGATTCCCTTCTCAGCTCTTTGATCACTTCTCCCTGTTGAGGTGGCCTAACTAGGGCATAGAGAAAGAGGATCCAGGTATTCCTGATAAGACCTGATAAGGTAGGGTCAGACTGTAGGGAAGTACTGCCTCCCCTATCAGTGGACTAGATGAGAGCATAGGAGGAGTAGAGAGACAGAGGGTAGGACCAGGAGGAGGTGAGAGAGAGGGTTACATCCAGGATTCAAAGTGAATAGATTTTAATAAATAATAATAATAACTCATAAAAGAAACTGAGACAAATGTATCTTAAGTGTTTTATCCCAGAACCAGTAACAGAAAGGGTGCTGAATTAAATATTTAAACTTAGTAAACTTGATTAATAACCTGATTTTTACAACATTCTGGAGATTAAGTATCTTGGAGTCCAGTTGCCCATAGGGCATGAGAGAATGAGCTTTATTTAAATCTTGAAGTAGAGAAGCTGTTGAATATTTAACTCTTTCTAGCCATCAGTTATTAATTTTAGGTTTTGGTGTTTTCATGTTTTTTTCTGTTGGTCTAATTTTTTTTTTTAAATACTAAGTTCAAGCTGGTTATTGCAAAGATGCCAACCATATGGCATTAAATCAGAAGTCTTATGAATTATTTGGAAGCTTCTTTTGATCTCGGATGTGAAAACAGCATGATCTCATTTTTTTGTCAATCTTCTAGATTTATTTTGGAATCTTAACCTATTTAAAATAACTTTTACTTTTTGTTGTTGTTCCTAAAGTCAGATTTAGAAGGACCTTAAATCTTTAGTTCTTGGCACTTTCCAAGACACTGTCCCTTAATTTTGGCCAAAAATATACAATTTAAAAATGAAAATATATATTCCATTATTTGTGAGCTAATTTTCTTGGAGAAGGCAAAATGTTTTATTTTGTGCAGATAAAATGTAAAGGTGTTAAATGAAAATTGGTATGTTTTAACATCTCCATCTGGCAAGACTTTGCATAGAATGGCATGTTTTACTGAGAGACAAAACTTTCAAAAGGTCATTGGAAACAGTTTCAAATAAACATCAGTAATGACAAAAGATTTAGAAATTTGTCACATTAAACGTGTTTACAAGCATATAGTATAAAACATATTTATATAATTTTTATAGATATAGCATATTTATAACGTATAAATGCGGCAATATAGCTCTGTTATGATGTTTGACGTACAAGACATCATGAGGAAGACCTTGTTATTTTCAGTGTCTCAAGAATAACAGAAAAGAGGAAAATACATAAAAACTCTGTTTTCTGACATATGGACACTGAAGGAGGTGATTTTCCCAAAGCTAAAACAGTCAGGATCAATTTTGTAAATGATACATTGATTACTTCATGTATAGATCATTACCTGGTAGTGTCATTGTTGCCAGAATTGCTCTAAATGAACACAAACCTCTACCTTTATTCAATTTTAAGGTAATATAACATAATTCAATGAATAAAACTCAAAAAATAGAAAAAATCTTGTGCTGAGAACTCTCATGTATATCTGAGAACCAAATATAAGAATTGAATACCTGGACTACAATAGCATCCCATAAAATTCACTGCATTTTGGAAAAGCTAAATGTAAATGTAATATTATTTAAAGATGGAAACTATCAGGTCCAGACTATGCAGTCAGTAGGGAGACTTTGTAACAGGATGGGGCAGAGGAACTCATTTCACTTTCTCTCCACCATGTAAAGATACAAAAAGGAAGTAGTCATTTACAAATTAGGATAACAGCTCTCCCCAGGACCTTTAGTGCTGAACTCTGACTGACAATTCTCATTTCTTTTTAAAATTTTATTTACGTTTTATTCAATTTACGTTCTGGTTGCAGCGCCATCCCACCTTCCCACCCACTCCATTCTCCCTACCTCTCCTCTTGTCTATTCCTCAGAAAAGAGGAGCTCCCTTTCCCATCCATCCCAGCTTATCAAGATGAATCGGGACTGAGCGTCCTCTTCCTTTGTAGCCTGATATGGCAGTCCTGCCAGGGGGAAGTGATCAAAGAGCTAGCAAGTGAGTCCTTATAAGATGTAATCCCTAAAAATTTCCTTTATTAGAGGACCTACATGAAGTCTAAGCCACCCATCTGCCACATCTGGGTCTAGGTCCAGTTCATGTATGGTCCTTGGTTGATGCTTCAGTCTCACAAAGCCTCTCTGGACCCTGGTTAGTTGGCACTACTGATCTTCTTGTGGAAGTTCTGTCACCTCCAGGTCCTTTTCTCTTTCCTTCTTTTCCAGAAGACTCCTTACATGTTGCCCTATGTTTGGCAGTGAGACTCAGCATCAGTTTTGAGGCCCTGCTGGGAAAAGTCTCTCAGAGGACAACACTGAGAGGCTCCTGTCTGCAAGCTTAGGAGAGTATATCTCATACTGAGTATACGTCAGGGGTTGGAACTCTTCCATAGGGTGGGTCTTTGGTTGAGTCAGGCACTAACTGCGCATTCCCTCAATCTCTGCTCTATCTACTTTATCTTTATCCCTGCACATCTTGTACATAGGGTAAATTTGAGGTCCTTCAATACCCTCCCAAAGAATCTCACTTTTTGAGCTAAGAGAAAGTCATTTCTAGGAGGGGAGGACTGAGGGGGCTACAATAAGGATGTTATGAGAATATATAAATTATTTTTTTTATAAAAAAAGGAAGACACTTGTATTATTTAATCCCTCAAGTCTATTGCATTTAAAATGTTTTCTTTACTCTAAGGTATCACACACAATTACAATAAAATATGATTCCAAATTGTCCCAACGCTTTCTTTATGAAGGTGTAATATTCCCCTAATATCTCCCCCACCACTTTAATGACTTTTACTTTGAAATAGCTGCGGAACCTACGGTGTTACACAATGATCCATAAGACAAGTAAGCCAATAAAAAGAAATACATTACAGTAGAGACAAGCTTAGAGTCTTAGAACTGAAAGATCAGTGTTTTACTGAGTAAAAGTGAAGATGCAGTACTGAATAATATACCATTTAATCAAAATATTTCTGTGACCACATGAGTACTTATATATCCCTATATATAATAAATATACTTTATAAAAGATTTATGTGTGTGTGTCTTTATTTACATTCTCTCTGGTCTGAATGTACCAAACGGAGAAGGTAAGATCAGTGGTAGAATAACTGCTTAGTAAGGACAAGGTCCCAGATTCAGGTCCAGGCAGCAACAATAATATCGATTAAAATAGAGAAGCAAACATTATTCAAAGAGTTTAATGATATCATTTATTTACATTAATCTTGACAAAAATAAAATATATATTCATTACAAAAGCAAGAAGAAAGTATGATATATATGTTCATGAGTAACTATAGTTTATGTCCAAAATAGAGGAAATCTCTCTAAATTTCAGAGCTATAAAACTAAATACAGAATTCTAGATGAACGCTTTTAAAAAAATATATGAAACTTGTTAACAGTGGTTCCTTCCTTTTCTTACACAGGCACTTACAAAGCAGTGAAGAAAAGTGTTAAATAAGCACAGCTGGAAAACACACTCTGAAACAGCTCTGGTCCAGCCTTGCTAGTGGGAATTTATTCTTAGCATTTTACTGTTATTATTATTATCATTTATTACAATTTATTCAATTTGTATCCTAGCTATGGTTCCCTCCCTCATCTCCTCCTATTCCTCCTTCCCTCCCTCTTCTCTCCCATGCCCCTCTTCTAGTCCACTGATCGGGGAGGTCCTCCTCTCCTTCTATTTGACCCTAGTCTATCAGGTCTCATCAGGACTGGCTGCATTGTCTTCCTCTGTGGCCTGGTAAGGCTGCTCCATCCAGGAGGAGGTGATCACAGAGCATGTCACTGAGCTCATACCACAGAAAACCCCTGTTCCCCTTCCTACTGACCCCAACTGGATACCAAATCTATGGGCTACATCTGTGCCTGGGTTTTAGGTAATCCCCCTGCATTGTCCTTGGTTGGACTATCATTCTCTTCAGGACTCCCAGGGCTCAGTTTTTGTTGTTGTTGTTTTGTTTTGTTTTGTTTTGTTATTGTTTGTTTGTTTGTTTGGCTTTGTTGGTCTCCTTTTGGAGCTACTGTCCCCTCCAGGTCTGCCTATCTTCCCCTTCTTTCATAAAATTCCATGCATTCTGACCAAAGTTTGGCTATGAGTCTCAGCCTTTGTTTTGATACCTAGATTAGTAGATCATCCATCAATTAGTTAGACCTCATGAAACTACAAAGCTTCTGTAAAGCAAAGGACAGTATCATCAGAACAAAACAACTGTCTACAGATTGGGAAAAGATTCACCAACCCTATATCTGACAGAAGACTAATTCCAGAATATATAAAGACCTTAAGAAGTTAAACAACAACAAAGCAAGTAATCGAATTAAAAACGGGGTAAAAAGCTTTACAGAGAAGTCTCAATAGAGAAATGTCGAATGGCAGAGAAACACTTAAAGAAAAGTTCAATGTCCTTAATCAATAGAGAGATGCAAATCAAAACAACTCTGAGATTTCACTTACACATATCAGAATGGCTACAATCAGAAATTCAAGTGACAACACTAGCTATTGGAAATTTTAAAGTCCACTCATATTATTTGATTGATATCTAACACTAAACATTATGATAGCTTATTATTATTGTTTCTGAAAATGCTACCCATGAATCAGGAATTGCATTGTTTTTTTTTTAAATAAGTTTTTAAAAAAGGATAAAACATAGTGGTGGTTATAGTTTGAATCTATGCCTAGGGGTGGTATAGAGGGATATTGAAGTATCACTATTCCTAATCGTCAACCATGTTTGTAGCAGCTTTATTCATAACAACCAGAATCTGGAAACAACCCAGATGTCCTTCAACTGAGAAATGCATACGAAAATTGTGGTACATTTACACAACAGAATACTACCCAGCAATTAAAAACTAGGAAATTATGAAATTTTTCAGACAAGTGGTACAAATTATAAGAAATCATCCCGAGTGAGGTAACCCAGAGGTAGAATGACACACATGGTATATACTCACATACAAGTGGAGACTGGACATATAATATATGATAAACATACTAAAATCTGTACACCTAAAGAAGCTAAGCAAGAAGGAGGACTCTGGCTGAGATGATTAATCTTCATTCAGAAAGGCAAACAGGACAGACATTGGAAGAGGGAGAAAACAGGGAACAGTACAAGAGCCTACCACAGAGGCCTTTGAAAGACTCTACCCATCAGGGTATCAAGGCAGATGCTGAGACTCTGCCAAACTTTGAGCAAAGTGGAGGGAATCTTATGAAAAAAGGGGGAGACAGAAAGAACTGGAAGGGTGAGGAGCTCCACAAGGAGAGCAACAGAATCAAAAATTGGGTCACAGGGTTCTTTTCTGAGACTGATAATCCAACCAAGGACCATGCATGGCTACAACCTAGAACCCCTGCACAGATATCACCCATGGCAGCTCAGTATCCAAGTGGGTTCCCTAGTAATGGGAACAGAAGCTGTCTCTGACATGAACTCAGTGGCTAGCACTTTTCTCACCTCCCACTGAGGAGGGAGCAGCACTACCAGGCCACAGAAGAAGACAATGCAACCAGTACTGATGAGACCTGATAGGTTAGGGTCAGAGGGAAGGGAAGGAGGCCCTCCTCTATCAGTAGACTTGGAGAGGGGCTTGGAAAGAGATGAGGGAAGGTGGGATTAGGAGGGGATGTGGGAGGAGCTAGAGCTTGGATAAAAAGTGAATAAACAGTAATAAATAAATACATGGTGGTGAGCTTAACTTGAAAGAGTATTACAAAAATTAAACCTCTAGTTGAACATTAGTTTCAATCTTCTTTCCTCTCATGACTTACTTAAAGTCACATTTCTTTCTACCAGTGACAGTTCTATGTCATGTGCCAGTGTATTCCACATCTATGTGGTGCAAAGAATGCTCTTTTATCTTCTGTCATTATCCTCAGGAATATGAGTTAGAAAAACATTTACTACACCTTATTTATAATTGTATTTACTAAAAATATAACTATATTATAACTCAATATTAACAATAGATTTTTTTCTAGAAAAGTAAGCATTATTACAAAAGTCACTAAAAATGACACATATTTATATTGTAAATAATTCAAATTATATAAGTCTAAATTATATAAGTCTAACTTTGCCTTGTTGTAAATTGTGTTTTACTGGGGAAAATTTTACTAAGAAAATCATCTAAAAATTGTATTTAACATAGAATGGGAATAGGCATAAGGCCTAGCTGATAAAATACCTCCTCTACATAGAACTGCATTAGAGTTACAATGATGTATCAACGAAAATACCCCACACTGGACATGATGCTTCCGTACTCATAGTGCAGATAAAGGTCTAAAAGCTAGAAAACCCTTAAAGAAAAGGCTAAATATTGAGGCTGCTCTTGTGAAAATTTGTACATGAACCTGATATTGGGTTAGGATATAAAGTTTCAAAAATGGAGAGAAGACTAATCTAATTGGCTTAATCCAACTGAAGTATAATTTTCTTATTTAATACTACCAATAGTTCATATATTTAATGTTTGCATTCAATCTTACGTATTTACAAATTTATACAATCTTTATTTTAAAGTAAACTTGGAGGCAGAGCCGCACAACCAAACAATAGGTGGAGCTCAGGAAGTTTTCTGGAAATTGTGGGAGAATGGATTGGGGGAGATGGAGGGGTTTAGGACACCACAGAGTATCTACAGATTAAATAACCTGGGTCCATGGGAGCTCATGGAAACTAAACTGCCAACCAAAGAGTGTGAATAGGCTGGACCTAGGCCCCATACACATATATTGCAGATGTGAGACTTGGTCATCATGTGGGTCCTCTATCTGTTGGAGGAGGGGCAGACTCAGACTCTGTTGCCTGCTTTTGGACCCCTTCCCGCTAGTTGGACTGCCTTGTCTGGCCTCAGTAAGAGATGATGCACTTGCCCTGCTGTGACTTGATATGGCAGGGTGGATTTGATAGCCATGTGAGGCCTCCCTTGTCTAAGGAGAAAAGAAGAGGGAAATCTGGAGGAGGGATATGAGAGCAGAACTGGGAGGAGAGGTGGGATGTAATGTAATGTAATTAATTAATTAATTAAAGTAAAATTAGAATATTATCAGAGAAACGCTTAAAGAATTGTTCAATATCCTTATTCATAAGGATGCTGCAAACCAAAATAACCTTAAGGTTTCACCTTACACCCATCAGAATGGCTAAGATCAAAACCTCAAGTGACAATACATGCTTGAGAGGATATTGAGATAGGGGAACCCTACTCTATTGCTGGTGGAATATAAACTTTCACAACCACTCTGGAAATCAATCTTGTGCTATCTCAATTAGGAACAGTGCTACTTCAAGATCCAGCAATAGCACTTCTAGGTTTATATCCAATATATGCTCAAGTTTACAACAAGGACATTTGCTCAACCATGTCTGTAGCAGCTTTATTTATAACAGCCGAATCTGAAAACAACCCAGATGCCCCACAACTGAGGAATGGATACAGAAATTGTGGTACATTTACACAGTGGAATACTGCTCAGCAATTAAAAACAAGGAAATCATGAAATTTGCAGGCAAATGGTGGGATCTAGAAAAGATCACCTTCAATGAGGTAACCCAGAAGCAGAAATACACACATGGTATATGCTCACTCATCCATGGATATTAGCCATATAATATAGGATAAACAAACTGAAATGTATACTCCTAAAGAAGCTAAACCACAAGAAGACCCTCGGGAAGATGCTCAATCCTCATTTGGAAGAACAAACGCAATAGACATCAGAAGGAGAAGACAGGGAACAGGACAGGAGCCTACTAGAGACAGCCTCTGAAAGACTCCACTGATGTAGGTATCTATCACAGCAGAGGCTGAGACACATAGCCACACTTTGGTCAGAGTTCATGGAATTTTATGAAAGAAAGGGAAGATAGAATGACCTGGAGGGGACAGGGGCAACAAATGGAGAACAACAGAGCCTTAAAAACTGAACCCTGGGGATCCTGAAGAGAATGATACCCCAAACAAGTACAATGCATGGAGATGACCTATAACTCTGGCTGAGATGTAGCCCATAGTCTCAGTCTCCCATGTGAGTTCCCTAATAAAGGGAGCAGGGACTTTCTTTGTCATGAACTCAGTGGCAAGCTTCCTGATCACCTCACCCTGAGTGGGGAGTGCAGCTTTGCCAGTCCACAGAGGAAGACATGCAGCAAGTCCTGATGAGACCTGATAGGCTAGGGTCAAATAGAAAGGAGGAGGACCTCCCCTATGAGTGGACTAAGGGAAGGAGCATGGGGGAGAAGAGGGAGGGAGAATGGGACAGGGAGGAGACAAGGCAAGGGACCACAGTCGGGATACAAAGTGTGTAAATTGCTGAAGGTGTTTATCAGCTGAAGGAGCTCTCTGGTTGAATTTTTGGGGTCGCTCATGTATACTATCATATCATCTGCAAATAGTGACACTTGACAGGGGTCTACTGAGCGCATCTGAAAGCCTCTAACTAGCAGTGTTTTCAAAGCAAAGACTCATGACCAAACCTTTGGCAGAGTACAGGGAAT
>REGO01000339.1:2025689-2043460 GCA_010120015.1 Rhombomys opimus
ATCAGATGAATGGGGGGAGGTCCCCACCACTCATGGACTTGGAAAGGGGCACAGTGGTGATGAGGGAGGGAGGGAGGGACTGGGAGGGAATGAGGGTTCGGGGCACGGCTGGGATACAGATTTAATAAAATGTAACTGATAAAAAAAATTAAAAAAATAAATTTAATAAAAGAAAAAAAAGATACTGAAAAAAATAAAAAAAGAAAACCATAAAAAAACAAAGTGTGTAAATTGTAATAAATACAAAAATTTAAAATATATATGAAAGAAAAAAGGAAAATGCTTCCACATAAGTCTGTTGCTTAGAAAATTTTATTTGTTGAGAGCTAAAGATAAAAACTCTGTCTACCGCAGAAGGCATATGAAAGACTCTACCTAGCAGTGTTTCAAAGCAGATACTAAGACTCATAACCAAACCTTTTGCAGAGTACAGGGAATCATATGAAAGAAGGGGAGTTAGTATGATGTGGAAAGAATAGGAGCTCCACAAGGACCAAATATATCTGGGCACAGGGGTCTTTTCTGAGACAGACATCAACCAAGGACCATGTATGGATATAATCTAGAACCTCTGCTTGGATGTGGCCCGTGGTAGCTCAGTAACCAAATGGTTTCCCATAGTAAGGGGAACAGTGACTATTTCTGACAGGAACTCAATGGCAGGCTCTTTGACCTCCCCACCTCCCAAGCGAGGAGCAGTCCTGTTAGGCCACAGAGGAGGACTTTGCAGCCAGTCCTGAAGATACCTGATAAAACAGGGTCAGATGAAAGGGGAGCAGGTCCTCTCCAATCAGTGGACTTGGAAAGGGGCAGGGAGGAGATAAGGGAGGGAGGGTGGAATTGGGAGGGAATGAGGGAGAGGGATACAGCTGGGATACAGAGTTAACAAAATGTAACTAATAATAAAAAGAAAAAAAAAGATAAAAGATAAAAACTCAACTATTTGCAGAAGACAGGGTATGATATGGGAGAACATTAATTAGCTTGGTTTTGGATGTCAGGGAAAAAAGATGTTTGGTTTGCTGAAGGTGCTTCTAATATTTGTTTGTACGTAACATTTATTGGTAGATGATGAGGCTGGTTGCAGGATGCACTTTGGTAAGAGGTGGTTTTTTCCACAGAGGGCTTTGCGGAGGCCATAAAGGCCTTTCTGTGGCCCTGAGAGGAAAGAAAATCAATATCCAAATCCTCTGTAGCTTCTCTATGCTGTGTGCTGGTCTAGGAAGAAGAAGAAATCCTCCAAAGCTCTCACACCTTGTCGCTGAGATTCAGCAACATGATCAGTGGATGCATAGCAGGTAACAGGACGCATTTGAGCTTGGCAAGTGGTAAGAAAGGGCCATAGTACTACATCTAATCCCCTAATTCACAGTAGATTGGCAAAGTGTCCAAATATTTATGCTGGAAGTGAGCTCAGCCAAATGCTTAGTAAAAAATAGGAGAAAAATTAGAAAATTCATGAATATTCAGAGAAATTGAAAGTGATAATCTAATACATACATAACTTGTACCTATAAATTTGTCAGTTGTGAGTTAAATTAGAAATGAAATGTATCAATACCGTATGATAGTATTAGTCAGAATAACTGTGCAAATTTGGGTTATAAGAAAATATGTGTATATGTATCACACAATTTTATATAATTATGTCCAGTAAGGCTAAGATCAGAAGGAAGGAGAGGAGGACCTCCCCTATCAGTGGACTTGGGGAGGGGCATGCGTGAAGAAGGGGGAGGGAAGGTGGGACCGGGAGCGGAGGTGAGAGGGCCTTATGGGGGAATACAAAGTGAATAAAGTGTAATTAATAAAAATAAATAAATAAATCTCTAAAAATGGAAAAAAAAGTAAACTCTAAAAAAAACCTAATAGATCAGTATATACTTTTGAATCACATAGAAAAATCTCATTAAGGTACAAATTATTACCACAAAATATACTACCGTTGTTTGTGTATGTAAGGCTAAGAAAATTCTTAATAGATTTTCAAGAAAATTCTGTAATAGATACTGCTGTAAGCTTCTTATAAAATAATAACAATAGGGAAATAAAGTGACTAAATTGTAATAAATTAAAAATTTTAAAAAACAAAAATAATAATAACAATAATGCTTTGATTTTTTTATAGTAGTCTCCTCTAACAACACAATATCTGGATTATGATATTCTTAGATCTGTGATATGTGAATATTCTCAGTGTTTATTTTAGTACATATTTATTTCAACAAAAAACAAGTACAAACAAATATGAAAATGAGCCTCATATTTTCCCATATGAACATCTGTTATGACTTTTTTACTGAGGAAAGTTTCTACAGTGTGAAGAAAATCCATATTGGATCGTTGACTGTATTGAATGTTGACTGTAATAAAAAAGAAAATAAATAAATTATGTAATTATATATTTAAAGTTGAAAATAAGCAAAACTCTACAAGAAAGTTAGGAAGCTGAGTAAGGAAATGGCTGAAGCAGAAGTTTTCAAGCTGTAGCAATTGAGATAAAGGGACAAGAATGCTCTAGAGTGTTGGCAATATATTGACATGTGAGGATTACATAGGTGCTTTTTTTGTGATTGATGCCTTGCAGGTATGTGTTTTAGTTACATTTTAATGTATGTGGTTGTATTTCAATGGACAAATCTAAATCTATGTAAATACCACAGAAGTAAAACTTAATGTAGACAATGACACATTTCCAATAGCATACATACCAAAGATTACATTCACATGTAAACTTTACATGTGAGAACCGTACAGGTTTTGTGGTTGTGGTGGTGTTTCACACTTCAGTCTTATATGTCAACAGAATTATAATACCAAAAAAAAAAAACACTTTCTAAACACATTTATGGTTAAAGAGTAATTTTTTATTTTTTTTAATTGGAATGTACACATTTTTTATGTTCCAACAAATAAGAAGATTGAAAATATTACCATCTTGGCAGACAAACATACACACAAACAAAGTTGAAAGATAATGAAAAATCTAGAATTTTCTAATTTTTGAAGTAGAAATCTGAGTAAGAGTAGCATTAGAACTCGTATCTGGACAATTTATCTCAATAATAATTTTAATTTAATTTTTATTTTATATTTATTACAGTTTATTCAATTTGTATTCCAGCTATAGCCCTGTCCCTCATTCCCTCCCAATCCCACCGTGCCTCCCTCATCTCCTCTCTAAGAGCACTGATAAGGGAGGTCCTCCTCCACTTCAGTCTGACCCTAGTTTATGAGGTTGATCAGTACTAGTGCAACGTCCTCCTCTGTCTCCTGGCAAGATTGCACCTCCCTCAGGGAGGTGAGGTGGTGAGCAGAGAGGTCAAAGAGCCAGCCACTGAGTTCATGTCAGAGACAAAACCTGTTCTCTTTACTATGGTATCTTCTTGGATACTGAGTTACCATGGGCTACATCAGAGCAGGGGTTCTGGGTTATATCTGTGCATAGTCCTTGGTTGGAGAATCAGTCTCAGAAAAGATCCCTGTGCCTGATATATTTGGTCTTTGTGGAGCTCTTATCCTCTCCAGGTCTTACTAACTCCCCCTGCTTTCATATGATTCCCTGCACTCTGCCCAAGGTTTGTTTATGAGTCTCAGCATCTGCTTTGATACACTGCTAAGTAGAGTCTTTCAGAGGCCCTCTATGGTAGGCTCCTGTCCAGTGTCTTGTTTTCTCCTACATCCAAAGTCCATCCCATTTGCCCTTCTAAGTAAGGATTGATCATCTTACCCCGGTCCACTTCTTGTTTATCTTCTTTAGGTGTACAGATTTTAGTATGTTTATCCTATCTTATAGGTTTAGTACCCACTTATAAGTGAATACATACTACATGTGTCCTTCTGCTACTGGAATACCTCACTCAGGATGATCTTTTCTAGATCCCACCATTTGCCTGCACATTTCATTATTTCCTTGTTTTCAATTGCTGAGTAGTGTTCCGTCGCATAAAAGTACCACAATTTTTGTATCCATTCCTCTCCTTGAGGAACATCTGGATTGTTTCCAGGTTCAACAATCAATGAATGGGACCTTATGAAACTGAAAAGCTCTTTAAGCAAGACACTATAGTCAGAGTAAAATGATAGCCTACAGACTGGGAAAAGATCTTCACCAACCCTATATCTGACAGATGCCTGATATCCAGCATATATAAATAACTAAAGAAGTTAAAAAGGAACAAATCAAGTAATCCAATTAAAAAAAAATGTGGTATGGAGCTAAACAGAGAATTCTCTGTAGAGGAGTATAGAATGGAAGATTAACACTTAAAGAAATTCTCAATGACCTTAGCCCCAGAGAGATGCAAATCAAAAAGACTCTGTGACTTTACTTTACATCCAATCAAAATGGCTAAGATCAAAAAACTCAAGTGACAACACATGCTGGAGAGGTTGTGAAGAAATCTATTGCTGGTGGGAATGTAAACTTGTACAACAACTTTTGAAATCAATCTGGCACTTTCTCAGACAATTAGGAATAGTGCTTCCTCAAGATCCAGCTATCCCTCTCCTAGGCATATATCCAAATTATGCTCAGGTATACAACAAGGACATTTGTTCAACCATGTTCATATCAGCTCTATTCATAATGATAATTTTTAATCACTATGTTTTTAATTGATATATATCTGCTTATTGTTTTTATATGCAGGAAACAGTAAACACAGTGAAAGACCTCACAGCTAATTTCTAGTGAAATTAGAAGCAGACTTGGTATAAAAATCAAAAACCATGAAAGACCTTTGCAACCATGGAAAATTTTGTTGGCAGGAATTCAGTATTTCCTTGTGATTGAGAAGTAAAAAGCAAAAGGAAAAAGAAAAGGACTCCAGGATTGAACAAATTGTCAATATTACACAATTCATAAGCCAAACCATAAAAAACAGCAATGATAAAAGAAAACCTAGCTAAAGCCGCTGTGATGAACTTGGCTAAGCAAAAAGAAAGCCTGAGTTCCAGCCCAGCACACTTGTTTGCAGTGTTGCAGACATATTGTAAACACTGGGTAAGTATATTTTTAATTTTTATTATTATCATTTATTGTAATTTATTCAATTTGTATCTCAGCTATAGCCCGCTCCCTCATCTCCTCCCAATCTCATCCTCCTTTCCCCTTCTCCCCCCTATGCCCCTCCACTAGTCTACATATAGGTAAGGTCTTCCTTCCTTTCTATTTGATTCTAGCTTATCAGGTCTCATCAGGACTGGCTGCATTGTCTTCCTCTGTGGCCTGGCAAGGTGGCCCCCACCCCTCAGGAGGAAGTGATCAGAAAGCCTGTCACTGAGTTCATGTCAGAGACAGTCCTTGCTCCCCTTATTAGGGAACCCACTTGAAGACTGAGTATATGGGCTACGGCTGAGCTCCAAGAGGAGACAAGCAATGCCAAAACCAACCAACCAAACCACAAAAAAGCAAAAGTGAGCTCCGCAGGCCCTGCCGAGACTGACAACCTAACCAAAGACAATGCATGGAGGGCACTTTTATTTTTAAGGGTATCCTGTTACATAAAAATACTGAAAACCTTCCAAGCCCATGTTTTTGCTCTAAGCAGAACAGAATCTAAATAAAGTAAAAGATGAGGCTGACCATAATAAACACATATGAGCAAAATAATGCATTAACAAAATGTATGTAATCATTGTATGAAGACGAATGAATATGCATTGGGGGGGAAAGCAACAAAATCAAAGTTAAAGATTACTTAAACATCAATGATTGGGATGGGAAGAGAGAGGGAACCAAGGAGGGGATACAAAGTGAGTAAAGTGTAATTAATAAGGAAAAATAAAATAAAATAAATAAATACAAACATCAATGAAGCATGAGTTTACAACTGTTACTTTACTGAAAGAGCATAGTACCCAACTACATTCTAAATATCTGTTCTTACACATGTAGAGAAGGGTAGTCCTTGCACACACACCCCTGTCAAGGAAACTACTCTTTGCAGCAGACAGGGACCATTATAGAAAAAGATAACCAACCCCATGTGTTACCCAGCCCCAACTGACACATCTGCAGCACAGCTCATACACTGAGGACTCAGTGGTTGTTCAGCAGAGCAGATAAAATGATTGCGCTAGCCAGAAGAGGAAGTTTGCTGAAAGATTATGTTTCCTAGCACCGTTACAGGTTTTACACATAAATTCTCAAAACCATGACTGACTGAACCTGTTGTGAACAAGGACAACAAAAATGGACATGTTAATATGGATGGAGATGGGATCTCAGAAGGCTTGAAATCTACAGGAAGAACTAGAGGTGACTAAGAAATGCTAAAGACTGGGAGAAACAGTATTCCCTGGGAAAGAGCACAAAGACTGTGAGAAACAGTATTTCCTGGGAAAGAGCACGTCGATTGACTATACAATGAGAAATGCTTAGCCCTGAAAACCTACATATCAGTAACAGAGTCGATGTATGTACTTAGGATTACACACACACATTTGCCTATGTATCTGATAATATTAATGAGAGAGAGCTTATAAATTTGAAGAAGAGCAATGAGGAACACATGGGAAGGTTTAGAGATTGGAGTATCAAGCAGAGTGAGCAATGATATAATTATCTTATAAACATTCAAAACTAAAGAGAAAGAAGCTTGACCATTTAAAAATACAAATAAAACAAAAATATATTTTCAGTAACAGTACTTAGCAGAGATAAAAACAAAAAAAACCTAGTTATTACTGTGGCAGAAAATGTAAGTATTCATAACATCCTAAAAATTAAAGTTGGAGGAACGTAAATGTTCTTATGATAATGGAAGAAATAGAAACCTTGCAGTTTCAATATAATAATTCAGGAGTGCTATGGTAATGTTGATGATAAAAGCAATGTCTGACTTAAAAATATGCACTCCCAAGTTGTAATTATATATTAGGAATACATAAAAACCATATATATCATGTATATCATATATATTATATATGTATTATATATATATATATATACAAACAATTGAATAAATAGATAGCATAACTTAGAGAAACATCAAGGCAGGGAACATTAAACAGAATTAAACAGAAGATAGGGAGGGGTAATACAATGTAATTATATTTTTATTTCAGAAAATACAAACTATTTTTAAAACCCACATTCTACAAGCCCATTCCTTCACACAGTAAAAGACTCTGCATTTACTAGCAAATCCTGCTATGACAGATATTTTCTTCAGAGATGTGGTATTCTGTGTAGGACTCAGAGTTACATAGTAGTCCACAAAGTGAATATGGAACAATTCCTCCATTGTGCAGGAAATATCTCATGATGTCTTCAACTTAAAGGTTCACATAACATCTCTTAGTTAGTGCCTAGCTTTAAACAGGTAGTATGTATATGCCACTGATCACTGAGATCAATGAATTAATTTTTTTTGGAATTCCTGAAATATTAAAATATATTCGTGTTTAAATATTAAAGGGCAAATCATCCTGCTGGAGATATGCACTTTACTTGATGGAGACCCAGTGAGAGAATGCAATCAGTGCATAACCGCAGCACAGTGGTCTAACCATGTGCTCAATAGACGGTAGGCAACCTTCTTAGAACATCTGCATATTACTTCACTGTTTAATAAGCTTTGTACTTACACAACCTTTTTTATTCATCTATACATAGAAAGAGAGAGAGAGAGAAATATTCTTGAAAAATTCTTATCACAGTTTTCACCTCGCTCATCTCCCAGATACTCCCCAGTTTCTGTCCATCTAAATCCGTGTCTTTTTTCTTTCCCTTTAGGAAGCAAAGTCATTTTTAAATTTTTATTAATGTTTATTCATTTTTTTATCCCAGATATAGCCCCTCCCCCATCCTCTCCAAACCCTAACCTCCTTCCCTCTTCTTCTCCTATGCCTCTCTCCAAGTCCAATGATAGGGGAGGTCCTCCTCCCCTTCCATCTGACCCTGATTAAGTCTCATCAGGTCTCATCAGGACTGGCTTCTTTTTCTTCCTCTGTGGACTGAAAAGCCTGCTCCTACTCAGGGGGAGATGATCAAAGAACCAGGCCATGAGTTCATGTAAGAGATCGTCCCTGGTCCTATTCTTGGGGAACCCTCTTGGACACTGAGCTGCCATGGGCTACTTCTGTGCAGGGGTTCTAAGTTATTTCCAAGTATGGTCCTTGTTTGGAGTATCAGTCTCAGAAAAGACCCCTGTGCCAGATTTTTTTTGTCTCTTGCTCCCCTTGTGGAGTCCCTGTTCCCTCCAGGTCTATCTATTTCCCCCTTCTTTCATAAGATTCCCTGCACTCTACGTAAAGTTTGGCTATGATTCACAGCATAAGTTTTGATACTCTACTGGGTGGAGTCTTTCAGAAGCCCACTATGATAGGCTCCTGTTCTGTCCCCTGTTTTCTCCCTCTTCCAATGTCCATCTCATTTGCCTTTCTAAATGAAGACTGAGCATCTTACATAGGGTCCTCCTTCTTGCTTAGCTTCCTTACTTGTACAGATTTTAGTATGATTATCCTATATTATATGTCTAATATCCACTTATAAGTGAGTATATACCATGTTGGTCTTTCTAGAAAGCGAATAGTCACTTGAGTTTTTGATCTTAGCCATTCTGATGGGTATAAAGTGAAATCTCAGGGTCATTTTGATTTGCATTTCCCTGATGACTAAGGACTTTGAACATTTCTTTCAGTGTTTCTCTGCCATTAGATATTCATCTAGTGAGAATTTTCTGTTTAGCTCTGTACCCCATTTTTTAATTAGATTATGCGATTTTTTTTCTGTTTAACCTCTTAGTCTGTAGGCAGTGATTTTGTTCTCCTAGCAGTGTCCATTGCTTTACAGAAGCTTTTCAGTTTCAGGAGTTCCCATGTACTGATTGTCGATCTTAGGGCTTGTGTTGTAGGTGTTCTGTTCAGGAAGTTGTCTCCTATGTCAATGAGGTCAAGGCTCTTCCCAAATTTTTCTTATTACAGATTTAATGTGTCTGGTTTTATGTTGAAGTCTCTGATCCAGCTGGACTTTCCTTTTGTACAGGGTGATAAATATGGCTCTATTTGAATTTTTCTACATGTTGACATCCAGTTCAGCACCATTTGTTGAAGATAGTTTCTTTTTTCCATTGTATGGTTTTGGCTTCTTTGTCAAAAATTAAGCATCTGTAGATGTGTGGGTTTATTGCTGGATCATTAGCAGATTCCATTGATTCACCAGTCTGTTTCTGTGCTGGAAACAGAACAGAATTCCATGCTGTATTTGGTTTTCCACTAGGCCCGTGTCCTTTTTGGTCTGAGATTCTTGCCCACCTGAGCATTGTCAGCCATGGGTCTCATCTCATAGAGTGGGCCTTAATGCCCATCAGGTAGAGGCTGGTTACTTCCACTACACCTTTGATACTATTAAAATAGCTAATAAGCTAGTGTAAAGCAGGTAGGTCATCATTAGAGATACCAGTATATGAAGTCGGGTTTTGATTACCCTTCTCCTCAAGCAGTGCACAGAATAACATCCTGCATTATGAACACTAGTCAGTAAGGGGCACAGATTCTTTTTGTCATATACTTCTACAATTTAACCATAAAAATTATCTTTAAGTCTCAGCATCTGCTTTGATAGTCTGCAGGGCAGAGCCTTTCAGAGACCCTCTGTGGCAGGTTCCTAACGTGTTTCCTGTTTTCTTCTTCTTCTGATGTCCATCCTCTTTGCCTTTCGGGAAGGGGATTGAGCATTTTAGTCAGGGTCCTCTCTCTTGATTAGTTTCTTTAGATGGACAGATTTTAGTAGGTTTATCCTAAGTTATATGTCTATATGAGTGAGTATATATTGTGTGTGTCTTTCTGCTTCTGGGAGAGCTCACTCAGAATGATCCTTTCCACTTGGGCAGAGTGCATGGAATCTTGTGAAAGAAGTGGGAAATAGTAAGATCTGGAGAGAACAGGAACTCCACAAGGAGAGCAACAGAACCAGAAAATTTAAACACGGGGATCTTTCCAGAGTCTCATACTCCATACCATGCATGGAGATAACCTAGAACCCCTGCACAGATGTAGCCAATGGCAGTTCAGTGTCCATGTGGCTTCCATAGTAATGGGAAGAGGGACTGACTCTGACATGAACTGATTGGCCTGCTCTTGGATCAACTCCCCCTGAGGGGGGAGCAGCCTTAGCAGGCCACAGAGGATAACAATGCAGCCACTCCTGATGAGATCTGAAAGAGAGAGGGACCTCCCCTATCAGAGGAGTTGGGGAAGGGTAGGAGTGAAGAAGGGGGAGGAAAGGTGGAATTGGGGAGGAGGGAAGGGTTTATGGGGGGATACAAAGTGAATAAAGTGTAATTAATAAAAGTTAAAAAAGAAAAAATATCTTTAGAAACAGGCTATTAGATAAAGTAGAATTCACTATTAGGCAGTTGGAAATAATCCTGCAGAATTCTAGGCTCTGGTATAATGTTGTAATCACATCACTTAGGAACTGAGAGAAATTTCAGTCAAAATTCATCAGTACAACACAAATGTTTATTACAATGCTTAAAATGTAAGGGTGCTTACTATGTAAGTATGATGGTATAAATTCAGATTTCTAGTACCCGCTTAAATATTCGGGCATTCCGGACTCTTCTGATAACCTTACCACCATAAGGAAGGTAGACAGTAGGACTGCTAGAGTCTTACCGCTGCCCCCTCCACTAAGGAATAATGTATACACTGATAGAACAGGATAACAGATGTCCTTGTGTGACCTCCATGGCCATGAATTTGTGCACACATGTGCAAATACATTACATATTTAGTAAAGTAAGTGAATAAACAAATTGATTTTTTTAAATGCTGCTATCTTCAAAGTGATCTGGGCTGGTTAGCTCTTCGATGTGCGTTGAGTCATGACTACGTTTCCATGTTTCCTGTTACCACTCTGGAACATCCCTTCTTCCTTAGTAACCTCATGTCATGACATTGTTTTAAAAAGCAAGTGTTGAGATTTCTAAGCTTATATCTAATACAGTATTAGGGCCTTGCCTACTCTATATGCAACACTGTAGACGAAAATGACTCAGTGAGACCCTCTACTTAAATGAACAGTGAGGCATTCAGGTGTTATGGGTTCCCTTGCAAACATCCATCAGTAGTCCTCACCGAGCTAATGCAAGACAACACTTAAAAGAGAAAAGTAGGCAAAACCACCTTGGCTTTTCTCATTCGTATTCTGTATTTACTCTCCAGAATATCTATCATCTTTTTCTTTTTCCTTCGCTGTGCTTTTCTATTAGTATCACTGTAAGAGAAATGCAATTGCTTTGAACTTCTTGACTCTGCAATTGAAATCTTGTCTTTTATACTTGTTTCTTTCAGTGCATAAAAAATGCTTATCTTTTTATATTGAGGGCACTTTCCTAATTATCTTTTCTGATAGTAACGTCTCCTTATACACAAAAACTGATTTGGCTTTCTAGTCCCTGAGCAATCTCTGCTTCACATAAAGGAAGGGTAGCTTCTCATTAAGTTTTTATTTATTATTAACATTTGTGTTTCTAATATATTATAAATATGATTAATATTGTGCCAAGTGTTAGGATAATTATTTACAGTGTTTATGACCAGATACCCGAAAACTACCTTCAGAATTGTTGGCTAATTCCATATAAGCAAGCAAACAAACGAATGAATGAATGAATAGAGCCAGGTATCCAAATGAGTTCTTCAGAAAAAAAAAAAAAAAAGACAGTATTCCTGACACATTTGTTATTCATCAGATATTGAAAATAAATAGGAAAGAGATCACTTCTTTTACAAATACAACCCACTGTACTTTTCTGCTTCTTTAGTCACAGACTGTGGTCTTTAACTTCACTAACACATTAGTGATACCCGAAGCTGAAAATGCAGAAAGAAGTAGACATTGTGTGTTAGAAGCAAACCAGAGAAAACACCATTAACTCATTTATGCTCACAGCAAACAATTTCACAATGCAATATCTTCTGAACCAATGTCTTTGAAAAATGAAGCATCGAGTTTTTACAGTTTAGAGAAAATGCTTGGAAAACGCATATTGTCTCTGTAGATGTAAATATCCTGATGCACTCATTGGCTAACTTCTTTTCTATCATTGCCTTGATGGTCTGTTACTGTCACACAGTGCACAGGTTTGGGATTTTTCTTTTTCTTATGTCTACTAACTATATTTGAAACCTGTTTTTTTTTTCTTTCTGCCACCCAAAAATTTTAAATCCATTTTTCCCAATAAATATTCACCTTTTAACTTGATTATTATGGGTGGCTCTGGTCCTCAAGTTCTTTACCCAATGATTAATTCAACCTTGAATCTATTTTGTTTTCTAAGATATTGGAGAACATAATTAATTATCTTGCTCTTCTAGACTAAAAATATTTGTAGTATCTTGATTGCTCTCAGCCTTCTAAACTTTTCCATATAGGGAAATAAGCATGCTTACATATTTCCATTGTCATGTATAATCTGAAATGCTTACTATGCAATAGCTGATACTGCTAATAAAAAAACATGAGAACTACACAAGGTAATGGTAATAATTACCATATGCCTCATAGTTTCTGTACCTCTTTCTGCATAATTTACACTTTCATATAATTGAACTTTAATAATGAATGGAACCAATGTCCAAGTCGTAATCCAAATTTTATATTAAGAATTTGGTCATCTTAAAGAATTGGATATTTATTTAATTATTTGTTGGGAACAGTTTAAAAGATATTTATTATGCTGAATTCTTCTTATTACAACGTTTGTTGAACAAAATATGTTATCAGACTATATTATAAGAAGATGCACCTATGAAATCTTACATAATATTTTGGTAACAATTCTGGGCATTCCTTTAAGCTTCTTTTAGATGTTGTGGAACTGTGGGACACAGGACTTAAGGGAACACAAATGGGAAAGACGTGCATATTGACATGGAGCACACTGCATCCTCTTGTGCTTCTATATAATTTCCTTTCTATTAAAACATGCTGAGAAGCTACGAGAAGGTTATTTAACAGTTATATACTTGTGTACCTATAATATACAAAATTTGAAATTTATAGTATTTTAAAATTTAAATAGATTACACTTTTAATACAGCAAATAATGACATTTTATGTATAAATACTATGTTTAAGTATTGGCTCATTTCTCTCATTCTGTTTTTGAGAGGAAGGAGGCTACAGTTGTGCAAGGCTTCTGTAAGACTCACTACCAGATCCATGACAACATTTATTATTTTCTCATCCAAAGTCCTAGAAACCTCGAGAAAACATATATTAAAGCATTTAAACAAAAATGATATTAAGATATATATTTAATAAATAATTGGAGGTTTGTAAAATCTATATAACATCTCCTGGTTTCATAGCGTGAGGTGCTAAATACACAAATATTTCCCAGGTATTTTTTTTATTCAGTATATGAAGCTATACAGTTAACTTTACATTCTATGTGAAACACCACTAGTTCTCCCAACCCAAATATACCGCTAACTTACCTCAAGAGAATTGTATAAAGTCTAGATGATGCATTTCTATAGTAAAAGGTACTTTGTCTTAAGTAATTTGGAAGGCAGACATTGAATTGGCAAGTAAGCTGGATGCAAGACTCAGCTGCAAATATAAGTATTTACACAGTTTCTGAAACTCATCAGGAAAAAACTTTCATGGTCTTCAAAGTTGTCATTAGTCAATCATGTCGAGAAAGGATATGTGAGCATTTGCATGCAAAACAATATAAGGATTTCAGGGAAGACTGAGTTATACACCTTCAAATCAGACGGCAGCTGAAATATCATAACAATGGGGAGGAACTCTTGCATAAATACAACACGTTAGCATTTTCAAGAAAGATTGACCCTTAGCCATGTTTCAGTATAACACTACAAAGAGGCAGGATGGGAAACAGTGCTGTGAAGAGACGTACCTTCTGAGGAAGACATGCTTCTTAGACCCAAGAACAGCAGCCTACCTGCACAAAGTCCTGTACGAGACTGCGCCCAGAATGATATTCTATCCTGGCGATACGGGGGCTTGTATGGATTCACCATAGTTCAAGAGCTATGGACAGTGAATGCTTGCTAGGGTAGGACAATTAATCTTCCTCAGTGGGAACATTTGGTAGTTGTCCTGTTCAAATAAATAATCTCCTATGAATGCTACACAACCAAAAGAAATTAAATGCACTATGCCACAAACAAACAAAGCAATACTGAATACTAAGAAAATTCGGTATTTGGTGGATGAGGAAAAGTGGATAAATGGGAATAGTGGCAGATAATAAAGTTGAAGTGTGTGATATATTTATATTACTATACATATTGTATGTGCTTTTGAGTTATGAATGAAAGTATGAACAAAAAGGAAATGAAAATTTAAAAAATAATATTAGACATAGTTCTAATTTCTACTAGAATTTTACCTTTGTAAAAATAGATTAAAAATAGCTAGGGTCAGATGGAAGGGGAGGAGGACCTCCCAGTGGACTGGGGGAAGGGCATGGGAGGAGAAGAGAGAGGAAGGTTTGGATGGGGGGCGGACATGGAAGGAAGCTACAGCTGGGATAGAAGTGAATACATTATAATAAATAAAAATTAATTAATTTTTAAAACACAAAAATAATTCATCACTGTCAGTCAATTATCATCAAATCAGTAATTCTCAATCCATAGCATTGCACATTCTGAGAAATAAAATAAACAGTATTTTCACACTTCACGAAGTTTGTATCTAAGGAAGGAGCAGTCCTGCTAGGCCACAGAGGAGGACTTTGCAGCCAGTCCTGAAAATACATGATAAAGCAGGGCCAGATGAAAGGGGAGGAGGTCCTCCCTAATCAGTGGACTTGGAAAGCAGCAGGGAGATGAGGGAGGGAGGGGGATACAGAGTTTAAAAAATGTAACTAATAATAAAAAAAATTAATTTAATTTAAATAAATAAATAAATAAATAAATGAGTTTGTATCTGATGAAAAGAGTATCTACAAAAAGACCAAATAGCAATATGAAAAATATAAAAATCATTATAAATTCTAGAATAGAGGTGGTTATAGTCATACTGTTAGGCCCAAGGGGACCCTAATTTCCGGTGGAAAGGAGATGAAGAGAACTAAGGAGGCCGGATCTATGCAATTTGCAAGAGGTTTATTTGAACCATCCTGCCATGTGGCTGCCCTCCCCCCTTTCCCCAACTGGAGAGGAACAGCCAGGAGAGACAAAAGGACTAGGTTTTTAAAGGAAGGAGCACTGGGAATCACAGAGGTTGCAAACTTGGCAAACTGGATTGGGTAGAGTAGTTGACTTTCAAAATGATTGGTTCATTTTAGGTGCCAAATCCATCTGGTCCCGCCCCAATGTGGGTGGGGGAGCTCTGACATCTGTATCAGTTACCAGGTAACTTAATCTTGACCTGCAGATCTGGACACTCCTCCACAGCAGAGTTTGGGGAGACCTTTGGCATTCCTTTGCAGCTGGGCGGGGTCTTGTTTCAATTCACCTGCTCCTCCTCCTGCTTTCTGGAAAAGTGCAGGGAGAATTTAATTTATGGGGTATGGAATTTATAAAGAAACCTGTAAAGCTAGCCTGTTCCTTTCAATACCATGGGTGTGATTCCAGTGACAACTGATGAATACAGAGGAGGGAAAGCTGGTTTTTTTCAGAAATTCAAGATGTGAGATGCTGTCTCCACTGCTTTATATTGAGATAATTTCCAAAGAATTTTAGGTAGGTCAGGAGGACAAACAACTTTTCAACCCTGGTTTGCACCTCTGCCAAGTACTAAATCTTTTGATCTTGATCATTTTAAGTATGTTTTAATTGAGATTGTCTTACATAATGAATTTTTGTGGAGATTTTTAAGCATATACCACTTGACAGGGAAGGAAATGAAAATATTGCCGACTTGCGTTTTATTGCTCACCAAGAAATAGCTACCTAAATAAAAACAGGATAATATTAACCATGCCAGGATGAAGAAGCATAGATACTTGTCTGAGGTTTCAAAACAGTTAAGGTGTTTTTCTTGTCACATGGAAACTTAGCTGACAGAGCCCACTGCAGTGCAGTGTAATACAAGGAAATCCTCACAAGTCCAAAACTGTTTTACAGTTAGTCATGCTCTGAATGATATTCCAAGACTTAAATTGCAGGGGCTGTCTCTGGCATGAACTCAGTGGCAGGCTCTCTGATCACCTCCTCCTGGGGGGTGTAGCCTTCCACACTACAGAGGAAGACTATTTAGCCAATCCTGATGAGACCTGATAGGCTAGGGTCAGATAGAAGGGCAGGAGAACCACAGGAGGATTTCGGAACAGTGTTAATGGCAACTTACACGTAAAATTATGGGAATGAATGAGTTGAAATGAATACCTTTTCTCTTATTTTTTTAAAGTTTTTGTAGCTGTTCTTGTTTTTAAGTTTTCTTTAGAGTTCATGTATAATCCCAAATCACTTGTATTATAAGCAATATTTTAGTAGAGTAACAGAGAAATACTTTGGGTTAATTGCTTTTGTAAAGGTAGTAGAACAGTTGTGAGGAAAAAAATGTTGGGTTTCAACAAATGGGAAATGTAGAGTTATAAGAGAGGAATTGAGAGTGAAAATGTCTGAATGCATGAAACTGTCAACTTATAAGAAAGAAGTAAAACAAGGAAAGAAAGCACATTTGTTTTGTTGTCTAGGAACCAAAAAATAATTCAGAAGACTAAATTGATTTACTTTTGATTACATCTTTATTGACACAAAATTATCAGCTAAATGTAACTTATCATTAATAAAAAAGTATTTAAGGTGTTATCATGTTTTGTATTAACTATTTGTGATGTGTTTGTTCTGTTTTATTTTGTTTTAATGTAATCATCCCTTAAGAGTTTGTTTGTTTTCTAAGAAAAACAGAAAGGGCTAGATCCAGATGGGAGGTTAAGTGTGGAGGCTAGACTGTATAAGTTTCCTCTGCTTGTGTAAGTTTTGTTTCTGTGTTGTTTTATTTTGCTTTGATTTTTTTCAGCAAGTTCTAATGAATTTCTTAACTGTAAAGTGTTAAAGCACTGGTATGTAATAAGAATGAACCCCAAGATGAAATCAGTTAACAAGAAGCTTCAATCACATACTGGAACGGCATTTTCTAAGTTAGAGAATTTTCTCTCTTCCTTTATCTTCTAAATAGAGTAAGACAGATTATATATAAAGCAGGGAACACTTTCTTTAGCTTGAAGTTTGAGGGAAAACCTTCACAATTTTGCCTTTAAAAATTTCTACCTGATTCCAGTATCAATTTAAATGTTCTCACTATATTAACTAGACACTTAAAAATTGCTGCCTAAACATTATATTTTTGATTTATTACTAAATCCAAACAGAATTTAAAAAGAAATTATTGCAAATTATTACTCATAAAATTAAAAAAAATCACCCAAGAATTTCAAGTAATTATGTTGGTCTGAACCACATTTTCAACTTTGTACATATTCCTAGCAACAGAAATTTCTATGGTACAGAGCAAACCTAATCAGCCCTTAGACACATACCTAATAACTCAGTTTCTTCCTTATTTCAGTTTAAAACACTAACCAGGACTGAAGTGACAGACCATGTAGGGATATAACCTAGAACCTCTGCTTGAATGTAACCCATGGTAGCTCAGTATCCAAGTGAGGGTCCTAGTAAGGGGAACAGGGACTATTTCTGACAGGAATTCAATGGCAGGCTCTTTGACTTCCCCACCCCCCCCCCAAGGGAGGAGCAGTCCTGCTAGGCCACAGAGGAGGACTTTGCAGCCAGTTCTGAAGATACCTGATAAAACAGGATCAGATGAAAGGGGA
>REGO01000339.1:2043585-2063166 GCA_010120015.1 Rhombomys opimus
AAAAAAAAAAAAAAAAAAAAAAAAAAAAAGAATACCCATCCAAAACAAATGAACACGAAACTGGCAGCCCTAATATATACTCAGAGAACCTGTTAGGTAAAAGGGGGATAATGAAAAACATCAATAAAATAAAATTGCAATAATAATAACGATGAAGGTGGCACTGACGATGATGATGTAGTTCCGCTCTGCACTTCTTCCCTCAAGGTGTCCAGGCTGGGAAGGGTAAAGCAGAGCCAGAACAGTGAGGTCACCAGATCTAGGTGCAGAAGGGAGTGCCAGGCTTAGAAAACCTCTGTGAGGTTTCACGCCTCGTTTGGGCACCAGCAGCCTGGTCCTCTTCTCTTCAGAGAGTTCTGGCACCAGAATGTGCAGGTACCTGAGGAAGGAATGGAGCTCATCCAAGTGTGTGTTCCTAGGGGCCTAGGGGGTGAATGCCCTGAGACAGAAAGCCTTCTAAAAAAGTTTTCCCTTTTAGTTTTATTTTAAATGTACATATTTTTGTTTTGTTTTGTTTTGTTTTGTTTTCCCTCTGTTCATGTCTGTGCTCCATGTTTATACAGTCCCGTAGCAGTCAGAAAGAATTATCAGATTCTGTAGAGCAGAAGTTATAAATGGCCAGGAGCTGCTTTGTGGGTACAAAGATTAAAAGTCAGGTCCTCTAAAGAGAAAAAAAAATGTTCTTTTTTAAAATTTAATTTTTTTATTAATTATGGTTTATTCACTTTGTATCCAAACTGAAGCCCCCTTCTTCTTTCCCTCCCAACCTCACTCTCCCTCCCCCAATTCCTCCCATGCCCCTCCCCCAGTCCACTGATAGGGGAGGTCCTCCTCTTCTATGTGATTCTAGTTTATCAGGTCTCATCAGGACTGGCTGCATTGTCTTCCTCAGTGGCCTGGTAAGGCTGCAAAGTATTCTTAACTACTAAGCCTCCTTCTTTTCCTCCCACAGTCTCTCCATCCTTAATTCCCCACATTTTAATAAAAGAGGGAGAATATAGGAAAGTACATCAGCAAAACCATAATTTTATTTTCTGCCACAAAATAAATTACACAAATATTTTCATAGTAATTTTTCTTAGGATTTTAATGACTCAAAGACCCAAGGTTATTATGTGATTTGCTTTTTAAGATCATTGCTATACCACATGTATAGAAGTCATAGGACAAGTCACAGGATTTGATTCCCTATTTCTGCTATGTAGGTGCAAATTCAACTCATCAAGTGCTGCTATTACCCGCTGTAATACTTAATGGGCCCATAATACATGTCACTGTAACAACATCACCCACTTTCCTTCTGTGGAGGTTTGAATAGGTATGACCTCCAAAAACTCCCATGTTTGAATACTTGGCCCATAGGGAGTACCTATGGTTTTATAGCCTTGGAGGAAGTGTGTCAGTGTGGAGGCAGGCTATGAGATGTAGTATGCTCATGTTATGCTCAGTGTGGATCAAAATATAGATCTCTCAGCTCTTGCAGCACCACGTCTGTCATCACACTGCCATGTTTTCTGACATAAAAATAATGGACTAAACCTCTGAAATTGTAAACTAGCCCTAACTGAATTTTGTCCTTGGTAAGAGTTGCCTTGGTCATGGTTTCTTTTCACAGCAATAAAACCCTAAACTAAGACACTGGACTGCTGGAAATAAACAAACTCAGAGCTGAAATCAATCAATTAGAAACAAAACAATTCAAAGAATCAATGAAACCAAGAGCTGGTTCTTTGAGAAAATCAACAAGATCGACAAACCCTTAGCCAAGCTAAATAAAAGGCAGAGAGACACCACCCAAATCAACAAAATAAGAAATGAAAAGGGGGACATAACTACAGACACTGAGGAAATCCAAACAATCATTAGGATTTACTTCAAAAGTCTATATGCCAAAAATTTGAAAATCTAAATGAAATGGACAATTTTCTTGATTGATTCCACTTACCAAAGCTGAATCAGGACCAGGTAAATCAATTAAATAGTCCTATATCCCCCAAAGAAATAGAAGAAGGCATCAAAATCTCCCATCCAAAAAAAAGCCCAGGACCTGATGGCTTCAGCGCAGAATTCTACCAGACCTTCAAAGAAGAGCTAACTCCAATTCTTTTCAAACTATTCCACAAAATAGAAACAGAAGGAACATGACCAAACTCATTCTATGAAGCCACAGTCACCTTGGTACCTAAACCTCACAAAGACTCAACAAAGAAAGAAAATTTCAGGCCAATCTCCCTTATGAACATTGATGCAAACATGCTTAACAAAATACTTGCAAACAGAATCCAAGAACACATCAAAGATATTATCCACTATGACCAAGTAGGCTTCATCCCAGGTATGCAGGGGTGGTTCAATATACGGAAATCCATCAATGTGATCCACCATATTAACAAACTGAAAGACAAAAACCACATGATAATCTCCCTAGATGCTGAAAAAGCATTTGACAAAATCCAACATCCATTGGCTACTTGTGTGCAAGACACCTAAGTCCAGATCATACATGTTCATTAGTTGTTGCCTCAGTCTCTGAAAGCCCCATGGGACTGGGTTAAGAACACGTTAAGAATTTCTCTCAGATCTCATGACTCAGAAAATGACTCCTTAGAAAGCACCACTTTTCTTTTTATACCTTAGGCCTGAGTGGCAGATACCTTGTTTCTTTACTGATGAGAAAGTGGAGACATAATCTCTGAAAATTCATATTCAATATACCATATATAATCAACTAAGAGACAGTGACTGCATTTTGGATTTGAAATTCTGTTTGCTTTCCAATTTCAAATTATCACTTAGACAAATATAGGAATGAATTTATAAATGAGTATGTATTTTAGAATGTTTATTCAGGATTTATTGGTGAAATACTCTTAATATAAGAAAAACCCTCAAGTATAATTTATGAAATGATTGTTCTTGAATGTTCTGTATCAAAACATTATTTAACCTGGGCAGTGCAGAATGTAGGAGGTGTGGCTAAGGCTCCTGGGCTTCTGAGGAGAGGGGACTCCCGGGAAACAGATGGACCAGAAGAGAGGAGGAAGGAGGATGCCATGACGGGATAGTATGGAGAAGAAACTATGTGAGCCTGGAGGAAGGACCCCAATAGTGTCATGGAAAGGTCTAGATGAAGAATACAAGCAGCTATTTATAAGATTATGGATAGAAGATAGCCCGGATGAGGAAGGTTAATGAGGATGGCATTGGATGGGGGCTGGGAGGTGGATGGTGAAATTATTGAGATAACATAGCGGAGATGGAATTATCTGCCCAGTCCAAGATGTTTTAAGGCAATTATAAAATACAACAGGTGTCTTTGTCATTATTGATTATGATAATGGGTTAAATAATACCACCTCAGTAATCATAGAACAAAGAAAAATGAATAACATTATTTAGCCCAACACCCATTTTTAATTCCAACAGCAGAATACTTGCTAGTTCCAAGAGTATATATGTCATTTTATTAGATTCTAACATGCACATGTATGAGTTAATTTTATTTTAGATAATATATTTTTTATTTATTACAATAAATGAATATGAAAACAATTAAATAATAACAAGACTTTTGTGACATGTGTGAATTGCATTAAACTAAATACAAATAAACAAAAATACATAAAAAACATTATTAATATTATTTTCATTATTTTTGAATTCCATTGAGTATGTTTTATAATATTCAGCACACCAAGTTCTCCCATAAACACTCTCACGTCTTGTCCCATTTAAATGCTTTTTCTCCCTCCCTCCTCTCTCTCATCTCTCTCCCTCCTTCTGTGTGTGTGTGTGTGTGTGTGTGTGTGTGTGTATGTGTGTGGAGGGGAATGTCTTTTATAACTCATTGTGTCAATTTGTGTTGCCCAAATAATCTTGGGTTTTGGTGCTTGCACTGGATTTTGGTCAATGTACCAGGAGTCATAGCCTTAAAAAAAAAAAAAATTCTTTCTCAGCTAGGTGTGTTATGTCACCTCCCTTTTCCATATTCGTTTTGTTTATTTGGTTTTGTTTTGTTTTGTTGTTGTTGTTTGTGCTTCCACATGTCTTCTAATGACTTATTATCATGCTCTTAAACTAGCACATCTCCCAACCCTCACCAGAAATATGTTTTCTTGCAATTAATGCTGATTAGCACAAGTATTTGCAACTGGTCAATTTGAAGAGAATAAGAGACTTGGGGTGCCCAGCCATCTGTTGAATATCTGTATCATACCTTTCCCCACATGACTCAGGAATCATCACTGAATAGTAATGGAAAGAGTTAAAATCCAGAAGTAGTGGATGATTGCGAAGAAACATGTTTTCCAAAAACTTCAAGGAAGTTGATCATATGAACTCACAATGATTATGACAGCATACATGAGTCCTGCCCTTCCTCCCTCTTCCCCCTATCTCTTTCCTCTAGTCCTCATAAATGAGAAGCCCTGTTCCCCTACTAACTGACCCCAGCCTATAAAGTAATTATATTTTTGTAGCATAAATTGATGTCATAGAAATACAGTTTCCTTTTTCTAGAATAAAAATCCTATCAGAATGAGTGGAATGAGTGCTTAACTATAATATTAAGCAAAGTTAGCTACACTCAGAAAGACATAATACATTTCTTAAATGTGGAACCTGGAGAAACTAATCTTGATACAAAAGGGTGATGACTGAGTGAAAAGAAAGGAATCAAGGGAAGAGGAATAGAAAGTTCCCAGGAAGGATGAATATGATTGACATGTTATATGCATTAAGGAAATTTTTAAAATAAAACCCAGTATGATGTACAAGATATATATGCTAATAATTATAAACTTTAAATTTGATTTGTACTTAAAAAATGAATTTGCAACAAAATCAATAATGAACAAATAATGAATAATTTAAAAATCAATAACTGAGGTTACCAAAGTTCTTTCTAGAAAACCAGACACAATTATAAGCATCATAAGCTACTATAAGATAATGGCTACCTTTTATGTAACTAGCAATATGTGGACATCAAACAATATTACATGCCTGACTTTCTCACCCCATACAATAAGCTCATTACAAAGTTATTATGCTAATTTATTTATGAAAATGAGGCTTAAATGCCTCTAGTATCCTGTCTCATTATATACTAAAGAATATTACAAATTCATTGGCTCATTCTTTTTATGAAAGTAAGTGTAATTTCTTACAAGAATTCACATTTCTAACAATAATTCTTGAAAGGTTAATATAATGAGTGTAATGTGTTACTTCATTGTTGTAAAAGCAAGTAATTTTATTGGCTACTTAGCATTTTTTCTTTCATAGTTATTTTGTGTCTTAAATATTTCCCTATTTGGACATCTGTTTGGTTGTTATGAACTCATGGTAAATCACCTGTTTGGGTCTCTGTATTGTAGATTGAAAATTAACTAAACAATTTCTTTTTCATTAAAACAACATAATTTTTAATGTGCCTCTACCCTGAAAAATAATAAGTTTGCTTTGATAATGTCTGTACTGTATTTCTAAGTGAGAGAAAAAAAGGTTATAAAATCAAGGGCCCAGCATAACAACATTTTGGTACTAACTGTAAATTCAAATAGAAATAATAAGGAAATTAAATCTATATGCTTCCTGTAGAAATGAAATGTGAAAAAAAAAGATCACTTGGCAATTTAGAAATTCAACTCACACTAAAGTTGTTTATCTTTTAGTCATAAAATATTTTATAAGTGATTGATGTATCTGTTTGTGTATAATTATAACATTTATTTCAAATCACTCTCAGAAATACATTTAAATTCTCATATCTCATTTTTCTTCGGGTTTCACTTCTGTAACACAAATGGATAACTCCTAATATACAGCACTGAACTCTTTTTTCAGAAAATTTGGCTTAAAGCAAGCTAAGAAAAAATCTCATTCTCATTTTAACGTTACTGATGGTGGAAATATATATTTAGCTAACCTATACTCATATTCTCAGGTGACATGAAATATGTAAGACAAAATTATCATAATTCTAATAGATTAATTTTATTTCCATACATTTATTTTGCAACATGATGTCTCTGATTTGCAGCCCCATAATTTGAAAATATTAGAGGTTCAGTCAAGCATTTACAAACGTACTTTAGGATATTTTACACCTTAGCCTAGAATGTTGCATCCCACTAGACTAGCTATTCACTGGAACCATAAATTCTTAAGGGGCATTTACAGGAAGGAGAGGTGAGATGGATGTTATTCTTTTCTGTAACATTATTCACATTTTGCAAAAGTGAACTTCTGGTTTTCTTCTGGTTGGTTTTATTGCCCTTTAGGTAAGTTTCAGTGAGTTCTGTTCTTCATACACTTGATTTGTGAAGAGAGGTATAGAGTTCACTTAAGGAGAAAAATTCCTAAATCCTGAGGATTTCAGGGAAACAATTCAAATGGCGAAAAAAGGGTGCCTAACAGATATGATCACTTTATTTTCATAATAATCTATGTATGTTTCCTTTTATTCATAAGACACAGATTTAGAAATTTCGGCAAATAAAGCTTTAACAAAACATTGATTAGACGCATTGATTACTCCCAACTCAGAAAATAAGTTTTAACTAACAAGTCAGTGAAAGTACTTTATTTCATCTCATTTAGTAGATTACATGGCAAAGGTTTGAAACAGTATAAATAAATACAGGAAAGCATGAAGGACAGAGAATGATGGAAAAATTCAAGGTATTGTTTGCTCTATTTGCTGTGGTGGGACAGGGTTTCAAATTGTAACTCACTTGATGCTGTAAGCATGAACTTGCCCTCTGAGACCTCCAGCACTTTGATTCATCCTTCTCTTCTCCTTATTCTAGATTCTATCCATTACGATTGTGTTTCCCCTAGTTCTGATTTACTAGAGAATTCTATTTTTTTCCAACTCAGGATAACTGAAAACTTTCAGTGAAAGAAAGTATGACAGGAGTCTACTACAGAAGACCTCTGAAAGATCCTACCAAGCAGCGTTTCAAAACAGATACTAAGACTGATAACCAAACATTCGGCAGAAGGGGAGTTAGTATGACAGGGAAAAGATAGGAGCCCCACAAGGACCAAATATATCTGGACATAGGGTTTTTTTTTTCTGAAACTGTTTCTCCAACCAAGGACAATGTATGGATATAACCTAGAACGTTTACTCGGATGAAGCTCGTGGTAGCTCAAAAACCAATTGGTTTCCCACAGTAAGGGGAACAGGGACTATCTCTGACAGGAACTCAATGGCAGGCTCTATGACTCCCCACCCCACAAGGGAGGAGCAGTTCTGCTTGGCCACAGAGGAGGACTTAGCAGCCAGCCCTGAAGATACCTGATAAAACAGGGCCAGACGAAAGGGGAGGAGGTCATCCCCTTTCCAGTCCGTGGACTTGGAAAGGGGCAGGGAGAAGTTGAGAGAGGGAGGGTGGGATTGGGAGGGAATAAGGGAGCAGGATACAGCTGGGATACAGACTTAATAAAATGTAACTAATAATAACAAACAAAAAAAAATACAATATAAAAAAAGAAAGTAAAACACTCTTTTGTAAATGATATCATTTGTCACAAAACCAAATTAATGTCCAACATATCTGGAGTCCAGATTCCCACTCTTGTACTTAATTATAATTTCCACTTAGGTTGTTTCATATATCATTTGATAAATGTTAAAATCTGAAAATGAATTTAGAAGTTGAATATGGGAATGCTTGATGTCATGTTTGCTACAGCCTTAAAGTATTAGCTCCAGCAGTTGATCTGCATTTTGTTTCTACGTAAAGTATCAGAATCATCAATCCTGCATTTTCAAGAGCCAAGCAATAAAAGCTGAGATAGTCAGAGGATACTAACAAGTAATGCATGAATTTTATAAATATCTGGTCCAATTTGCAATGTGAGTGTGGTTAGTCTATATAAAGCTTTAAGAACAGTCTCTGCCTAAAACATTGGCAAGCTTAAAATCTCTAAGAGCTGCCCTAATTGGACTCTTGGAATCCTTCCCACTGTCCTTTGCAGTATCCGCCATTCTTCCAATACTAGAACTTTAATGTTGAAGGCATAACAAAGATAGCTGGCTCTACAGAAAAACTCCAAATGACTACAGGGAAAAAAAAATCGATATTTAAATAGCACATAAGAGTCTCAGACTGACTCATATGCCTGAAACTTCCTGTGCCAGGGTGCTGTTCTTCTTTTCCATATACAGACTATGATATGCCCACAGAGAGAAGTGCAAAAGAGAAAACTCTAAAATATATACCCGATGACAACTAATCAAAATTTCAGTCCACTCTAACTTTATACTAATTGAAAATGTTTTTATGCTGTGATTGTACATTGTAGATACATGGAATTTTAACATCAAATATTCAAATTACAAAACATATAGTAATATTATAAAATAAATAGATTTTGTAGGATAAGGACATTTTTCTTTGAGAAGAATGAGAGATTTAATATTCCCTGAGAAACACATTTAAGTAGAACAAAGCAAGAGATTTGGAAACAAAATAGGAACAATTTAGTCCAGAATACTTTGCTATCCTTGCTTTACCGATGTTAATGAGAATAATTAAATCCCTAGAAAAAGAAGAGAAAAAAGATTCAAGCCCATCAGTCTCCTCTGATGTTTTCAAGTTTCTGTGGTTTTTTTTTTTGTTTGTTTGTTTTGTTTTTTTTGCAGCCTGCCCCCTCACCACTAATGGCTTCTTGCAATGTTAACACCTACAGTCTTATGCCTTTCCTCACTTACCTCTACAGAGATTTTCTGAGTTTCTAACTTTCCTGAGACAAGCATATAATCATATAAATTTACCTGAAAACATTTTCCTACTCCTGACTTTAAAAATTCTGAAGATTTGTGATTCGTACCAATTTTGTCAACTTTGCTACTACTCAAATAGTCAATAGAAAACTATCATTTGCTAAAAAGAAAATTCTAGATTTCTTTTCAATCATACAAGAATCATGCATTTTTAGTGATAATACCATAATCCTAGCTGCTTGATCTAAAAACATATGTCCATGCTCTCTAGTTACTTTTTTGATCAAGCCAAGATAACGTGCTTTCTAAAGGATGATTGCTTCCTAGTATTTGTTTTTACTTTCAATTGCTATTTTCCCATCTATTCTCATAGAGTACAAAATCTTGAAACTTGAAAAATAATAATAATTAAATTATTTCACTTGTGCCTAAGAATGCTGATTTTTCTAACAATATTTATTTCTTCTTATTATTATTATTATTTACAATTTATTCTCTTTGTATACAATGTCCATTTCAATTTTCACTGATAGCAAAACCAGTTCGATTAGTAAGAGACATGTTTGCTCATTTCTCCTTACATATCAGTATGTCATGCAAGTGTTACCTTATCAAAAGGTAACTGAAGACATATGTGTCACTTAGTAGAACTGTGTCAAACACATACTTAGCCTTTAGCCACATGCAGAGATATAATGCCTTCTGGAATAGCCCAGAGTCAAAGCTACCACCAATTAAGATTTTGTCTTTAGTCATATCAGACCTAGCACATACATCCTGAAATTCTATAATTAAAATACAGAAGAACAACAGAAATGAAAGCCAGTACGAATTCTTAGTGATTTAACTTAAGTTCTAATACTTTGCCTTATTCCACACAGTCTTCTATAGCATGACTCTTTTAAAAAGAGGTGAAGTGCTCTGCCAACTTTTCCTTGATTCTTAATTCTGATATCTATAAAAACAAATACAGTATTATGGATTCCTAGCATTGGGATACAAGATGTCATGGGGTTATATTGTTCTATTCAGTCTTGAAATCTAGCTACCATGACTCAAACAACAAAGACTAAATTAACCCAAGAGGAAAGAACACATTTTTGAGCTCGTAAGAATATACTGACAGAACCATAACTGCATAGCTGGCTGCAGCCCACAGGATTAAGAGGCTTCAGGCACATTTGTGTTCTCCCGTACAACGAACTCACACTGAACCATCTATAACTTCTACTTAGCAGCTACCAAAGCATTTCAAGGTATAGAAAAATATGTCTATATTTGTGGAGATATTTGTGGAGATCTTCCAATCTAATGTAGTGATTTTTTTCACTAAGTGCCAATGAATTATTTTTATAGTAGTCCAATCAAATTAGTTCTATGAGAACAGGGACAGTATGCCATGGCAGCTCAGTCTCTGAGTGGGTTCCCTAATAATGGGAACGTGGATTGTCTCTGACATGAATTCAGTGGCAGGCTCTTTGATCACCTTCCCATAATGGGAGGTAGCCTTACCAGGCCATAGAGGAAGACAACACAGCCACTCCTGATGAGACCTGATAGGCTAGGGTCAGATGGAAGGGGAGAAAGACCTTCCCTATCAGTGAACTTGGAGGGGGGAGGGGAAGAGATGAGGGATGGTGGATTTGGGAAGGGACAAGGGAGAAGGCTACAGCTGGGATACAAACTGAATAAACTAATTAATAAAAAATACATTTAAAAATAATTTTAAATTTTTTAAATGCCCTGGAATATTAAGAAATTAAACTGGGAAGAGTAATTAAAGCAACATGAGTTATAGATTATGTAAAGGAATATATTCTTCAGAAGAAAAAGAGAAGGAAGAGTAAAGAAAGGAGCAATAAAGATTCATTCTGGGTTCCAGGTAGCACTACTGTGATGCTGTCAATAAGCCAGCAACAGTTTTCTCACAGGATTTAAATGTATTTTGGTGAAGCACCTCTCCATGTTGAAACTACTTGATGTGCTCCGGTGGGTTGGTGGGTGAAGACTCCTGAGTAGGGGAGGAGTGATAGGGAAAAGAGGGATGGAAGGTGGGACAAGAAGGAGAGGAGCGAGGGGGCTTTCATCAGGTTGTATAATGAATAAACATATAAATTAATTCATTAATTAAAAAATAGTTTTGGACTAGAAACTGCGTTTGTGACTCTAAGATATCTATGCCTTCAGTAGTTGTTGTAATTATCCCCTGCCTGTTCAACCAATAAATGCTGGGTGGATTGGGGGCAATAACTTGCCTCATCTACTCTTTAGGCTTCATTTCAGAAACTATGCTTAAGCAGACACAATTAAGACACAATACCTAAGGGGCATTAACCATTTATTTATGTAACCAAGATGATGGGATGTTGGTCATTTATCTTGTTCCTGATATCATGATGGCATGAAAATTATGAGAATCCATAATTCAGGTAACTGTAGATTGCAAAGCAAACAATCAGAGAACATAATGAAAAACATGTGATCAAATTATTAAACTTTTTATATTCTTCCATGTAAGAATGTGAGTGAGTTCTAAAGTCAATGGAATGTGATAGAAAGAATACAGCAATGTCCACAGTGTAGCTAAAGGTATCTTATCTTGTCTACTTCTTATTATCGGGATGTTTCTTACTTATGCCTAACCACCCTGCAATGAAACACATATATAGGCCAGTGAGGCCATGTACAGGAATGGAGGTGCCCCTCTGTTGCTGATTAATATCCACACATTGCTAGTATTCATTTTTTTTTCATATATGAGATTTCTTTCTTCAATGGACCTTCCCATTCCCAAGTCTGAATCCAGGATGTGACATAGAAAAGACAAGTCATTCTTGGCTTAGTTTAGAGACAGGACTCCAAAGCAACCATTGCTGTTTTATGGCAGAAATCATTTAGTGGCCTTTCAGGTAGCTAAGTATACATTCTTTCCTTTCTTATGACCCTCCAAAGATTTCTCAATGAGTTATAAAAGAAACACAGACCCATATTTATTGCTGGTACCGAATCCAGCCTTCTTGACATTACCTCCCGTTGTGTTTCAAAATTCATTGTCATGCTCAACAATAATTTTAAACTGATCTTCAGGTTCATGAGGTTCCTTTGTCTTTCAGATGGTTCCAGTTTTCTCCAAAACAGAACATATTTGGCCTTGATGTTTAGAATTCAGTAAATATGCTATTTATCTGTCTTCCTTGCAGTCATACCTTATTGTAGTGCTCATTTTCATTCATTTACAGTGCTATTTTTAAACACAGTTATTTGTGGCTATTAGAGAACTGTTCTATTAAATTTCAATGTCAGAAAAATTTTTGCATGTGCCTCTAAGAACAGGTGCAATACAAATTATATTTTAAACATATATGTGAAATGAGCACTGGATGAGTGGTTATCATAACTTATATTTGATATCTTTTTTGATCAGCTGGTGAAGTTAATTTTTTACTCATACTTAACAGGAAAATGGCAAAATTTTCCATTGTAGCTACATGACTCAATACAATATGAATATATAGTAATTCAAATTACTTTGGTGTTTGAAAAGTTAATTAAATAAAATTAAAATGAGCATCACCAAAAAATTTAATTAATACAATTGGGTATGGACATAAATGAATGTACAAGCTAAAGAAAGAAAATTGAGTGTAGAATTGTTTAGCTTTCAATAAATCATTGATTCATGATTAGACTTATTAGACTTAATGGAAAACTGTTAAGGTTTTTGATACTAGTTATTTTTGTGAAAATTGTACAGAAATAAATCATGTACCTGGCAGGTTACTCTTGAGATTAAGTCCACAGTTAATGTTGGGAAATTCCATGCTACATGACTTTGGACACTCTGTGAATGTTCAACTCCTTCCTCATCATTGTTGTCTCTCATCTGTTGATTCCATCAGAGCATCCTGGAACTTGGTCTTCCTGTCAGATAGCTCAATTTATGATAATTTTTCTATCTCCTTCTTACAAGCTGTTGTTCTTAAGGCCATATGGTTTTGGAACAATTTATTTAGAACAAAATTTCACCCCAGATGATGCATAAGTGGAGATCTCACATTTTACTGATTATTTTAACTAATCTTTATTGACAACTTACAGTCTAAACATTATAAATATTTTAAATTATATTAATACAATTACCTTTTTAAAAATAGCATATTAATAATTAATGCAACACTAAGAAGATAAAAATTTAAATGTGACTCAATCAAAGTGACTAAGTTGTATCTTTATATATCTAAAATATGTTTCAATCCTACACATTGTTTTTAATTAACAGTTTTTTCAGGACATCTTTACGGTATGCACTCTAACCAACATAAATTAAAATACATATGCTGAGCTTATTTCCCTTAGCACAGGTAAATCCAACCAGCTCCTTATATTTCACAAGAAGTGAGTTAACATTTTTATTAGCAGTAATCTGGTAGTTCCTCCTTATGAGACTTATATTCAAGACTCTGAACATTTTTTAAACTTTAATGATTTTTATCAGTTACATTTTATTAATTCTGTATCCCAGCCGTGCCCCGAACCCTCATTCCCTCCCAGTCCCTCCCTCCCTCCCTCATCACCACTGTGCCCCTTTCCAAGTCCACTGATAGGGGGGGACCTACCCCCATTCAAAAAAAAAAGAAGAGGGAGGGAAATGAAATAAATGAGGGTAAAAATTTTAAAAAAAGAGATTAATAAATAAATAAATATGAAAAAAACTTTAATGATAATATTCTAATTCAATCATAAGAATTCCAACATCTCACTTGGTGAAGGCCCCTGTCATTATTTATAGAATTTATTTTAACTCACTGTGAAATAGTTTCATTCTGTATTTCCTTAGTGCCTGACCTGTTTTTAATACTGTGATAATAGTCTCTGTAATAATCAAATCTGATATTATAAAGACTAAATGCAATTTTTCATTACTTCTTCAAAGCACACAGAATTTAAAATAATTTTTACTGCACATATGAGCTTTCTGAAGGCAGATATCAGGTTTTTTATTTAATTAAAAGTAGATTCTTCTCTCATATAATAAATCCCAACCACAGTTTCACCTCCCTCTACCCCACCTTTGACTCTCCCTCTGGCCCAGATCAACCACAGCCCCTCCATTTCTTTATCAGAAAACAAAGGGCCTACAAAAGGTCCTCAGGACAGCCAAACAGGACAAAACAACCTACAATAAGACAAAGTAAAACCCTTCATATGAAAACTCAACAAGGTAATTAAATGGAAGGAGAAGAGTTTCAAGGGCATTCAAAAGAGTCATAGGTATACCAGCTCTCACTGTTTGGAATCCCATAGAACCTGGTAGGGACCTATGCAGGCTCAGTGCTTGCCACCATTATTGAGCTTGCATACAAGTAAAGAATTTCAGAAATTCAGAATATACATGGAGCTCTTTATAAACAACAATTTAGAAATGGTATCAACAAACTTAGCTTATATTTTTGTATACACTTGCAATTTGTTTCAGAAAGGGAAGGTGCAAATTATGATGAAGAACTCACACTAACTTAGAAAAGCTATCTTTTATGGTAGGCAGTGTAGGAATGCAGGTGTCACTCAAGTGACAGAGTGACTGCCTGTGTCTCTTCCCAAGAGCACATAAACTGGACATGGTGGTGCATGTCTATGATCATCATAGTGCTCCCAAGATGGAGCCAGGAAGATTAGTTCATAGTCAACCTTAACATGATAGTAAGATGGAAACCTGTCTGCCTCCAAAAAGCTAGTCTCTGTGATTGTTATTTATTTTTTCTTTTTATATTATAATCTTATTTACATATTTTGTGTGAATCTGTGTGGCTGTACATATGCACATCTGTCGTAAGCAGAGGGCATCTTAAGTGAATGAGTTTGCTGCTTCTATTGTTTTGGTCCTATGGATTCAATTATGGATGTAAAAGCTGTCAGCGGGCATCTTTATATACTGAGCTATTTTATCAACCACTGATTACTGACAGATTTTTTAAAAATAATCTGAAAGCCTATCAGGGTTGACTTGCCAGAAATAAAAACTCATCAAGTTAGTCAAATGTTGACATTAGTTTCTGGCAACACTTATTAAACATTATTCTAATCATCTTTACTTAAAATAGTTTGAAGTTCATGAAGAGTTTTGAAAGAGATAAAATAATATAAATCTAAATACATAAAATTGTCCCCGAAATTTATATACATAGTTTTTATGTATGTTTGTGATGGAGTAGGGCTTTGAAATTCTGATTGTCCCGATTCCATCTCTGAAGTGCTGGGGTTATAGTGTTGTACTATTACATCAGTTGAATGTATTACAATTTTAAAATGACTGAGTATTTTACTAATTAAAAGAAATCAGGATTATCCATTTGTGAGAAAAATTGGTTCCCACATTCTAAAATGAATACTGACACTGCCTACTTTCACATCTCACTAACACTGAATAGAGACAGTGCTTTCTAGATCACAACCTAACATTTTATTTTGTGGGTTCCCTAGTAAGGGGGACAAGGGTTGTCTCTGACATGAACTCAGTGGCTGGCTCTTTGATCACCAACCCCTGGGGGGGGCATGCAACCTTGCCCGGCCACAGAGGAAGATACAGCCAGCCTTGATGAGACCTGATAGGCTAGGGTCAGATAGAAGGGAAGGAAGTTGTCCCTCTCAGGGACTAGGGGAGGGGCATAGAGGAAGAAGACAGAGGGAGGGTGGGACTAGAAGGAGATGAGGGAGAGGTCTACAGCAGTAATACAAAGTGAATAAATTGTAATTAATTAATTAATTAGAAATAAATTATGTAGTTTAACATTGAAGTATTTCAACAATAATACATAGTATAAATAAATATTGCACAACTTTGGAAAAATATAAAGATATAAATTATTTAATACTGTTTATAGAAGATACTCAGAATAACATCTGATTCAAAAATTTAATTGCTATTAGTCATTTGAGTAAATATCCAAATAATAGAATATATTATTTATAATTTATATTATATAACCTGGAATGTACTAAAAAGAAATATGTATATTATAAGAACATCAGTAAGACTATATTTAAAAATTTATTATTTAAATATAAAACATAAAATTATAAGCAAAGCATATAAAAATGAATTTTACAACTCAGAAATAATAAATAGAAACTAATTAAAACATTTTACTTCATAAGCAAAGAATATACTTTATCTTATTTTATGACTTTAAATGTCATGAATATGATGATTGTTCTAGCACATAATCTTTAATTTCAGTAATATTCAGATATATAGAATGCCTTTTTAAGATATAAAATAGATATTTAAAATTTCTTACTATATTTTTAATTCTCTTTTTTTGCATAAGAACTTACACAATTTAATTCTATTATAGATCATTTCAATTTACAGTCTTCTCTCATAATAGAAGAACAAAAGAAATAATAGTTGGAAATGTGTATCTGTAATGTGCTTCAATGATTACAAAGTTTGGACTGCACCAGATATGGTGGCACAGGCTTGTAACCCCAGCACTTAGTGAGGCAGAGGCAAGCAGAACTCTGTGAGTTCCACACCAGCCTGGTCTTCAAAGGGAGTCCAGGGCAGCCAAGCCTACACAGAGAAACGCTGTCTCAAAAACCCCAAAACAAACAAACAAACAAACTTTTACTGCAGAAGTACTGTTGACACCATTTTCTGAACCTCTGCCTCCCGCTACAAGGGCTGAGCATGTGTTCATCTGAGATGTACTTACATTAGCAGTTTGTGTAAGCAGTTACAAAAAATGTGCAAAGTCCAGACAGTATAGGATCTTCCCTTCCTCCTACAGAGACCTTGAAGAGTTTATAACTGGTTGGTCAAGAAAAATAAATTCATGAAGTCCATAGGAAAAAGGATGATCACCAGTCACCAGCAGAAGTGAGAAAGCAATAATGAATAAAGCACATCTACACAGATGATATTAAACTGCTTTAGGGTATGCAGCTTTGAAAAATCATTGCAAATAATGCCACATTATTATGTATAGCACTCAATTTCAGAAAATAATTTATATTTTTATCCATTGGGAAAGTCAAAGTAATGGAAATTATTCCTTCAAAATTTGCATGATCAAAATTCTGGTTTAGAAGTAAACATCATCAAAAAGTAATGCATTAGATATGTAATGTAAGAAAAGGTTTAGAGGAAAATAAATCACACAAAAGTTTCCTATAATTCTCTGGATGAAAGGTCATGGGACCCTTGAGACTGTTTTGTGGCAGTGGTAATAGAAAGGAAAGGACAGATCTGAGCCATTGTGTGAAGTAAATTGAGTGAGCTTCCTGAACAATTGGAAATAGAAATAGAAAAAATAGCTAGATGTATCCATGACAATACTCTGGGGTGTACTGGGTGAGGCTGGCAGGGAATGTGAGCTCTTCATGCAATTAATCAGTTACCTATGAGCCAGCCTAAATGCTAAAAGCAAGTGTTTTCCACTAATGTTAATGTACAGCTAAGTTTTTGTTCTCAGATTATAGATAAACATGGGAAAATGCTAGAGATTTTGTGTTATCAATTTGGATTTATAAATAATGTGTTGGAGGTTGCTATGAAAACAAGAAAATGTTCCTTTTTGTCTTTTCTCCTCTGATGACATTCATTACTCACTGCAACTTCCTGTATGTAAATTCTATGTAGAACATCTGAAAGACTGATTAAATAATAGTAGTAAAATTATGGTTCAAAAGGCTTTGTGGTATATGCACTTATTTCATATATGGTTTGAGATGGCAAGATTTAGAAATATCACTATACAGGTAGGAATGCAGCAACAAGACTGGGGATAAGAGATTAGTGAAAAGCTTGAATTCTGGAACAGACATTAGAGGCAGTAATAAAAGAATGAATTAAAGCAAGTAGATGGATATAAACTGAGAACTAAAAAGGAAAAAAAGAGAGAGAGAGAGAAGACATCAACTCAAACAGGTTCCTACATGAGACTTTAAAAGTGGGAAGACATCAATTAAAGTGAAATGCTGCAACGTTGTGGAAAATGATGGGTATATTCACAATACCTTTGCTCAACAAATGCCACTTGCATGCATGTGAGGTCTCAAAGTGCCTTCAGAGAAAAAGCTTTCAGCAAAATTCACAAATCAAGTTCAGGTGCTGGGATTTTAGACAACGTGGTAGACAAGAAGGATTTGCTTTGGATTCTGTGGTAGTGTGTAGTATGGTGACTGGAGATTGCTTATAAATCAAATACTCTGCTAAAGCTCAGACAGGAGCCTGACAGATTGTCCTCTGAGAGTCTCCACCCAGCAGCACCTCAAAAGAGATGCCAGACTCACTGCCAAACATTGAACAATGCCTAGGGAGTCTTGTGAAAAAGTGGGGGTGAAGGAAAAAGGACAAGGAGGTGACAGGAGCTCCACAGAAGACCAACAGAGACAACTAACCAGGGCCCAGTGGGTCTCATTGAGACTGAAGCATCATCCGAGGACAATGCATGAACTGGCCCTAGTCCCCCTACAAAGATGTAGCCGATATGAGCACTCTAGTAAGAGAAGTAGAAACTGAATCAGACAGGGACTCACTTGCCATCTTTTTGACCACTTCCCCCTGGCAGGACTTCTCTGCCAGGTGACAGGGGAAGAGGACATCCTCAGTCCTGATGTAACTTGATAAGCTGGGCTGGATGAGAAAGGGAGCTGCCATTTTTCGTGGAAAAATTTTTCGAGGAGGGGGAGAAAAGGAAGTTGGGACTGGGAAGGTAGAATGGATAGAACTACAACAAGGATGTAAAATGATTTTTTTTTTAATTTAAAAATAAATAAATAAATGGAAAAAGCCAAAAAGAAAAAAAATAAAAAGAAATTAAGTACAAATGAAAAATATGACAGAACAATGAAATACTGTTTTTTAAATAACATTTTTATTTTTTATATTAATTACAGTTTATTTACTTTGTATCCCAGCTGTAGCCCCCTCTCTCATTCCCTCCCAATCTCACCCTCCCTTTCTCATCTCCTCCCTGTCCCTCTCTAAGTCCACCAATAGGGGAGATCCTCCTCCCCTTCCATCTGACCCTAGCTTATCAGGACTTGCTACAATGTCCTCCTCTGTTGCCTAGCTAGGCTGCTCCTCCCACTGGGGGTGGGGAGATCAAAATGAAAGAAGAAGGAGTTAGTAAGACCTGGAGAGGACAGGAGATCCACAGGGATCAAATATATCTAGGCACAGGGGCTTGTCTGAGACTGATTCTCCAACCAAGAACCATCCATGGATATAACCTAGAATCCCTGCTTGGACATAGCCCATGGCAGCTCAGTATCCAAGTGGGTTTCCATAGTGAGGGTCCCTAGTAAGGGGAACAGGGACTGTCTCTGACAAATGAGCTTCTTAATGTAAAATACACTATCCTATCTCTTGTACATGAAAACTAATAACATTAGTTTTACATTGTAGGGTTGGCACCAATGCAGAAGGAAGGCTAGAAGATGGGGGTCACACTTACCTGTGTTCCTATGGAAACTTTGAATATTTGTTTTATATGGATTTTTATTCACTTTTCAGACATGATACTAATGAGTGCCCCTCAGCTGCTGAGCAAGCATTTGTAGCTTGTACATTGGCAGAATGGGCCAAAAGCTTATGTTGTGACCCATTTTGAAAATGAAATTTGCAGGCAAATGGTGGGATTTAGAAAACATCATTCTGAGCGAAATATCCCAGAAGGAGAAAGACAAACACGGTATATACTCACTTATATAGACCTATAAGTTATGATAAACATAATGAAATCTATACACCTAAAAAAGATAATCAAGAGAGCAGACATGGGGTAAGAGGATCAATCCTCATTTAGAAAGACAGATGGGACGTGCATTGAACGCATGAC
>REGO01000339.1:2063441-2166062 GCA_010120015.1 Rhombomys opimus
AAAAAAAAATAAAAAAAATAAAAAAATAAATATAGCATTTCTGCTAAAAAAAAAAGAAAATAAAGTATCTTGAAATAAAAAAAATAAAAAAAAAACTAATGACAAACTTCATCTCAATCCAACAAGATCATTCTAAAATATTGAAGTAAAGCATGTGTTAAAAGATTGAATGACACTGAACTGTTTCAGTGTCCAAGTGGGTTACCTAGTAATGGGAAGAGGGACTGCCACTGACATAATCTGATTGGCCTGCTCTTTGATTATCTCCCCCTGAGGGGGGAGCAGCCTTACCAGGCCACAGTAGAGGACAATGCAGCCACTTCTGATGTGAACTGATAGACTAAGATCAGAAAAAGGAGGAGAATCTCCCCTATCAGTGGACTTGGGGAGGGGCATGCATGCAGAAAGGGGAGGGAGGGTGGGATCGGAGGGGAGGAGGGAGGGGCTTATGGGGGGATACAAAATGAATAAAGTGTAATTAATAGAAAATTAAAAAAAGATTGAATGAAATCATGCATTTATATCATTGAATAAATTCTAAACAAAAAATTTCAGAAGAACTTAGCTTTTACTTAGAACCTTTCATTATATTAAAGTTTATTAATAACCTGTATATAAAGCTATTACTGCATATAAATCTATCAGCAGTTATGTTTCTGACAATAAAATGCCAATATTTATTTCAAGTATTTTGAATATTGTTTCACAGAAAACATTTCAAGTATTTTGAATATTGTTAAATAGTAAATACACTATAAGAATAATATTGATTAATGTTTTCATATTATAGTTAAACTTTATATTAATGACAATATATAATTTCCAGTGTAGTTTTGCACAAAAGTTTTGTTTCGGTGAAAAATAATGTAGAATATTGTGTCAGGAAAAAATGACAATACTTTTCTTTTATTCAATAAAGACCAATATTCAACAGAAAAGTAGAAAATGATTTGCCATTCAGATATGTGCTTTTGTATTAAGGGGAAAAAGCAAGTTAATAAAACACAAAACTTTCTCTCAAAATGTTCTGAACTCAGATTCAATTTTATAAATGTCCATTATATGGAGATTTCCTTTTGCTGGCATTTCCAAATTTTTTAAGACTACATAAAAGCCCTGAAAAACACCATAATGTGTTTGCATAAAATGTAAATCCCTTTCCATTCGAATGTCAAGAAGAGAATTAGAAAATATTCTGCAATTCACTGGAGCACACACAAATATTTGCAAAATTACATGTGCAAATTTCTAAAATTAACACCTTAATGAACATCCTAGGTTTCCATTTGTAAATAAAATATAAATAGAAAACAAGGCAATAAAAACTATGGCTTTTAAACAACTGTTAAATTTTCTAATAAGTGATACTATCCACCTGAATAATTATGTATTTTTGAGTGACATAATTTGAAAGTAAACTTTTTGAATTAACCAGTTTTTCTTTCTTGCAAAACTTCTCATCTTAACTAGAGAACCAAATGAAGTACAAAAAGAGGCTTCAGCAATACAATTGAACAGAAAATTCACAAACATGCTAAATACTGTTACTATATTTTATTAAAGGTGACTTGAAGCAATTATGTGAGTGCTTACTGTTTCAAGATATAAATAGATTTATGCCGTCTCTTTTTGGTTAAAAATTGAAGACATATAAATCATAATTGTAGCTTTTTCTCAAGAGTGTTTCAGCAGTTCTCAGTATTTTGACTATCATTTACACATACCATTATTGGAGTATGGTCTAATGCTAATTACTGGCCTTGGAGATCTAATTACTGCCCTCCGGATTTGTCCATTCTTGTTTGAGTAAACCTGTATAAGACATACCTGACTGGTTGATTAACAGCCTATACCAAGGCAAGGAAGAATGGGGTAGGCAAGGCTAGGGTTTCCGGGCTTTTGAGGAGAATCATGGAACACATATGAGAGGAAGAAGGAGGATGCCATGATGGGTTAGCCTGGAGAAGAAATCACACAGGTCTAGGATAATGGTGCAAGAAGGCCCAGGTGAAGAATACAACCAACTACCTTGGGGTTATGTATGGAAGATAGTATAGATGAAGATGGCTAAGGAAGATGGCATTGGATGGGGCTGGGAGATAGATGCTGAGGATACCGAAACAGTGTAAGTGACATGTGTGCCTGGCCCAAGGTATTAAGGCAATTGTAAATCTAACAGGTGTCTCTGTCTTATTATTTGTGATAGTGGGTTAAATAATACAGTGGTAATAAACTTAGAGCAAATAATAAACACATTAGAGCCCAAAGAGCCATTTTTAAATTTACCTCAATGTGCCATGAAATTTCCTATCATCTGTCTGCCTATCCATTATCTATTTATCATAGAAAAAATAACAAACTTGAAGTTACTAATAGGTAAAGAAAGCAATTAAAATGGGAAATATTGTAGCATTGATGTCCACTATAAAATACATAAAATGTAGAAAGAAAAAAAAGCATGGTACTTTTACACAGAGTAGCTTATAAAGAAGTAATAATTAGGCAAATATTTTTAATATTTAAGTTTTTCTATTTAATATTTGATATTTAAGTTTTTCTCATCATGAATAGCAACTCTCCCTATCTTTAATGATAACATTTTTATTTATTATTTCTTTGAGACTCAAAAATTTATTTAACTTCTGATAGCTCCATTTGCTAATATTATTGCAAATGACTGGGGGAAAAAGTTTCATTTTACAATGCAAGCAGGAATTAAAATCACTATATAAAACAGGTAGGCCTCAAATTTAATCCAAATTTGATCCTACTGCCTCAGCATTCTGACCACTGGAATCGGCTTCAAAGTGCTAGGATTAAGGGTGTGTACCATCACCACCCAGATAATTTTAATAATATTAATAGAAGGTTGCTTTGCTCAATATATTCTTAACACATTTCCACATGTGGGCATCATAAAAGCTTAATGACAGATAGATCCATAATGTTTTCCCACACAAATTGTTCAAAATATGGTAAGCAAATCATAAAAATCATTCCACTAGAAAATATTTACAGAGCTTGTGGCCACTTATACCTAAGGCCTATAGCATCTAAAATCACTGGCAGTACAATGCTGCTTCCCTATATCAAGAGGTGGAATGCTTATTAATGCAAACTCTTTAATCAGTTAACCTTAGGTAAATTTTTTATGCATACTTTCTTTTTTAAATTTATTTTATTTTGTATTAATTATAGTTTATTCACTTTGTATCCCAACTGTAGCCCCTTTCCTCGTCCCCTCCCCCTTCTCCTTAGGTGAATTTTAAATAGCATTGTACTCCTACTCCATTAAATAGTTATGTAATTTTGAATATGTTACTTTGTGTCCTGTTCTCATTTTAGTCACATTTTAGTGAAAATTATAAATCTCTAAAAATGCCATAACATAATGCGAATTAATACAGCAAAGCATGCAATGTTTCTAAAGTGTTCAAAGATCATTTCCATTTGTGAGATCGTATCTTTGATCACATGCTAGAAACAAAGTACAAACTGATTAATTTGCCATAGAGAATAGTTTCTCTTCTTCTCCATCACTTTTAGAAAAAGCAAAATGTTCATGTCATAGACAGTCCCTGTTGCCATTACTATGGAACCCTCTTGGACACTGAATTGCCATGGGCTACATCTGTGCAGGGGTTCTAGGTTATCTCCATGAATGGTCCTTGGTTGGAGTATCAGTCTCAGAAGAGACCCCTCTGCCCAGGTTTTTAGTTCTTTTGCTCTGGAGACCTCCTGTCCTTTCAGACCTTCCCATGAGGGGGGAGCAGCCTTACCAGGACATAGAGGAAGACAATGCAGATAGTCCTGATGAGACCTGATAAGCTAGGGTCAGATGGAAGGGGAGGAAGACCGCCCCATCAGTGGACTGGGGGAGGGGCATGGGTGGAGAAGGGGGAGGGAGAGTGCGATTGGAAAGGGAAGACAAAGGGAGCTACAGGGGGGATACAAAGTGAATAAATTGTAATTAATAAAAATTAAAATTAAAAAAAAAACGTTGCCCATTTCAGATTACATTCTATCCAAATGTGTTGACAGGATCTTATGTTATAAGCTTTGATTTTAGTTTAGTCTATATTATTACATAAGATTGTGCTAGTTTTTCAGATATGCTGTTTCATTATGAATCATCTTGCCAGACTTAAAAATAATATTGTAAATAATGTATAAGGTGGCTTTCTGGCCCATTGACTTCACTTACACGTTGATACTGTAGAAGTCAGGGGTATACCTAACAATGCCACAGGACTCTTTGCTGTAAAATTCACATAGACATGATAATCTGACACAAAGCAGGTAACCCGTGTGCAGAGGTTATGTTCTAAGGCATTTTGTGGGTTGCTGATATTTCAGAGAGCACTGGAACCTTTATATGTCAATCATTTTTATTTCATGAACACATATATAATAATGATTATAAATTAGGCATAGTAAGGGATCAAGAGTAATGAATAATGAAGTAGAACAATAATCAATGTGTTATAATGAGAATAATTTAATTATGATCTTTCCTTTTCTAAAACTTCACTTTGTACTACCCTCACCCTTTTCCCATGATGACATAAAGTGACTAGTTTTTTATGGAGAAACATGATGAAGAAATGACATCAGCATTGTGATACATGGTTAGGCTATGACACCAGGTTCACTGAACACAAGAACTGAAATCTGAAACAGTTAATCTGATAACCAAGATAACCACTGGATGACCAGCATGTGAGTAACATGCAGCTTTCATATATCAGACAAAGAGCTAGTTCACTTTCTCAGTGGTTCAGAACCAAGGTAGTGTGAAAGTGTGCCTTTCTCCTCGGAATGACATGTGATCTAAAGCATGAATAATTTATTTCTGTTATTTAGTGAATTACTGAAACCATAAAAACAAGTGGAAACTGATGACAAATGGGAGGGTACAATAGGTCAAATGCCTATTAATGTAAATGGCATGTAGGCATACGCTAGCAACTTTAGATAGACTAACTCCTAGACAGCTAGATTTTCTAATCACCTGCTCATTTTTAACTAGATGGATAAAATAAGGTCTTTAGACAAAATAAATTTAGCAAAGGTTCTGGTGACAAAGAATAATAACACAAATCAGGCAAGAATGTCAAGGTTCGGAGAATTTTCCTCAGAACAGTGTTAGAAGGGAGCCTCCATGGGTAGAATATTGAACAGAAATGAAAGAATTACACCATCCCGAGGGATTATTTGCCTTGGTTGTTCAATGAAATTCTATAATTGTATAATCAATTGGATGGCAGCTGGCTGTGACTGATGCAGGCATGTTTTTTTTCTAAGTCACTTATGAGAATAATCTCTAGGTAAAGTCCCACTTGCATTCAAAAGAGCTCTAGAAATGGAAAGATCCTCAGGCATACAACCTTTGTTTTGCCTTGACATGACCATAAAACATGTAGTCATATTCTGTGTTTTAGAGAATGCAGTGTAAGTTTTTTCTGATGTCAGAACAGATTGCCCTTAAAAATAATAATAATAATAATAATTCTTCAATGATCTAGAAAGCCAAAAAAAAAAGAAAGCTTTGATGTTTTTAGCTTATTACTACAATCTGTACAAGTCACCTACCTTCCTGATCCTCTGACTCTTGACAATTTTTCCACTCTCTTTTCCATAATGTTCCTTGTGTCTTGGGTACAGAAACTGTTATGTAGATGTATTCACTGGGACAGGACTCCTCAACTCTGCATTGGTTGTAGTTTCCTGTGATGGTCTTTGTCTGTTGCAAAGAGAAGTCTCCTTGATGAGCAGTGAAGACTACACTTACATGTAGCTATAATAACAGACACTTATAATGCAGTTTTGATTTTACTGGTATGGTAAAGCAGGGATTGTTGGACCTTCTCTAAAATCCTGGATGTCATTGGTACCAAGTAATTGAATATGTTTAAGGTACCAGGAATATTTTTCCTCTTGTTGAGCCAATATTAAGTCCAATTAGAGAGCTATAGTTACTTCAACGTTTGTATACCATTGCTACACTTTTAGAAGTATTATATCATACTAGTCTTTGTTGGGGTTCATAGGCATCAAGCTGGGTAGGATTATTGGCCTCTTCCCTCGTGAGGAAGTTTCTATTGTGCCTTCTGGCAACATGAAAGATAGTTGGCAGAGACAAGGCATTCAGGTCAATTCCATCGAAGGGGCTTCTGGGTGTCTTCAGAATTAGGGAGGTATTTTCTGCTGTAGATGGCAACCAAGAGCGAGGGTTGATAGCCTATAACACTGTGTGAGTCTCTTGGACAACATTGAGCAACAACTCAAAAGAAAGGCTTTTACGTCAATTCAAGTTTAAAAATAATTTTTTTTTTAATTTTATTTTTCTTATTAGTTACATTTTGTTAACTTTGTGTCCCAGCTGTATCCCGCTCTCTCATTCCCTCCCCAACCCCACACTCCATCCCTGGTCTCCTCCCTGCCCCTTTCCAAGTCCACTGATAACAGAGGACCTCTTCCCCTTTCATTTGACCCTGTTTTATCAGGTATCTTCAGGGCTGGCTGCAAAGTCCTCCTCTGTGGCCTAACAGGACTGCTCCTCCCCTGGAGGGGTGGGGAGGTCAAAGAGCCTGCCCTTGAGATCCTGTTAGAAATAGTCCTTGTTCCCCTTACTTTGGAAAACTACTCGGTTACTGAGCTACCACGGGCCACATCCAAGCAGAGGTTCTAGGTTATATCCATAGATGGTCCTTGGTTGAGTGTCAGTCTCAGAAAAGACCCTGTGCCCATATATATTTGGTCCTTGTAGAGCTCCTATCCTTTCCATATCATACTAACTCCCCTTCTTTCATATGATTCCCTGCACTCTGCCTAGTGTTTGGTTATGAGTCTTGGTGTCTGCTTTGAAACACTGCTAGGTAGAGTCTTTCAGATGCCTTCTGTGGTAGACTCCTGTCATACGTTCACTGCACATCCCATTTGTCTTTCTAAATGAGGATTGATCATCTTTGCCCTTGTCCACTTTCTTGATTATCTTCTTTAGGTGTGTAGATTTCATTATGTTTATCATATCTTGTAGGTCTATATAAGCGAGTATATACCATGTTTGTCTTTCTCCTTCTGTGATACTTCACTCAGAATGATCTTTTCTAGATCCCACCATTTGCCTGCAAATTTCATGATATCCCCCTTTTTGATTGCTGAGTAATATTCCATTGTGTAAAAATACCACAATTTCTGTATCCATTCCTCCTTTGATGGACATCTGGGTTGTTTCCAGGTTCTGACTATTACAAGTAAAGCTGCTACAAACATGGTTGAACAAATGTCCTTGTTGTGTACTTGAGTAAATTTTGGGTATATACCTAGGAGTGGTATAGTTGGGTCTTGAGGTAGCACTACTCCTAATTGTCTGAGAAAGCGCCAGATTGACTTCCAAAGTGGTTGTACCAGTTTACATTCCTATAGTAATGGAAAATAAAGCAATAAAAAGAAAATAAAGCAATCTTCAAAAGTAAATATTTGCTTCACTAAGACCTTTTATTAATTAATACTTTAAGGAACAACTATTTACAGTTGCCGTAGAGTTTTCAAGGTCAGCATGTTCATAATATTTGAATTTTGATAGAAAATTTATCCTTTCACTTTTGCTATAAATTTTTGGTTGACAACAATTTGATACACATGGCCCTAGCCTGCCCATGCTGTTGCACCACAGTATCTCCTCTATTAACTAGCGCTACATAATTTCTAAAATCGCACAGTGAGGCTTCACACAATTGCTTATCTCAACTAAACAGTGATTGATATACTTTCAGCACTGAAGTTATTGTAATAGCTGGTGGAGGTAAAAAGCAGTGGTGCAATTTTAAACTTATAATCACTTCACATCTAATAAACATCATCTGAGATAACTATGTTTAACATTATCATCTCGAATCAAGATATGCTAATTCAAAGTAAAGAAACATATTTTTTCAATTTTTTTCATTATTGCTTCAAATTTAAAATGAATTAAGCTAAACAATCAGTGAAATAGACAACTATTTTACCATTTTACTGTTTTTATTGAAGAACAACCCAATTTTTTAAAGTGTAAATTGCAGTGGTATTTGTTAAAATTATATGTTAAGTTTATCATTCATACTTACTGTAGGAGCATCACTTAATGGCTTTCACGTACCTCAAATATTTGTTTTTCTTGAGGATTTACCCATCTTTCAAATACAGAATGTCATGTTATCATTTAGTTAGTCCCACTTCATACCAGTAATCAAAAGATATAGTACCAAAGTTCAAGCTTAGCATAAGCAACTGCATGGCTATTTTAAACAGATATTGCTCTTTATTTGTTTTTATTTATTTGTGTATTCACTTTACATTCTTGTCGCACGCTTCTCCCCCTCTCTTCATCCCTCCAACTTTTATCTCCTCCTCCCTTCTCCTCAGAAAAAGGGATCCCACCCCCTCCCTACCCTGGCACATCAAGTCACATCAGGACTGAACACATCTCTTCCCGCTTAGGCCAGAAAAGTCATGCTGAACAGGGAAAGTGATCCAAAAGCAGGCAACAGACTCCATGCCAGAGACAGCCCCTGTCCCAGTTGCTAGGGAACCCACATGAATATCAAGCTGCTTGTCAGCTACATATGTGTAGGAGGCCTAGATCTAGTCCATGCTTGCTCTTTGATTGGTGCCTGTAAGGCCCCACAGGCTTAGGTTATTTGTAACCCAATTACTTTCATTTTAATATCCTCCTGTTTCTAGCCTCAGTTCATAGTTTATATTCATTTCTGTTTCGTTATATAGGGGTATCTATTTTCATGACAACCCTCAGGTCTTTTTAGCCAATGCAGAAATTAAATGAAAATAAATACAAGAAGGAGAAGAAACTGAATCATAGAATCATTCAACAGAATCACACAATTTTTGTTGAAAGAAACAGAAGTGTCTTCAAAGCAAGCCATGTCTTGTTTTGCCATAAGTTGGGGTAAATATGTTTAAGATGTGCATTTTTTTTGTTATCCTACCCAATACTCCCAAAAGATTTCTTCCTTTTAACCTGTAACTCAGTATAGGAAGTTGTCGCCTTTGAATCTGGGAGTAAGTTCCCAGCATTGGTTAATTCTCTCACCGAGGATATCTCTGACCCTTAGAACTGTGAGAAAACCTGCTTTTATCCCTAATTTACTCACAAAGGATAATTTATCTGTCTACTACTCTCTTGAGTGTTCTACTTTACATGTTTGCTTGTCCCTGAGCACAGAAGTTTGAAGTCTCTACAAGCGCTACACAAAATAAACGAAAATTAAACTAACTGCTCTCTCCCAGATAATAAAAATATAATTTTAAACTCCTACTGTTAATGAGCAAATTGCCTTGTGAAACTCATTGGCAGGCCAGTTGAGCACATTGATGAGCTTCAGACTCAACAGAGTCCTTGTTTAGAAGGGGAGGAAAACCTCTCCTATCAGTGGACTAGGAGGAGAAGAGTGAGGAAGGGTGAGATTGGGAGGAGGCCAAGGGAGGTGGCTTCAGCTGGGATACAAAGTGAACAAATTGTAATAAAAAATAAATTTAAAAATTTAAAAATAAAGGCAGAGAGCCATTAATGAAGGATATCCTCATGGTCATCCACATGCATAAACACACAAGTTTATACTCACCTGCAGAGACACACACAACACAAGCACTATAACACCGAGATATACTGCAAGATCACAGCACACAATGATGCAATGATAAAGGCTATAGTAATAAAGTCTCTTCTTTGAAACAAGCTTTCAGGAATCTCTATAGCTCTTTTTTGCAGATGGAAACCTTGACAATTATAATATAAAAATGAATGTAACAAAAACATCTATATTTTAAAGAGTAATGATTTTAAGAGTTGCATGAACATATACTTGGGAAATGAAGGAGAAAGATGAATAACATTAATAAAGCTAACTACTATTTACTATCTAGTATTTTATTCACATTGTTGCTACAGGCAAATAATCCTTTTAAGAATTATAATAGGTATACTATTTGTTTTAAAATTATTTATGCGGTATAATTTTTCTATAGAAAGAGGAGTTTCTTTCCTAAATTCCCTTTGAACTATAAAAAGAGGAATGTTTTCCTAAATTCTCTTTGGCCTTTCGCCAGATTAGACACATCATTTTCCTGATATCTTTCAAAATGATTCACTGCAATAGAAGAAAAATGTTAGGCTTACTATGAATGAGTACTTCTTTTATTTACCTTTAATTGATTTCATCAATGTATTTTACATTGTTATGAAATATTAACAGGCTATGTTACAACATATAAATAAGTAAATATAATTAGTAAGTGTACATTGTTCTGATGTTTTATAATCAATAATATTAAATTCTAGTTTTCAGCAGAATAGAGTTCAAGAACAGTGAGTTTCCAACAACACAAATTTTGAAAGTTGTGTCATCTTTATCTAAGTGTTTAGACACAACAGTCAGACAGAAACTAGAAGTTCTAGTTATAGTACGTACAGAAAGGTACAGTTCACTTGACACTGAAATAGTACATAGTTTTGTACAAAATATTTATAAAAATTACCAATTAGTAATGAATTCCAAATTTTGGTTCAAGGACAAAGAAAAACAGAGGATGCTTTGCAACTGGTTAGGTGATTAACTGGTGGTACAAAGCTGGAAGATTTGAGAGTGAAATAATTGATTGCTATAAATGACTTGGAGAAACAGATATACAGTGGGTCAACATTCAAAGGCCAGGACATGTTAACTTTAGTAGTATGTTAAGCAACAAGATTCCTTTTATAAACCAAGGAGTCAATTGTGTCAGCTCAGAAGAGACAGGTTAACTCTAATTCTCTCTCTCTCTCTTTCTGATTCTTTGATACTCTTATGTCCTGAGCACAATACAGAAACTAGAGAGGCAGGATTGGCATAGTCCACCATCCTTCTGGTGACTCACTGAGTCATTGTCTTTCCCATTGCCAAGACATGAGGAGATGCCTGTCTACATTTCTACTTCCCAAAGTTGGTACAAAGAAATGATACCTCTTCATGCCATGAGAAGACACGAGCTTGCATGCAAAAAGAGGAAAAATGTACTTTTGCTTATAGGAGTTGATAAAAGGAAAACAAGGCCCTTGTGCAAGTTTGAAGGAACACACCTGCAAACTGAGACACTTAGGAGGTTCAGGCAGGAAAAGCAGAAGTCTAAGTCCTGCATGGAATTGACAAGGAAGACCTTGTCAACAACCAAAATAAGACCATCCAAGTTTTGAGATATGAGAATGAAGATTAGTAGTAAAACACTTGCTTGGCATCATATACAACAAGGCCTGGTTAACATAGCTGGTAGGTAATCACCAGGAAACTAAAAGTTTGTGTATCTTTATACTAGGGTCATAGATGTAAAAACTATACAAAGAACACTTTGTTTTAATAGCAATTCAGGCATCCAAACGGTTGCTGAAATTAATATGTGTCTAAATTGTTGTTGGAATTGATATGTATTTTATGTTAAAATTCTAATAATTTCTAAATCAAAATTGCTTGATAATTAGCTTGTATATACATTACACATTAATATCTAAAGAACTTGACCTAAGGGAATTAATTTTGTTTTGGAAGAAACCTTCAGTCAATTATATTATTTAAATACCATTGTGACATTATGTCTATAGACTTTGTGTATTCCTTACAGAAAATAAATACCTTAGATATTGACAATCTGTCTCCCAGGTTTGTCCAAGATTTCTAGTGTTGCAAGGCTTGACATAGTTGTTTACTTCATCAATATCTTGGGGCATTCAGGTAAAGAACTGTTGGAATTAAACATGACAAGCTGTCCATGAAGTCAGTTCTGAATAGCTGGAGGGATCCTAGAAAGACAAAAAAATGGGACTCAGACAAAAATATTGTGGAAAATACAAAACGCTTCTTAAGATTACCACTTTGCATCACTCTCATGAACTCTTGACCAGCTGTTGACCACTCTGTAGAATTGTCTTGCCCAAGCTCGGTGCTGTGAGATAACACACCTGTCACTCGTGAAGACAGAGAGAACGTGTGCTTCAGCCATTTAAGGTTGTGGGTTCTTAGAGGTCAACTTTATGTTGTAGGGCATATCTCATGCAGCTTATAAAATTAGTATGAGAGGTAATAGCAAAGGAGATGCGGGACATTTTTAATTAATGGTCTTTATTTGTGACAAACCAGGCGACTGACTATATGAGGGTGTCACATAAATTATTATTTAGGGGGAGATTCAAGATGGTAGCCCGACCACACGGGGTATTTAAAAGGCAGTTCACCAGTGACAGCAGGGTGATGGTGAGCCATACTATAGCCCCCCAAACTCCCACATCTGTGTTTCTCAGATGAGAGGAGATATGTGACGGTCCATCTTCAGGCCACCAGGCTAATACTGGGGGAAATTCCCGGGCTGCCACCCAGCACTGTCGCTCTCCTTGGCCACCTGCCCAGCTCACTTGCCCATGGAGGTGGCCTTACTAAGCCACAGAAAAAGAATATCCAGCCAGTCCTGATGAGACCTGATGGCTAGGTTCAGAAAGAAGGGGAGGAGGACCTCCCCTATCAGTAGATTAGGGGGGGGGGGCATAGAGGGAGAGAGGGTCGGACTGGGAGGAGAAAAGGGATTGTCCTAAAGCCCGGTTACAAAGTGAATAAATCATAATAAATAATAATGAGTATGAAGAATAAAAATTTAAAACTAAAAAGCAGCTTCATCTTTCTCTCTCTTTAAACACACACACACACAAACACACCCAAATATTATTTAGAAGAGCCAAACTTTTAGGATGAGTATTCAACTAATGAATGCTTTTCACCACAGGGAATCTAAAGGAGGAAATTCATATTAAATGAATGTGATCACATGTAACAGAATATTACTCCACGACATCTACATTTACTAAAAGTAATGACAAAAGAATCTCTAGATTCTGGTTTAAGGAGACTCTGACCCCATGGCACTCCTCAAAAACACTCGTTAAATTCCATCTGGACAAAATAGTTCAAAAATCTTATTATCTTTAAAAACTAAAAAAAAAAAATGTTACTATTTATTTTTACATCCATGATTTTAATGCAGTGGGAAAACAATAATCATTCTAATATCTTATAGAGGCTAAAAGAATCAAGAACTTGCCTAACATCACAATGAGAATGCACAGTAAGACGAGATTTTCAAAATATTTCTAGTTGTCTTTCATTTCACTGGCAGTTCAGAAACAATACAAGGAAATGAGAAGCAAGTTAAACCAGATCACCACTTAACCAGTCTCAAGCAAGAGCAGAGAGTGATGACAGGTTTTTCTCAGATTCTTTCCCAATACTAGAGAAAAATAAAGAAAAGGCTAAAAGAAAGAGAACTGAAGAGAGATCTGCGACAAAATTTACAATAAAGGATATATTTTAAAAGCACATCAGTCTATCAATGGGTTGAGATATACAGATATTGTTTAAATCTTTATAACACAATAATAATTGTGCATAAATAGCAGTGTTTGAGTTTTGGCGAATAGGTAACATTAAAGAATTACTACTGAGTTTTTGGAACAAAATAATACTTTTTTAAATGAATCTTTATCTTAGAGACTAGGCTGAGCTATTAGTCAATAAACAAGATAATATAGGATATTGAGTTCAAAGTAATCTGTCAATTCAATGTTTATAAGATAAAAAATGTGTTGCAAGTTTTGAGGGTTATGAAAGGACATAAGCTAGGGGTGCTGAAAATTTTGACTTAAAATGTTAAAGCATGTATATTGTTTGAAGTACATATCTTGATAGTGATCACATGCAGTTTTTATTCTAAACCATTTTAATTAAAATATAATTACATAAACCCTCTTCTATTTTTCTCCCTCCAATCATTCCCATGTCTCTGCTTCTCCCTGTAAAATTAATAGCCTCTTCTTTGTCAGTTTTACACACCACACATACACACACACATACACATGCACACAGAAGGAGGGCAAGAAACACAGAGAGAGAAGCAACTGGCTCTGTTTTTTAGTGTTTGCATACATATTATTTCAGGGTTGTCTATTTTTTATTGGATAAGGAATTAGGGGCTTGTACCTGAGAGAGAGCAATTCTCCCACTTTTAGCATTTTTTTGGAGCCTAAAGTTCTTTGGGTGACTTCAACGCCTCCCTTCCTCATTAGCGTGTCTATTAATGTTGTCATTGTTCAGGCCTGGTTTAAGCAGCCATTTATGAGAGTCATAATGTCATAACAGACTTCATGATACTATGGTTCTAAGAGTATTCCTCTCCTTTATTCCAAGATTTTCCCTAAGCCTGGTCCATCAATTGTGTTAAAGGTGATCTGTTTGCACTCTTTTCCCCATGATCCTTGATAAATGAATTATGTCTCGTTTGGTTTTCTATAATGGTCTCCATTTGCCATAAAGAAACACTTCTTTGATGAAGGGTGAGAGCCACATTAATCTCTAGTATAAGACTATATTTAAGCATTTAGGCCTAAATGGATGCCTCCTCCAAATTCCTTTCCTCTGGTCTCAGGGAACCCTGTTCAAGAGGAGGCAGAAAGAGTATAAGAACCAGAGGGGAAGGAGGTCACCAAGAAAACAAGACCTTCTAAATCAACATGAGCACAGCCGTGGTATGTTGACTATGGAAGCATGCAGTAGAAGTGCATGGGTCTCCATCAGGTCCTTTCTGTATGTATTAACACTTCCAGGTTAGGCTTCCTTTAATGGGATTCTTGAGCGTGCAGATAAGTGGGTCTGATTCTTGGGTTTTCTCTTGAGCTCTTTTCCTCCTGCTTGTTTTGTACAAATCTGATGTGTTAGTTTTTGTTTATCTCATTACATTCATTTTATTTTATTATTATCCCTTAGACGCCTCTTTACAAACAAGAGACAGAGTCTGTTGGGGTGGAAGCGAAGGTGGGAAGGAACTGGGAGGAGTAGAAAGAGAGATAACTGTGATAAAGATGCATTGTATAAGTAAAGAAAGTATCTTCAATAAGAGGAAAAAAAACAAATATTTTATATAACACTGTAATTTATACTGTGTGTTTTAGCCACTGATATAAAGGTGCATTGACAATGAGGGTATATGCCTGTAATACGTCATATTGATTATCACAGATGTTAAACTATGCATATGGCAAGTTAAAATTGTTGAACCTTTGTTAGAATATAGCTAAGAGAAAATTCAGACTGTAAGTATTTCATGTTATGGGTGAGAAACGATTGGCTCTCATTTAAGATTGATTTGTAGAAGTGCAAAAAATGGTTTAGAATGTAGTTAGAAATTATTCTATAAATAAAGGGAATACACAGTAAACGTAAAACTTTAGAATATCAAATACTTCATGTCAGATACTGATAGAAGTCACAATTTACTTTTGTTCGTATTTATTGTTTTTTATTTTTCACATTTTAATTTAATCATATTTCTCCCTTCCTTTTTCTTTTCCTCAAATCCCTCTGTATAATTATCAATGCTTACCTTCATATTCAAGGCTTCTTTTCTCATTAATTATTTTGCATGCACATTTTTATTTGTATATACATATACGTTCCGGCATATATCTTCTTGGCTCCATAAAAAGTTACTTGCATGTATGATTTCAGGGCTGATAATTTAGCATCGGACAACCAATTGGTGTGGTTTTCCCACACCTCCTATGTGAAGGGTTAAGACTTGTGGAATATTTCCCACCTAGCTTGGCATGTTGGGAAATCATATTAGTGAGACATTTTAAGTATAGCTTCTGATATTAATAGGAAATATCACTTTCCTGTCCTCCTCTTTCCAACTTTTCTCATGACCTCCTTGCCCATCCCAATCCTCCACTCCCACTGTCTTTCAAATTGATGGCATGTTTTTGTTTAATTATTATTGTCACACATACATACATACACAACTACACACACACACACACACATACATACATACATACATACAATGTCTGAGTCCATTTTTGTTACTTGTTCATTTATGATTTCAGGACTAGCCATTTTGTTAGCGATAACCAACTAGGAGAGTCTACTCAGGGACAGGCTAATTCTACCTCTCTCAAAAGTTAATCACAATTTTGAACACTTCTTGAACTGCACTGATCAAACATCAATCAATCACCTTTACATGTCCTGCTTATTTTTTTGGCTGTTACAATGTTTACTTTTAATTTCATCTTCAAATTAAAATTGAAATTGAGTGTCTTATGACTTCAAAATAAAACTATAGAAGTTCTACTGTATTATATAAATTATAAGATCAGTTTATATAGTTAATCATGAGAAAGGACTGTAATATTATCATTTAAAATATTAAATTGTACTTCAGGAATGCTAGGGGTCTAGCTACATTGATGTGCAGAAATGCAAACTTGTTCTTTATGTTACTTAAATTCTAGCAGAGCTCATACTGTGTTTATTATCAGAATGTGAAGTCATTTTGTGTACCAATAATCCTAAAATGCAACCCTTAATAAAACTATGCCTATAATTTTATTTTCTGTAATTTAATTATTTAATGGCTTTCTTTGTAGATTTTACTGTGATATTATTTCTTAGAGAAGCCCAAACAAACTAAATGATGTGTGTCAATAAATGCATAACATAGTAAGCAAAACTTGCTACTGACACTTATTTATTCTGTTGACTTTAGAGGCAATAAATATAGTAACACATATTGCATAAAAGTGAGATGGATATAATAAACATCATAGATAAAAGCTGAAAAACTTATAAGAGATATTTGAATGTGTCAGTTTTCAGGATATTTACCTATATCATTATCTAATTGTTATAGTGACAATACATTGCAATTTAATGAAAGTCTTAATGCCATCTGTGTTGCAAAATATATTCTTAAGTAATTAAAATTAATTTATAACAAACAGGACACACTAATATAGCAAAAAATCTCATGGATATCTCCTGCTTATCTTAAAGAATAAATATTAGAGTGTTGTTAAAATTTACATAAAACATGAAAATGAAATTGAAAATGAAATTCTTTACCTCTCCCTATTAGTATGCTTGTATTCTTTTTTTGCATTTATTATTTTTTCTTGTTTGAGTAAATTTTTATTACTTACATTAATTACATTTTATTTGCTTTGCATCCCCTCTATAGCCCCCTCCCAAATTCTCTCCCAACCCCACCCTCTCTTCCTCATCTCCTCCCTGCCTCTCTCCAAGTCCATTGATACGGGAGGTCCTCCTCCCCTTCCATCTGACCCTAGCTATCAGGTCTGGCTGCAATGTCCTCCTCTGTGGCCTGGCAAGGCTGCTCCCTCCTCAGGGAGGTGGTCAAAGAGCAAGCCGTTGAGTTCATGTCAGAGACAGTCCCTGTTCCCCTTACTAGAGAACCCACTTAGATACTGAGCTGTCATGGGCTATATCTAAGCAGAGGTCCTAGGTTATATCCATGAATGGTCCTTGGTTTCAGTATCAGTCTCAGAAAAGACCACTGTGTCCAGATTTTTTTATTCTGTTGCTATTCTTGTGGAGCTCTTGTCCTCTCCAGGTCTTACTATCTCCCTCTTCTTGAACATGATTCCCTGCACTCTACCCAAGGTTTGATTATGAGTCTCAGCATCTGCTTTGAAATACTGCTGGGTAGAGTTTTTCAGAGGCCCTCTGTGGTAGACTCCAGTCCTGATTCCTATTTTCTCCTTCTTCCAAAGTGAGGATTGATCATCTTATCAAGGGTCCTCCTTCTTGTTTAGCTTCTTTACATGTTCAGATTTTAGTATGTTTATCCTATCTTATAGGTCTAGTATCCTCTTGTAAGTGAGTATATACCGTGTGTCTTTCTGCTTCTGGAATACATCTCTCAGTATGATCTTTTCTAGACCCCACCATTTGCCTGCAAATTTCATGATTACCTTGTTTTTAATTACTGAGTAGTATTCCTTTGTGTAAATTTCTGTATTCATTCCTCCATTGAGGGACATTTGGGTTGTTTCCAGGTTATTATAAATAAAGCCACAAGCCTACCTGAAAGACTCTACCTAGCAGTATATCAAAGCAGATGCTGAGACTCATAATCAAACCTTGGGCAGAGTGCAGGGAATCATATGAAAGAAGGGGGAATTAGTAAGACCTGGAGAGAACAGGAACGCCACAGGACCAAATATATGTGGGCACAGAGGTCTTTTCTGAGACTAATTCTCCAACATATGACCATGCATGGATATAACCTAGAACTCCTGTTCAGACACATCCCATGGCAGCTCAGCATCTAAGTGGGTATTCTAGTAAGTGGAACAAGGACTGTCTCTGACATGATCTCAGTGAGAGCTCTTTTACTGCTCATCATCTCCCTCCCTCCCCCAACAGAGGAGCAGCTTTGCTAGGCCACAGAGGAGGACATTGCAGCCAGTCCTGATAAGACCTGATAAATTACAGTCAGATGGAAGGGGAGGAGGACCTCCCCTATCAGTGGACTTAGAGAGGGGCAGGGAGGTAATGATGGAGGGAGGGTAGGATTGGGAGGAAATGAGGAAGGAGGCTACAGCTGGAATACAAAGTAAATAAACTGTAATTAGTATAAAAAATTAAAAATTTAAAATAAAAACAAACAAACAAATAAAGCCTCTACAAACATGGTTGAACATATGTCCTTGGTGTCTACTTGAACAAATTTTGGATACATGCCTAAGAGTGGTATAGCTTGATCTTGAGGAAGTGTTATTTCCAATTGTCCACAATAAGCTCCAGATTGATTTCCAAAGTGGTTGTACAAGTTTGCATTCCCATCAGCAATGCAGGAGGGTTGTCCTTTCTCCACATTTTCTCCAGCATGTGTTGTCACTTGAGTTTTTGATCTTAGCCATTCTGATTGGTGTTTGGTAAAATCTCAGGGTCGTTTTGATTTGCATCTCCCTGATGGCTAAGGACCTTTGAGCATTTAAGTGTTTCTCTGACATTCAATATTCCTCTACAGAGAAATATCTGTTTAGCTCTGAACCCAATTTTTTAATTGGAGTGCTTGATTTATTGCTTTTTAACTTCTTTAGTTCTTTATATATTCTGGATATCAGCACTCTGTCAGATATAGGGTTGGTGAAAATCCTTTCCCAGCCTGTAGGCTGTCAAATATAGGTTTGGTGAAGATCTTTTCTCAGTAGGTAGGCTGCCGTTTTGTTCTGAGGACCCTGTCCTTTGCTTTGTGCTTGTGTTCTTATGCAGCTAAAACATCTCAAGAATTTTCAATGAAATATTGGTGTTCATTCAGAAATTTAATATTAATCCTAAAAATTTCATGTTGTTGATGTGCCCTTTAAGCTAAAAGTTTTGACTTAAAAGCCTAGATATAAACTGAGGCAGTAGATCCTTATAATTGTACAAATATACAACCTCACTTTTATAATTTCAAATAACTTTTTAGGCCAAAGAAAACTTGAATTCATCCCAAGCATGACACAGGAAAAAAAGTTCAAAAAACTCTGTAACTTTGAATCTTTTTAAAAATAACTAATGCACCTTGTTTTTAAGAGAACAAATTCTCATTGTGCTCTAACACTTGTATATTAGGCTCAAAACTATTTTCTCTTTAACTTTTTGTTTATGAATATAATATAATTACATCATTTATACCCTCCCTCTAAACATTACCATTTATTCTCCCTGCTCTCTCACAATCAAAAAGTATTTTCATTAATTTTATTACATGCATATATATATATATATATATATATATCCTTAAATATAAACTTCTTAGTCTGTATGATGCCAAGCATGTCTGTTTTCTAGAAATTTTAAAAGAAGCCTCACATGATAGGACAAGCTTCTACCAAGAACTTATTCATGTAAGAATGTGCAATCATTGAGGCTGTTACAACAATAATTGGAAATGGAATATTCCAATATTTACCAAAACATTAAATCTAAAAATGTGGTGTTGTCTATCATGACTTGCTCTTATGATAATTTCTAGTGTATGATCATTTGTAACATTAAATTAGAAAGAACCGAAAACATGAATTATAACTATTAAATACTGAACAACAATGAGTATCCGTAGGAAATAAATATGAATCTCAGCAGAATCAACAGGGAAATTACTTAGCACTTCTCAGTCTGATGTTGTCTTTTAAAAAGTAATGGCTACATTAAATTGCCACTCAAAAATATTAGCCCAACTTTTTCATAACATGCTGTAAGTAGATTTAAACTGTATTTTTATTCTGGTTATATGATTCTTAAGTAAATTTTAACTTCGTAGCTCTCATAGAACAAGAAAGCACAAGTATAGATCAGGCATGAAGTATTTGTAAATGTACAATCATAGAAGTATGAAAAGTTTCAGTCAAGCAAATGAAAAGCCAATAGAAAATTCAGGAAAGTATGAAAATCTTTTCAGAAATGTTTACCTCAATTTGAATTTTGAAAAAAATTTAAGCAGAATTTAATAATATAGAAGAAGGTATTTCAGAAAAGAAGCAGTGTGTGTGACATGGGGAACTCATACCTTCTGAGGTTTTTATTTTAAATATCAAGTTACTTTTAATGTATAGACATGTATATTTTACCTGTTTTAAAATGGAACTGTAGCTAGATGTGGTGGTGCATGCCTTTAATCCTAGCACTGGGGAGGCAGGTGGATCTCTGTGAGTTCGAGAAAAGCCTGGTCTACAAAGCAAGTTCCAGATCAAAATTAGGGAGAGAGAGAGATGTAAAGAAACTGTACTTGATTATGTTTTAAGCATTTTGTCTGCTCATTAGTCTGACAGGTTACGACTCCTTTAGGAGTCAACACTGACATGAAAAAAAAAAAAAAAAAAGTAAGTTCCAGAAGAGATGGGGATGGAAATAGAGATGATAGAGATAAACAGGAAGGTGATAAAAACAGAGATGATGGAGATGAGAGAGATAAGACAGGAAACAGATATGTGGTGGTAATAGGTTTCTGAAAGCAAGAGAGTAGAACAACAATGTGACTAAAAAAATAATTCAGAATTGAGCTCTTTGCTGTGTAACTACGGATCTTTATAGTGTTCTTTTCAGGAGCTGAACAATACACACATACAATTGTACTCTTCAGTAGCCTAACATATCAGTAAACTTATAAGACTTCCCAATGAATGCCTATATTGTAAGCGTAAAATTATTTATGGCAGTTTAGTACAACTTCAAATACGTATTTTTTCCTCTGCAAAAGAAAACATAAAATGCTTTTAAAATGCAAGCTACAATTATCTTTCTTTTACAATTGTGAATAAATGAACAACCATCAATTAGCACTGGGATGTCCAATATGAGTCACAATCTAGATGATTCTAAGCCTTTTAAAAACAAAGAGATTTGACACTCATTAAATGGACAACCACTGAGATTAATTTACATTCAAATTATAGTAAAACAAAGTGCTGCACAGAAAAGAAACAAAATAGCACCTTTGACCAGGTCTGGAAAAGTCATCTTGGGAAACCATTACATGCATTCCTGTGTTAGATTACTGGGACTGTAATGATGAAATATTAAAATGACAATAACATTTTCTTAGCTGTAAAGATCAACAAATCCAGGTGAAGGTACTGCTGTGTGACTGAGGCTCTAAGTCCAACACTCAGAGACAGCAGAAGGCTTTGTCAGAAGCTCAAGTCATTCTACATAGTGCCATATACTATGCCTTTCAGCCTGAGTTACCTGTAACCCTGTCTCAAAACAAATGCCTGAGAAAGTAAGTAAATAAGTAAACTTAAATGTAGAATAAATTGTATCCATTTTATCTTTGTCAAACAACAACAAAAAACAATACAAATAGAAGAATGTGTGCATATCTTCAGTTATGTAGATTTGACATTTTTTATAAAAATAAAATTATTTTATGTTATTTTTATAATACATAATGTTAGGAATTTAAAAATGCTATTGATTAAATGAAGCGAATGTATGTGCAATCAGGAAGCGTTCCTATTTGAGAGAATTTTTTTTTGGTATAAGCTAAAGAAACTGCTTATTTTAAATTTAATTTTTTATATTATTTAGTTTTTCTACTTTGTATCCCAGCTGTCGCCCCCTGTCTCTCTTATCTCCTCCCATGCCCCTCTCCAAGTCCACTGATAGGGGAAATCCTCCTCACCTTCCATCTGACCTTAGCCTATCAGGTCTCATCAGGACTGACTGCACTGTCTTCCTCTATAGACATGCATGGCTGCTCCCCCCTCAGGGGGAGTTGATCAAACAGCCAGTCATTCAGTTCATGTCAGAGACAGTCCTTGTTCCCCTTACTAGGGTACTCATTTGGATACTGATCTGCAATGGACTACATCTGAGCAGGGGTTCTAGGTTATCTCTTTGAATGGTCCTTGGTTGGAGTATCAGTCTCAGAACAGACCCCTTTGCCCAGATTTTTTTTTCCATCTGTTGTTCTCCTTGTGGAGCTTCTGTCCCCTCCAGGTCTTACTGTACTTTTGAACCCTTCAAAGCTTCTTAGGAATGTATCTTAGTCTCAGAGCATTCCATTCACATGCTGTCACAGTCAGGGTTACTATTGCAATGATGAAACACCAAGACCAAAACAAATTGACGAGGAAACGGTCTACATGACTTACACTTCTACATTACTACACATCATTGGAATAAGTAAGGACATGAAATCAAGTATGTAGGAACCCGATCACATGAATTAATACAGAGGCAATGGAACATGGATTCTTACTGGTTTTCTCCACCTGGCTTGTTCAGCCTGCTTTCTCATAGAACCCAAGACAAGGGCTTCAAACCCAGAAGTGGAAGACCCAACAATGGGCTGCACCCTTCCACTGCAATTAAGATTAAGATCATACAGCAGAGCTCCTGGAATCAAGCCTTCTTTTAATTATTACCATGTTGGTGACAACAAAATTCTATGTCACTGCTTAGTCCTTGGTAGTAGGAATTTGGGGCCAAGTAATAAGTGTTGGGGCCACATTGTTCATTCTCTATCAAACAGTTCTTATTATAAGTATGTTGTAGCCATGTCTATATTATTATGGATAAAATAAATTTGTTATTTTTTTACAACAACAACAATACAGCAGAACACTACCAGACTTTACGGAGGCAATTTTACTCTCAGTTGAAATTACTTCCTTTCAGACAGTTCTAGTTATGTCAAGTAGACATGAAACTAGGAAGAACATATATGTAAAGGCCAGAATTCCATCTTAAGTATAACGAATCACAAGAAGAAGGAAATACAAAGTTAGAAGGCATTTTACAGTGCATGTAAATACACTAATAAAAATGTATGTAAGTACATAAAAAGCAAAGTTGATAATCTGATAAAAGGTCATATGTAGAGAAATAGAGATAGACTTTTAAGAGCCTAACAATAAAATCATGAGCCAAAAAGCAAAATCTGCACAGTATAGACTCATCTATATTAGGAAATATATATATTTAGAGAATACATACAAATATAAGAAGACAAAAATAACGCACAAGAAACCATAGGGATTTGAGACACACAAATTTGCACACAAGAAACACCCACAAAATGTCAGAAACCAGGATGCATACATATATGTATATCCATACACACATATACACTATATACATACACATATACACTATATTTGTACAAACGTGTGTAAAAGATCTGTGATTAAATATTTTAATGCGAAATAATGATTCTACAAAATTTGGGAGGGATATTCCAGAAATCACAGTTTCCCTATCAACATTATTGAGTTGTTTAGTTCAGGGAGACATTACTATTAGAATGGAGTTGCTATAATCAAGGAATTTGGAGGCTAGTGAAATCACATGCAGAGCTTATTTTCATGCATGTTTAAAAATCTATAGCCAGACTTTGTTGATTTCAGAAACGAATCTGTAATGAGTATACTGTATTGCGCTCTGATTATTGAACATTGAATTTGGCACACCTGATAAAGAATTTTTATGTCCCTTTACTCACTTCCTCCTTGTGCTTTTAAATTTAAGCAAAGAAAATCCATAGCCTTGAATGAGTTTCATGTAGTTTACTTTATATAAAAGGTATTTAATAGCAAATTTTTCTAAAATAAAACTTGGTAATTATGCAAAATATCAAAGCTTAAAATATTTTCTTTAAAAAGAAACATTTTCTTTTGTATATTTTAACATACAGATTAAATACTTCATTTCAAAATTTCACTTAAAGAAAAATATTTCCCTACTGTAGTTATAAATTGTATATACTTTATATATATAATTGAAAACAAGTTTGGAGTTATTGTGATAAGTCCAAAATGTGTGATAGAATTCAAAAATGTAATCCTCCTGAGGAAATAATGGAAAGGTGAAATTCAGAATTCAAAGTGTAGGAATGTTATGGGAGAAGATCAGAACGGGATTTTATAATCAGAATAAATCTGTTACATGTACAAAATTGTCATGGAAGAATTTCAATAGTTTTTAAATATTTAAAAAGCTTGTATGCATCCCTCAGAATGGCTGAGATCAAAACCTCAAGTGATAGTACATGCTTGTGGAGAAAGGGAAAGTGGTCTCCATTGCCGGTGGAAATGTGAACTTGTACAGACAATTTCTAAATCCATCTGGCACTTTCTCAGGAAACTGGGAATAGGGCTACCTCAAGACCCAGCTGTAACACTTTTCGGCATATATCTGAAAGATGCTCAACCATACAACAAGGACATTTGTTCAACTATGTTCGTAGCAGCTTTATTTGTAATCGCCAAAATCTGGAAACATCCTAGATGTCCCTCAACTGAGGAATGGATTCAGAAATTGTGGTTCACTTTCACAATGGAATACTACTCAGCTATTAAAAACAAAGAAATCATGAAATTTGCAGGTAAATGGATGGAACTAGAAAAGATCATCCAGAGTTAGGTAACCAAGAAGCAGAAAGACAAAAATGGTATATACTCACTTATAAGCAGATAGTAGCCATATAATAGGATAAACATACTAAAATCTATAGTCCTAAAAAAGCTAAACAATGTTGAGGACGCTAGAGAAGATGCTTAATCCTCATTCAGTAGACATCAATAGTGGGAGGAGACAGGGAGCAGAACAGGAACCTTCTACAGAGGGCCTCTGAAAGACTGCCCAGTAGGGCACTGAAGCAGATGCTGAGACACATAGCCAAACTTTGGGCAGAGTGCAGAGAATCTTATTGAGAAGAGGGATATAGAAAACCTGGAGAGGACAGGAGCTCTACAAGGATACCAACAGACCCCAAAAATATGGACCCTGAGGGGCCTACAAAGACTGATGAATTAATCAAGGTCCATGCATGGAGAGGACCCAGACCTCCTGCTTAGCTGTAGCCCATAGGGATCTCAGTCTCCATGTGGATCCACGAGTAAGGGGAACAGGTATAGTCTCTGGCATGAATTTGGTTGTCTGCTCCTTAATCACTCCCTGGCGAGGTGGCCTTACTAGGCCACAGAGAAAGGAGATCCAAACAGTACTGATGAGACCTGATCAGGTAGGGTCAGATAGTAGGGGAGGAGGACTTCCCTTATCAGTGGACTAGTGATAGGATATGGGGGAAAAGAGAGAGGGTGGATGGGAACAGGAGGAAACAGGGAAGGGTCTACAACTGGGATAAAAAATGAATAAATTCTAATAATAATAATAATAAAGATATGATAGTAAATAAATAAAATTAGCTGTGAATATAAAAATAAAATACAACCTAATTTCTTAGTTAAAAAAAGCTTATATGACTAAACCATAAATTCTAACACATAATTCATACAAAATGCACAAACAATAATAAATGATCATGAATATATTCATTTCCCTTTAAACAGTATCATATCAATTCACATAATGTTAGTGTATTCATATATACTAATAAAAGTAATAAAATTCATCTCAGCAACATTCAGTATCAAGACATCCATTTATACTGCTTTCCATCTGTGTTATATTAATAAGGTCTAACTTTGAATTCTTAAAAGCTTAAAGTGATCGCTCATTTTCTATAAAATTATCCATCACTTTCTTATCTAAATATTGACTTTGATGTTACAGACACATTAATATAGTCAAACCACACATTTATTCCACAGTTTAGTAACTTTTTTATAATTTCTCTTTAGCCTATTAAAATACATTTTACACTCTAGCTTCACTTAATAGTTCAAACAATTTCATTATTACTCATAATTTTTGACATTATTTATCAACAGAAAATAGCAGAGGAGAGTTCTCCACGTATTCTGTGCTACAGATGGCTTGATAAGTTTCATCATGCAAGGATCTGTAGCAGGCAATGACTACAAGTGTTGTCTTTCAAACACTGTCAGTTTTTAATTGACAAGTAAACAAGTAGAAGTTCATGAAATATAAAAGTCAACACTCTTGTAAGCTTTTGGTGGATTCTTGGGTGTTAGAAATCCACAACTAATTAAGATCTACCAATAGCCTTTCTTTAAACAATGTCCATTCTGAAAAAAAGAAAAAAGAAAAAGAAAAAGTCTTTCAAATCGTATGTTGCTTTCTCAAGTGATTTCTTTATAACACTGATTCAAACAACACTGATGGCTGTAACAATTACCAGTATCTATCACAGTAAACCTGCCTATTGCAACCACTAACACTAATTTAGTTATTACAACATTCTAAGATGTTTTTTTAACACTTTATGTGGATTATCTCAAAATGTACTCTGAACAGATAATGTAAATTTTATTATAAACAAAAGCACTTCTTTAGCTATTCTAAATATTTAATAAAAGATAAAAATAGAATTGGAAACCTATGGAAAATTCATAAAAATTTCCCTACTTAATAACAACATTATGAAAAATTCATGCTACATGACAAAAACAGCAAAACAATCCAAAGGGCTCTTATTTCTGTTTTGAAGCATTAAATATTATGATAAACAATTACTGAAGTCAAAACTAAACACTTTTGTTCAGTGTAAAACAAGTGTCCATAAACAATGATTAAAAGAATAAGGCATTATATATTATATATTAAATTGGATTTTTACTTGCTCTTTTACATATTCCTTAATGAAATTTGAAGAAGTGTCTATCTCTCAACTGTCTCCCATTGATTACGGAAGACCAGAGAGAAGGAATACAGGAGCAGGAAGCTGGGAGGATGGGGTGTGAAAACTTCTCCAGGACAATGTACAAGTCTTGTAATCAGGAACTCACAGCAGCTGAATATGCTTGATGGGTCTGCACCTATCAACAGTCATTAATGAATGCAGGGTAGTGCCTGGGTCATACTCGTGCTGCTCACTGGAGATCTACAGTCTTTTGATGGATTCAGGAACAAAGGGAATCATTGCCTTCAGCTGTATACCAATAGACTATGCCAGGCTCCAGTGTCTGTTTCTAGTTCTGTGGTTAAACAGATGGCCTTAGTTAACCTAAATGGTTAACACGTCCTGAATCAGAAAAGCTACTGATTGGTTAAGATGTGGTGGTGGTTGATAGAGATGGAAAATAAAGAAGAAGCAGGAACAAAAATTATAATATAATATATACATTTATGAAATTACCAAGTAATAAAATTCATCATCATAATAAGCATAAAATATGAAGTTTACTAGCATAATCTAAAATATAGACCTATTATAACACATAACTTACAAGTAAAGATTAGTCCAATAGCAGAAAGAATATCTAACATGCAAAAAATATTGTCTACATTGTCAAAACTGTATATGACACATTTATCACAGAGAAAATTTGTCTACATAAGTTAATCTTGGCTAGACTTATTTTTGTTCCAGTGAGAACATGTGTTTATGACTACAGTTTTATAGCTTGCTTTATGAACTTATTGCTCATCTATGTAAAGAAATTCAAGTTACCCAAGCTTATAATAAATTCAGTATCTAGAAATAAATAAATAAATTCAGTATCTAATCATCATATGCAAATTATGTAGACTGTTGACTGCCCCCTCCCCAATAAAAAGCATAGAGCCCATGAGATTAAGGTGTTATTTCTATTTGGAAGTTTTCAGAGTGAGTTACTAGCTTCGCTTAAGCACTTGATTCAGATCAACATACATTGCTCTGGAAGTCATGAAACTGAGAGGCTTGTCCAGTTCTCCAAAATCAGACACTAAAGTTAGGGTCCCAATCAAACTGTCTGCTTCTTTACATTAGTATATAGGGCTGGAGAGATAGCTAGTGATTAAGAGCACTGTCTACCCTTCAGAGGACCTAGAGATATCTTCCAAATCAAGAGAGAAATCAACAACCATCCATAACTTCACTTCCAGAGAACCAAATGCCTGCTCTGGCATCCTCAGGCACTGCACATACATATTACACTAATACACATGCAGGTAAATCCCTCTTGCACATAACATTAAATCAATAAATCTTTAAAATAAAAAATAATTGTGTAATTCTCTGTCTTCTTCATTAGGCCTAACACTTCTGAAATTCATTTAAACTGACTATATTTTTTTTTGTTATCACTTCTAATGATGATCCAAAACAAACTCTAAAGTTAACATAGAGAATGCTCTAAATGTTTTTGCATGATGATAAATTATCTAAAATAAAGCTCAATAATTCACAAAATATCACAAACCAGGTTTCTACATTGAGAATTTTGATCTACTCGGTGAACTGACAACTAACAATCTATACAGCTGAAGCGCATTCCTCTTAAAAAAAAATGAGTAGACTGAGTCATGGTTTAATCAACTTACCCCCTCTTTGGAATAAACAGAGATAAACTTTTACAGAAAGAGTAATTTTAAAATCTCATTTAAAATATTCAGATATTAAAACTGCATGCCAAGCTATTTTGAAAACATACTTAAAAGTCTGGTATGACTTTAATCTTTTCATCTCTATGAGAACATAGATCTATGAGTAAACATTTTCAGGAAATTAATCATTTCACCTGAAAAATCTGAAAATAAATTATTCAACAACTGTCAGCAGGTATCTGCAGGTGTTTGCCCAGAGAAAGTTACTGACAGTTTATTGCAACACAAAGTACTTTCTTTGGCAGTGGAATTTAGCTGCAAAACAACTGCAGAAGTGATGCTCTAAGACAACGATGCTTCTCAAGCTGTGGACCCTTAATTATTTATTCCTGGTCATGTCAAAAGTAAGTATTTTCTGAGGTGCATTTCCTATAGAAGATATAGTTATCAGATTTTAGGTTCTCCAGATCTCACGAATGTGCTGGAAACACTAAAACAGTACCGTGTGCCTGTGGACATTTAACTTCTGACTTTTGTGAATGCTTCTTTGTGAATGCACTCATTGTACTCTGACTGGGAGTTTCTGGCAGAGCCCCAAAATGCAGCCTCGAATCCTGCTGCAGCAATCTCCATTTGCATTAGAAGGAGGTCAGACACACGGATTCCCAAGGTGGAGTATATGTACTCTGTGCCACGCACAATGGGTTAGCCTACACACAAGTACAAAGAGATAGAAATGGTTCTGTACCTTTTAGAGCTATAAGAACATTTTCTGGGTTCATGCCTTTATGTTCTAAAATATTTATATAATAGATTTGCATTATGCTTCAGATTTTCGTGTTGTATGTGAAAGAGTAGATGTGATTTTTCTTCTGATATTATTATGTTATTATGGTGTATATATGATGCTTCTATGATTCTTATTACAATGCAAATATTTATTAACAACTATTAAAATTCAAACACAGGAAAATATGTTAATATACATATTTTAATAATGTTTTACACTGTGTGTGCCTGTTTGTGTGGCACGTGCAAGCTCACACGTGTGTGTGCGTGTGTGTGTGTGTGTGTGTGTGTGTGTGTGTGTGCATGTTTCAGCATGGGGTCAGAAGAAAAGCAGCAAAACTTGATTTTCTCCTTACACCATGTCACCATGTGAATGCCAGGGAACAGAATCAGGTAGTAATCTTGGGGGAAAAAGATTTTGGGAGCATACTTTCTCTGAAAACCAACAGGCAATACTGGCTATGGAATCAGGTAGGTAATTTTCCCTTTCTATCCCATACTCCGATTCCAATTTCAGAGTCTTCTCATCTGCCCTATGGCAGATTTCATGTAGGACTCTGTAGTCCCTCTCATCCTCCATTCCCTGGGAACTTCAAAGATCTTCATGGCAGCAAAGCTTTTCTCCTCACTGTGAACACTCTCATTCATTTACTCATAGTTCTAAGCCCATTTCCATTCCTTTTTCCTAAAACCTGGTGTTGGTATAATGTTCTTTTAAAATGTATATACCTTACCCTTGTTAATTCAAATGCTGATTTCCCCACCTCCAACTCTCTGGTTTCAATCCAGATATTGCATTGTGATACTCATTATAAGTATCCTGTCTCAACTCTGTGTAAACAGGACAAAATAAAGCAACTAGATACAATGTTGTGCAGTAGAAGGAGCCAGAGGACAGGAAAGAGGGGAGGAGCTAGAGACCAGGAAAGAGAAGGAGGAGAAAGGGTGAGGGAGAGCTAGGAAAGCAGAGATCTTGGAGGACATGGAGCATGAACCAGACCTAAGATTTCACAAAAAGCAAGCATAATGTGGGAAATCTAAATGTTAGGAAACTGAGGGCTTGGAGGTTTAGAAGGGAGTAAATATTGCCCAGCATTTTGTTCTAGGTTAACTAAAAACCCAGTCTCTGTGTGGTGATTTGGTCATACAGCTGTTTAAGATTAACAACAAGCTTTACAAGAAGATAAACCAATAGTAAATTTTAATAACCATCTACAACAACCTAGAAAGAAGTTCTACCTGAGATCTGGATGGCCACAGCTACAGCAATGGCATAGTACTCAGTGTCTGGTAACACATAACCGCTATAAGCTCCAAAACACCAGGAGCTACAACAGAAACCAAGGAAAAGAAAACACACACAGCAAAGGCAGATCCAGATATTAACAGCTAAAGTTCAATCACCAGAACACCAGAGCCCAGACACCAGACTGAAAATACTGTCAATAACTTCTAGAACATGTTTACTTCAGAGCCCAGCAACCTATCAGTAGACTCTGGGAAATGCAATATAGCTGAAACACTTGACAAGAAATTCAAAATAGTCATACTGAATATGTCCAAGGACTTTAAAGAGAATATGAATAAATCCATTAATGAAATGTATGAACATTCAAACAGTACAATAAAATGAAAAAGAAAAAAAAAACTTGAACAGGAACCATAGAGGCAAGCTTCTCCATCAGAATACAAGAGATGGAAAAGAGAAGCTCAAACAGATGCTAGCCCAGACCTGGCAACATTTTAAATTACAATATATGGAGAAAAAAACAGTATAGCTCTATAGAAGACAAAGAAGGAGAGAAGAAATATTCTTTCTATATTAAATAAATGCAGGAAATTATTACAACATAATTTTTATTTAGCCAGCTAGTATTTTTAAGGTATAAGCATTATGCTGCTCAGATTTTGAGTTAATCTATTCCTCATAATTTTAAAACCCAATAAAGCCAATCACTTGCCAATCTGATGACTCCCAGGGTAGCTTCTGCTCCATCTGTTCCTACAGCCAAGAGTTCATCACCATCTTGCCTTTCTCAGGCATGTGGCCAGCTATCCTCCCAGCATCCATGAACACATCTGTTTTCCTCCAATCTCCTGGCAAAAGGCCTAAAGGCCTTCCTTACTTCCCTTCTTAGAGTTTCTTTCTGCATACTCTCTACCTGGAGTCCCACCTTCGACTCCCTGTCCTGCCTACCTGATTAGACAATCAGACCTTTACTGACAACTGCTATATCCACACAAGACATTGCTCCACAATTCCCCCTTTTAGTCTAACAAAAGAGCTCATTACAAATACACGTATACTGCTCCACCATCCTACATGGTCTGGCTTCAAGCATCCTGGATGCTCTTCCTCATCAGAGCCTGCACCAAGGAGAAATTAAAAGAAAGCTGCTGATCTCAATTGGTCCAACAATTCAGACTTCAAAAAACAGGACTTCTACTAGGCTTTAAATTTCTCAAAATTAAGAGACTAGACCACAAATGTTATTGCTAGCTAATTTAGCAATTTTTTTTTACAATTTTATTTTGGGCCCACATAAGGGATTTTTTTTAACCACCAAATCATTGAGAAACAGCCATGAAAAGAATAATGTCCTATTTCCATGAAGGGAGTTTGGGTAGGTTTTTGGTTGTGCTCTTGGGCTATGGATGTTTATTGTCATTAGGAAATGATTTTAAATTATTAATGATCTTATTCAGAGAAAAGACAATTCAAGGATTTCTGTCTTTTCTTTTTTTTCTATCTTTTTTTCTTTTGTAGGTAAGGAGAAATGGGTTGAAAAGAAAAAAAGGGAATATAGAAATATAAGAATAAATAAATTTATTTATTATATTTATTATAAACTATATAATAAATCATTATTATATTTGTTATAAATATAACAAAACAAAAGGTAGATTATTAAATCTACCTTAAAGATGTTGTTATATTTATACAAGGTCATTTTGATACATGTTTATGAATTTTGCTATAGTAATATAAATTCAAGGTTACTTTCAATACTGACTTATATCAGTATGTTTGATAATATATTTATTATCAGCTTAATAGACAGTTTATTATTTGAACAATCTCAAGAGTGGCTTATACATTAACAATTTGGAATATACCCCTAGTAATTTGTTTTTCAAAACAATTTATTGAAGACATTAAAAATCTGGAAATAATTCACAACATTGCAGCAAAGTACTAAGAATATGTACATCATTATACATTTATTTCACTTTTTTTCTTCTTTTTTTTCTTTTTTTTAACCATGTATGGACCATGTATGGATATAACCTAGAACCTCCGCTCAGATGTAGCCTGTGGTAGCTCAGTAACCAATTGGTTTCCCAAAGTGAGGGGAACAAGGACTATTTCTAACAGGAACTCAATGAAGATACCTGATAAAACAGGATCAGATGAATGGGGGGAGGTCCCCCCTTATCAGTGGACTTGGAAAGGGGCACAGTGGTGATGAGGGAGGGAGGGAGGGACTGGGAGGGAACGAGGGTTCGGGGCACGGCTGGGATACAGAATTAATAAAATGTAACAGATAAAAATAAAAAAAAATAAAATAAAATAAAAAAAATTTTATTAATTACACTTTATTCATTTTGTATCCCCCCATAAGCCCCTCCCTCCTCCCCTCCCAATCCCACCCCCCCACCCCTTACTGCATGCATGCCCCTCCCCAAGTCCACTGATAGGGGACATCCTCCTCTCCTTCTTTCTGATCTTAGTCTATCAGTTCCCATAAGAAGTGGCTGCATTGTCAGGGTTCTAGGTTGTCTTCATGAATAGTCTTTGGTTGGAGTATGAGTCTCTGGGAAGTTCCCTGTGTTCAAATTTTCTTGTTCTGTTGTTCTCCTTGTGGAGTTCCACTTTGATAAAAGTCCCAAATATCCATTTGAAAAAAAATCATAGTTAAGTCATACAAATAGGTCGCGTGAGTCCTTGTAATTCAGAGCATTGTCTAGAATCTAGAATTTAGACTGTGCTCTCTGAGTGAAATATAGAAAACTATTAACTGAAGTGGAAATTTCTGGTTTCTTTGAAGACTGAATTTTGTCATGTGATGTTTTTGCTGCAAAGTGGACATGTGATGTTGCCCTGATTGGCATATTATGTTTTGCTTTCACCTCTCACATGTGAGGGGCTTGACTTTGGCCAGCTGAGAACATCCAAGGGTGGGCTTTAAGGACATATATAGAGGCTCACACACAGGAGACATCCATCGGTTTTCGGATAGCTGTTCTGATGTTCCAGCTGTGACACTTGACTTCATAGAGGGAAACATTCCAGAGAGCTTCTTTGAGCAATCCAATAGAGTCTTTCACTGCTTTCTGTTGACCTTTGAACTGGACTGCTGGTATCCTGACAACTGAGTCTGGTGATCCCCTAATGACCCATTGACCCTGAACAGCAGGAAGTCGATAGAGAACTACAGCATGTGTTGTGCCTTGAGTTTTTGATCTTAGTCATTCTGATGGATCAAAGGTGGAATCTCTGCGTATTTTTTATTTTCATTTCTCAGATGACTAAGAACTTTGAGCATTTCTTAAAGTGTTCCTATGCTATTCCATGTTCTTCAATTGAGAATTCTCTCTTTAGCTCTGTACCCCACTTTTTAATTGGATTATTTGGTTTGTTGGTATTTAACTCCTTCAGTTCTTTTTATATTCTGGGTATTAATACTGTTAGATGTAGGGTTGCTGAAGAACTTTTCCCAATCTGGAGGTTGTCATTTTGTTTTGTGACAGTGTCCTTTGCTTTACAGAATATTTTCAGTTTCATAAAGTCCTATTTATTGATTGTTCATCTTAGAGCCTGTGCTGTTGGTGTTCTGTTCAGGAAGTTGTCTCCTGTGCCAATTAGTTCAAGGTTCTTCCCCTCTTTTTCTTCTAACAGATTTAGTTTGTCTGGTTTTATGTTGAGGTCTTTGATCTGCTTGGACTTCACTTTTGCGCAGGGTGACAAATATGGATCTATTTGCATTTTTCTACGTGTAGATATCCAGTTAGACCAGTACCACTTGTTGAAGATGCTATCTTTTTTTCCCTTTTATGGTTTTCGCTTCTTTGTCAAATATCAAATATCCATACGTGTGTAAATTCATTTCTGGTTATTTGATTTGAAGCAGAAGCTGAGACTCATAGCCAAACTTAGGGCAGAGTGCAGGAAATCTTAAGGAGGAACGGGGGAGATAGTAAGATCTGGACGGGGCAGGAGCTCCACAGGAGAACAACAGAGCCAAAGAGTATGGGCCCAGTGGTGGTCTGCAGAGACTGATTAATCAACCAAAGACCATGCTGGAGAGGACCTAGACCCCCTCCACAAATGTAGCCTGAAGGCAGCTCAGTCTCCTAGTGGGTCCACTAGTAAGGGGAGCAGGAGCAGTCACTGGCATGAAGTTGGTTGACTGTTCTTGGATCACCTCCCCCTGTTGAGCTGGCTTTATTAGGCCACAGAGAAGGAAGATCTAGATAGTCCTTATGAGACCTGATAGGCTAAGGTCAGATATAGGGGAGGAGTATGTTCCGTATCAGTGAACTAGGGGAGGGACATGGGGGAAAGAGAAAAGGAGGGTGGGGCTGGGAGGAGATGAGAGCGAGGTCTACAGCCTGTATACATAGTGAATAAATTGTAATAAATAGTAGTAGTAGTAGTAGTAATAATAATAATAATAATAATAATGAAAAAAGAGGACTGCAGCCCTTTTCCCTACTAATCTCTTACCTTAGGTTGTGGTAGTGGGTGTTGCAATGGAGGTAAAGGTGCTTTAGAACTCTAAATAAAGTAGGTTTGGTGAAAAATCTAAACCTACAATTAACTATGTTGAAAGCTGGGTGTTTATCAGGTTGGTTTGAATGACAATGACCCCCACAAACTCATATGCTTTCTTAGTTAATTCTCAGTAGGTGGAATTGGGAAGCATTAGGAGGTGTGGCTTTGTTGGAGAAGGTGTGGCAGTGAGGGTAGGCTTTGAGGTTTCAAAAGACATGTATCATTCTCGGTGTGTTTTCCCTGTCCTCTCTTTGGGCAAGAAAATATGTCTGCTGTTCCAGGTAATATGCCTTTATTATTCCATGATGAACTTGAACCCACTGGGATGGACAGTTCAATTAAAGTCATGTATATATATGTGTGTATATATATATATATATATATATATATATATATATATATATATGCTTGTTCATGGTGTTTTATCATAGCAACAGAAAGTTAACTAAGACATCATCAATAAGCCAAATTATTTTACTAAACCACTAGCATAGATAGATGTAAAAATACAATCTAAATAAAATGACTAATGTAAGAAATGAGTACATTTGTATATGTTCATAATTTGTTTACCTTTAATTTTGAATTTAAAGTTGCAAGTTGTCTTTTCATGCTTATCTGTGGGTGATGTATTTCATTAAACTATGACAAAGCTCATGAGACTGATTTCTGTTTTTACCATTTACCACCCTTTTGCTAAAAAACTAGGTTATTCATATTACCTCAAATTGCTATTATGCTGATGTTACAATGGGACATTTTTAAATTGTAATAGCTCTCATAGTATCTGAATATGTTATGCAGTCTTTCAGGGGAGAAAAATAACAAAATAAAAAACCTGACCCAGATTTGATACCTATAAGCAATAACAATGACCAACTTGGTATAATATATTTTTCATTATATTGCTGGCAAAGCTGGAGTGTTGGTGAGCCATGAAGGTATGACAATAGTTAATCAAACTACATAAAGGATTTATACAACACACATACATATATGTTCTATAATTACAGGAAAAGATATCATGAATTTCAGAGGGAGTGCATACATGGGAGGAATTAGAAGGGGAGATAGAGGTATGGCAATAATGGAAATATGGTATGCACATATGAAATTATCACACCATTTATACTAAGTATTACTCAGACTAAAACTCGTGTACATCAGTTTTTGAACAACTGGTAGTGTAATCGTTGATCAAATTCTGTGTACACAGCAGTAGTTTTATATGAAGGGTAGTAAGACACAGATGAAATGCAGAATGAAAACTTCAATCTCATGTTGGTGTTTCAAATCAAAATTAACTATTTTTATTGAAATATGTTAATAACTAAAAGTTTTAGAGTATTATGATATGTTATATGTCACTGAATGTGAATTTTATGTCACTCTAGAAGATTAGGGAGATTGAAGGCATAATTTTTTAACCACAGAATAAAAGTTTCATTATGTAATTTTACAGAAAAGTTGAGTTGAGAAAGCTGTTCCTTCAAAAGTTACGTTTTCATAAAGGTAGCATAAGACAAAGACATTATTTTCCAGGTTCATCCACTTGCCTACCCATTTTATGACTTTACTCTTTTTAAATCATAGTGATATTCCGTTGTGTATTTGTTCTGCACTTTCTTTTTTCCATTCTTCAGTTGAGAGACATCTTTGACCTGGGGGAGTGGGAAGGTGGAGGTGGGAGAGTAAAGGAGAGGAGGAAAGGTCAACTGAGGTCAAGATGTCACATATGAGAGAAGAATACATAATATTAAAATTTCAATGTGCAACACAAAATTTAATAGTTTTAATGATAAATTTAATGATTACGTTTTCCCAAGAGCATACTATTGTAATAATTAGCATTTGATAAAATAATGTGCTCATCATCCAGTATTTTGAGAGAAAGCACAGTTAATCTTATCAACTGCCTAGGAAAGTATTTTCACAATTACAAATGTACAAACTGCATCAAGAATTGAGGTGTTTTTTTTTCTTGTTTGTTTACATAGTTTGGTTTTGTTTCTGAGTGAAAGTTTTCTTTCTTTATTCTTTATGATTGTCTTTCTTTTCACTTTCTTGACGTTATTTTATCATTTATTTTTAATTACATTTTTATTTCTAAGATTATAGTGTAATTATATTTTGACCCTTTCTTGTCCTGCATCTAAACATTTCTATATACCCACCTTTGTTCTCTTTCAAATTTTGGTCACTTTTTTTTCCGTTAATTTCTATTAAATGAGGTTTTTAAGAATAGCTATACTGTTCCAGGCCAACACATGTTTTTTTAAATTTATTTTTAACTAAGCTTTCAGACAAGTAATAATCCTTCTCATTTCATTATTTTTAACTAAAACTCTGGGTAAATTGTGTAAAAGTATTTGACCTTAATAACAATCATTAATTTTCTGTGGCAGGGACGATTCTATGACCTATTACATTGTTAAAATGCTGAGAAATAATATTATGTAAATCAGACTTGGCTAACTTTCCATGCAAATAAAAAACATTTTAATACATTCCATTAATGAATTAATGATAATTTGCTATTCAACTTCTGCCCACTCTTATAGTTGAAACATTACAGGCTAAAGTCCATTTTAAAAAAAATCAAAATTGGTGAAATCTGGACTGGAGAGATGGTCCTGTTGATAAAGTGACTACAGCGCAAGCATGAGCCTTCCAAAAGCCATGCTGGAAATAGTGACGAGATGCAAAGAAGGCAAGAATGAGACAGGTACAAATTCATAACTTCCAGGTTCAATGATCTACCTTATCTCAAAAAAATAAGATAGTAGTTACAGAAAACATCTAAAACAGATGCAAACATATTTGTGCACATACAAACATACATACATGCATACACAGAAATACAAACGTACCTACACACATGCAAACGAAAATAAAATGATGAATTGAAGAACTGGCTCAGCAGTTAAGCATTATCCTGCTTTCAAGGAGTACCTAGATTTGATTTCCATCCCTTAGGCCTCATTACCATCTGTATCTACAGCTCCAAGGGATCTGTTATCCTTTCCTGTCCTCCACAGGCACTGAGCTTATCCACACAAACCCCACACAGATACTCATGTGTACACATGATTAAAGTTGAAAAATAAAGCTCTTTGAAGTGAAACAAACTAATATAAAATAGGTGAAGTGAAAATACTCAAGTATTGTTGTTACTGGCCGAGCGCCATCTTTCTACACTGAAGTTATCTGGATAATGACTAAACCATAATACTCCTGACAACTTTCATTTATTGAAACCTCAAGTACCCCAAGCTACAAAAAGAAGACAAGGACTTTGGAGAGAGCTTCAGCGAGCATGAAAACACACCCAACTTCTAATGGTATTTCACTGATCTAAACCAATCTTCCTTTTCTTGTTTATAGGGAAAAAAAATGGATATATAATGAGAAATTTTGAAATGCCGGAACATTTACATGAGCAGTTTAATAAACAGTAGGAGCCTTAAATGACTGTGGTTTGAAAGCATTGAAGAGATCTTCCACAGAATACAGACCAGACCCCTTGCCAAATATGAGTCATAACCATCCTTATTTATTGCAGATATCATAATCATTGCCATTACTTATGAATACAGCTGTTCATATTTGACTGAATTTTCATGGTATCCTAGAAATTGTACAAAAAAAAAGAGCTTGAGTCTTTTTAAGAATTAATATTCTAACTTTGCCCTATCTAAAAGCTGCATATGGAGATTTAAATCTAAGAAGGTTAAATCTAAGTAACAGTGTGTTTCTACATTTCAATTGCTCAATAGCCACAATCTGCTCATGGTGATCTTGTCAAATATTCATAACATATACTCTCATGAAATCTTATGCTTATGTACCATATATTTGGATGATAAATATTAAGTTTATCATCAAAAAGCAAGTGTGATGATCATTGGAATATCATAATATGAATTAAATAGATTTCATTGTAATTATAAGAGGGAGACGTCATCACATTCTGTACATGAACATAACACTTGTTGAATGAAGAAATTCATAGACAAAATTTCTGCATATGAAGAGTTTTCTGGAGTTCCTTTTCTTGCTTTGGAAGATGAAAAACCAACACCATTATTATGCCAGTAAGGAATGAAATTTAATTTTAAAGAAAATAAAAATAGCAAATAAGGAAATAGAACAGTGTAGTAAATCAATGGACAGATAATACAAATTAATATTTCTATGTGTAAATCTTTAGTGTTGGTTTGAAAAAGGAGGAAGATTCTTCTCCCAGAGAAAAAACTTGCAATGAATTTTCTGTAATTATAGGTGACGGCTTAGTTGATAGGTTGTTAGATGGAAAGGCAGTACAAAACAATGAACCATTGCTTGAGAAAACATGATCAGTTTGAGGGGATAAAGATATATTGAAAGTATACAGTATATCAAATTAGACATTCTTGTACAGAAAATAATTCTAAAATTTTCATGCCAAAGCTTGATTTTAGAAAAATGTTTTTTTTATTGAAAGAAAAGTGAACAACCAAAAAACAAAAAACAAAACAAAACAAAACAAACAAACAAAAAAAAACCGCACAGAAAAATCAGAGAAAACATGATACTTGTTTAGTCTGTTTAGTCTTGTTTTCAAAACATGACCAGAGGTAAAGGAGGACTAAGAAAGAGTGTTTTCCACAGGACTAGTCACTGTTCTAGCAAAGACAGACTTGAAACCCTAGCTAGCTGTGTACTAAAGCAGGTTCTCTTCCAGCAATAAGCACGTGTCAGTGCTAGAACAAGACAGATGGCAGTAGCCTGTGTTCTAGCTGTGTCTGATGAGATTCTGTATTTAAATGTGTAACCAATGCTTATTTTCTCATCTCCATGTAGATAACAGGAAAGAACAAACCTCCCAATTACAGATTTATTCTCATTTCTGCTCTACAAACTCATTTGATTTTCTTCTTCACACCCAAGGCAATAAAATGAAACTAATGTTCTGTACACTCAACTCAATGGAAACTGGATTTTGTTAGGTGATATTGGTAGCCAGAAATGAAATCTACCAAGAAGAGCTGTCAGGGGAAATATTTTTAACTAATTAATTTACTCTGTTCTTTAAAACTATTAAGAATCTGTAGTAATATTATTATTATTGAACAAAAAATATATATTTCAGAACTCTTGGCTAGAGCTTAATTTTGAGAATTGAGTTATAATCTTCAGAATTCTTATAATTATTCCAAATATTGTTATTTTTCAAGCACATATTGATCTTTTAAATCTCTTTTTATAAATGTGCATATAAATTGAAATTTTACATACTAACACTTAGAGGGTAAGTTAAGTACAAAACCAGCAATATCAATTCTTTGCAAGAGTTCTAGTCTTTTAAGAGATAATAATCATTACTGGTTTTTTGCAAGTATATTTTTCGAGAAAAAAAATCTGTCTCCTTTCCTCCCTCCCTCCCATCCCTCTCCTGTCTTCCTCTACTGCTTGCTTTCCTCTATTGGAAAATATTTGATGCTATACTGGCACACAGTACAAAAGAAAATGGCAGAGCAGTTTTTCTGCATTCAGTAGTATTCAGGGTAGAACAGTGTTTCAAAATATATACGAATGCTTATTAGTTTTGCATTGAGATTGTTCATAGTATTGTTCAAATCGAACAATCCGCTGCATGTATTATCCTCTATTATCGAATTGTACATTTTATTTCACTACGACATTTGTACATTTTCATTTAGGTAGGCTGTGTGCTGAAAGAGTAAGTGTTCAAAATATAAATGCTTCTTAAACTTTGGCAGATGTTGATTCTGTTTTTCAACGAAAGTGCATAAGAAATACACAATAAAATTATCTAACACACATAAATTGCCGAATATATTTGCAATGATGTGTATGAAGGAACTAAAAAACTCATACTTCGTACAAGTATTTCTACTGTGCTAGACTGAAAATTGCTAAGTCCATAGGTGAATAAATAATCTCTGCGATATCAGTCTGTGGGTTTCACAAATATGACTGTATCCTGTATTTGTTGCAATTCCAAAAGTAGCATACTAGATAAAAACAAGCACTCCATCATTTAAGTCTACATATTGAATAAGAAAGCAACCAGAAATCATGACTCAGTTTTCTTAATACAAGGAATTGTTTAATTTCTCCTTTTAGGGGTCAATAACTTATTTAACTTTGATATCAAAGCCTTCTGAAATAAATGAATTTTAAGTCTAAAGTAAAGTGGATTGTAGGACATTGCTATTCATTACTGTCACAAAAGTAACATTAGATCTAGTTTTGGGGAAGTCTGAAGTTTAGCATTAGACCTCTTACTCCCAAGTCACCATCTAGTCTAACAAAAACAGATGGAAGTCCTAATGGATTTAGATGCCAGTGACGTTGATCAATGCTCATAACATCTCACTGTTATTACTCAAGAATTTTCTCATTTATAATTCCTATTTGGTTGTTTCACAAGGATTTATGATTTTTGTCTGAGTATTTTGATATGTGCTTCAGCTTTGATAATGTGTCCTCAGCTTTTCACACCCAATTTAGTTAAATAGTATTGTACTGATTATTAAAAACCTTAATCCTTGTAATAACTATTTAATCACTGATTTAATTTTATAGTATCCAGATGTTTTTATATAGACCTTTGAGTTTACTTTTAAGTATTGTGTGAAAAAATGCATATATATTATATGACTGTTGATTAGTACAGATCAAACAAATGTGTATGAGCACGTAAATGAAAGTCATGGTTCTAATTTCATTTATATATTACCCATTTCTATATTTCTTAGAAAATAGGCAACAGCCAAAGCAAATAGAAGCTTATGCATTTAAAACTGAACCTCTTTATTTCTGTGGTGGTTTTTCTCATGCAGTCTATTCTTGTCTATATGTCACAGGATTTCTTAAAATTCATTTCCCAGCAGAGCAGTTTATAGGGACACCTAGTGGTGAAAGTGACCGAGGCGCCTGTGGCAACGCTGAACAATGAATCAATGCTAAAGAGCTTTCGTTTATTCATTTGAACCACACAAGGAAATCTGGAATGTAGATATAAATGTTTCATGCAGAATTGCTAGTTGAACAAATTACAAATGTATTTGATACTTGTAGGTTTAACAAAATTTGTTTTAAACAGACTACTATTTAGAAAACAATAACACAACATAAAATATAAAGCCCTGTTCACATTGAGTGAGGTTGTGGAGGTGGCGTACACAAATAGTGTAAAACAGATATCTTGGGAAATATAATAACCAAAATATTCTATGACCTGTCAGAACTTCTATTGCCTCAGTGATCATTAAAAATTAGATTGCTGACTGAATTTGGTGTTTTCATACCAGAGGTTTTTGGCTATGACTAATATTCACCTGTAGTAAAATTAATTATTCACAATTTCAAAACAAAATGGTGATTTGGTGATTTCACACTTTAAAATAAAAAAATATACATTGTTATGTTAGATTATCAGATAAACACTCTGTGAAGATAGAGCAACTATTGCTTTTCGGGTAAATTATGATAAATACCCGACACAAGCAGCTACATTCCTGTGATAAAATATGAAAATTTAACTGAGTTGTAGGAGTTTCACCAGTTGACATCATAGATTACGTCAGCTCTTTCTTTCTTGCAGAGCACCCAAACTTACATGAAATAAACAAAACTGCTTCAAACAAAGTATTTATGGCTTAGCTAAAAGTATGTATCCAGCATATTTATTTAGAGGAAATTTTAAAAGCATTAAAATTTTCAAGAGGTTGAAATAAGTCACTACCTGTATATAAAGCTTTGCAATGTAACACAGAATTCTGTAGAGAGATATTTATAGTCTTTCTCTCTGTCTCTCTTGTACACACACACACACACACACACACACACAAATACTACCTCTGGAAACTATTAATACCAATCACATGTTTAATCAGAGTATAATACAATAATTTCCCATAAATTAAAATTCAGAGGATTCCACTTATATTTAAAATTTTGTTTCAGAATAGAAAGAGTGAAATGCATTTGAATGGCAAAACTGACCATCAAGGACAGGAAGAAGCCTCTGAGCAGCCTGCCCTGGGCCACTAACTCCAAACAACTTTCTCTGCTGCTTGTGAGAACGCGGGCCTAACATTCCTAAAACATAAAGCACATCTTATGAGCATACAGACCTCCTTCAGGGCAGGGAGTTTCCTGGTTTCCTGGAATAAGCCGGGCGTACTTACCTTACTTACAGGTGGAGTTCATCAGGTGAGTCTTCAAGAAACTCGCTTTCATCAGACACTGCTTCTATTTCGGCTGTTTGCAGCATTTTTGTTCTCTTAGCGTCTTCCCTTTCTCTCTGGAGAACCACCTCGACATAATTATAAAACATGACTCTTAAATTGAAAAGAAAAAATATATATAAAAGTAAGCCACTCTTTATAGCTGGGAAGAGACACTCCCTCCAGGGTCCTTTACTGGAGAGGCTGGAGGCAAGGAACACAGACTCTTCTAAAGGGCAGAGGCATCTGGGCAAGCGGATACCGGTAGGAGTCGTCTGTCCCTGATCGCCACCAAGCCTAGCACTGTCAGGGTTATTTCCAGTCCTCCCTTTCCGAGAAGACCGCGGCACATTCCTACGCTCCAGTTGCGCACATGGTCCAAGACTCCTCTGTCTCCACGAATGTGACATCTAAGGGGGTTCTGGTTTTGCCTCCGGAGCCCAGGGACGCCTTCGCCCTCGGCTGCCATCTACCGGCCACTGGACGCCTGCTTCGCCCCGGGCCCATCATGTCTGCTGCAGCTTGGCTCGCACCGGCAGCGCGAAAATAAACAAGTGCAGCGGACCGGGCCCTGCACCCTCTACCCAGCAGATGTGGCCGCCTCCTCAGCTCCCACGAGAGAAGGAGCGACTTTTCCTGAGTTTTTTCAGAGCGTCCAGGCTGCCAGGACGTGCCACAGGCGTAATCAACGCCGATCCTGCCCCCCTCGGACCCTTCAAAGGATGTCGGAGATAAAGAGTTGCAAATAATGAGGATCGTGAGCCGCATCTGGGGAGGGATCGCGAAAATCCGCTGCGAACAGCAAGAGCGGTGAAGCCGCCAAGAGGATGCGGGAGCCTTTCAAATACTAATTAGGGGCCGTGACTGCAGGCTCGCCTTGGGGACGGAGGCATCCCGGCTCCGGTGGTCGCGCTGCGCGGGGGAGAGGAGCACAGCGGAGGAACCCGTGCCGGAGCAGCCCAGGGGCCAGTACCACCTTCTCTCGCCCCCTCACTACCATGTACAGTGTGCGCTGCAAGAAGAAGGCAGGCGATGCACGCACACCCTCGAGCCCCGCTCCCTCTGGCTCGTCCCGGGGCGTGCGACACTGACTAGGGGGGAATGTGGTGAAGACGCCGAGCGGGAGAGGCTAGGGGGGAGGGGAGGGCCGGCCCGCGCGATCCCAGGCCGGAGGGTGCCAAGAGCCCGGGGCGGCTGGAGGGGGCGGCTGCCACCGCTGGGTCGGAGAAAGTTGCCCCCCTGTGCAGATGGGAACAGTAAGTACCCGCCGGGTCAGGGGGTGAGGCGAAGGGGCTCAGAGACCTGGGGATCGCGCGTGGGAGCGAGGCTGCGAGGGAGCCCGAGTGAGCGCGGGTGCGAGCGCCAGCCCAGGCTGACCAGCACGCCGGCCAGGCGGTGGGGGGACAGCCAGCCTGCTCCGCGTCCCCCTCCTCGTTTTCCCCACTTCCCCTCCCCACTGCGCCCTCCCCGCCCTGCCGGCTCAGGCTCCCAGACCCAGCCGCGAGCTGCCTTGCCAGTGAGTCCCTGGCCGTCCCCTCCCCCACACCCCACACCCCACTGCTCGCGCTGGCTACCGCGGAGCCAGGGAGAGCCCTTTGGGGAGCCCCGGAACCCGCGGTCGCCACCGCGGCGGCGGCCCCGGGCTAGCGGCGTCCGGGTGCAGCTCTCCTACGGCAGCTCAGCCTGCACCGCCGGCAGCCTTCTGTGTCTGCCAGGGCTCCAGAAAATCAGTGCACACCCCAAAGAGGTGTTTTTCCAAAGGGTGGCTATGATGAGCGGGCCCCTGAGAGGTGACTCGGGGTAAGTCCGCGGTTCACTTTGCAAAAGGGGGTTTCTGTGTGTGTGTGTGTGTGTGTGTGGTACGGCGAAGTGGCTTTCTTTCCTTCTCTCCCCTCCCCTTCTTCCTCCCTTTACCCTTCCTTTGCTTTGGGGCGGGGTGGGGGAGGGGGAGCCTCGGGTCCTGGAACTCCGCTTGCCTCTGCCTGAGCGGAGGTTCCAGCAGCTGTGCCTGGAGCCACCAGTCCGGCCTGGGTTTGGGCTCCCGCCGGAGCGACTCCATACTGTTTAATGCGGGGATACGGCAGGCTGTGATCCAGGTTCTAAATTCTTGGGAGCGAACAAATACAGCCCACCCCCCGTCCCCGCCCTCTGTCTTTTTTTCCTCTCTCTCTCTCTCTCTCTCTCTCTCTCTCTCTCTCTCTTTCTCTCTCTGTCTTATTTTTTAATAAACCGAGAGCGTGTGGTGCACCCGCGAATTTACATCGGTGGTGCCTTTCCCAGTCAGATGTTAGCATTCCCAGCTCATTCAACTTTATTTTCTCAAATCTTCTGTCTCCTTTGATGGCTGGGGACGGCGGGGGAGGGGGTGGATGGAAAGGAGCTTTGGAAAAAGCTGTTCGACCCTGGCTAACTAGAGCTGAATTAAAGTTGTAAACGTTCGAATTTAATACTGGCTGGACACAATTTGCAATGGACTCTGAGATGGGGAAGGAGGTGAATGGGGGCGGGGAGGCACCGCGAGGGAGGGGGAGGGGACCCAGCCCAGCTGAATGGATGTGCACTTTTGATCCAGCGGAGAACCCAAATTTCAAGGTAAACGTTTTGCTTTCATACCACGGTGTTTAGAGCCCGAGCTGTCTGCTGCGGTGAGGGGAGGTCTGATGTGATAGCGAGCCTTCTATACTATAGTTCCGATCGGTCTCCATTCGTCTGGGTGGCCAAATGTGAATGGTTCCTAGGCACACTTGCACATGTGCGTGCGAATGCAGACGCTCTGATCCAGGCTGGCTGGTGAGACTTAGTGTGGATGTGCAAGGTTTCCAGGCTTGAACCTGAGCTTCAGAGACGTCCTGGCATTACTTCTGGTTCGAGATTCTCACCAGGCTTCGGTGGGGAAGCAGAAACAAGGTTGATCAGGGAAAAGGCATAGATTCCCAGAACCCCACAGTCCTGTCAACACTCCCCAGCGCAATGCTCGCACATTCATTTATGTCCATCCTTTAAGAGTGTTGCTGTCAACCCAAAGTAGTAAGTCAAAGGAAGACTTCCAGTGACAAAAAAAAGAATTGGAGGGGGATCAAAGAGGTCTCTTAGATAACATCCAGACCTGTGACACTTGCCTCTATTTTGTCTCTTAATCATCCCAGCCTCCTTTTCAAAGAGGAAGGAAATATGGAAGGGGGCCATTGACATTTAAATGTAATAAGCAACTTCAAAGATGGAGATGCTGGCAAGGTGAAAGTTCGTTCCAAATCTTGCTAATTGGGAAGGGCTACTTTTTCATGCCGTGACAAACTGACTTGGAGCCTTGGGTAATAGAGCTTTTGCCTCTGTTCGGTGGTTTACTTTTAGCTGTTTTCGGGCAAGTGGTAGATATGTCCTTTTTAAACTCACAATATTCAGAGGTGCTCAGAGATTGTGGATGCCTTTGCTGAATTCTTTGTAATCCATCGTGCGGAACTATTACAGTGGTTAAAGATGCAGTTTGGTAGCGTCGCTGGCATGATCAATGAAAAGAAGTGGTCGCGGGGCGCTCTCGTAGAAGCACTGCTAAGTGCGTACATACAATTAGAGCTCTGATGTGCTTAATCGCTGTGGTGAAATCCACCATCACTTCGAACACCCCCCCCACACCCACACACACACCTCCATTCTCATAGCTACGAGGACAAGTGGTGATTTAAAAGCTTCTCTTGGCTCCTCTTGATGCATGATCTTGCGTCCTTTCTGCCTCTGAAAAGTATTCTTCACGTTCCTACCCCAACATCTCTTGTGGTGGTTTAAAATAGCCCAAAGTATTGTGGCTCCACGTTTGACTGTAAAAATGAGAAACCTTACCAGTAAACTGTTATCAGAAAAGATTCTGAAAGAAAGCAAGGAGGGCTGAGTATAGGTGAGATGGAGAACCCTGCTTTTCTTTTCTTTCTTTCTTTCTTTTTTTAAGATTCTTCTTCCTTTTTAAATTGGAGCAGTGAAATTGTACTGCCAGCCATTTTATGTATATTTATGGATTAGTTTTGATGGAGAGAGGGCAGAGAACAGTAACACAGGAATTTTTCTGCCTTCATATGCTAAAGAGCAGTAAATTGGTGGCATGCTCATTATAAAATAACATGAGAATTTGAACGAAAATGAACATCCAATTTTGGTAGAGTCTGAAGGACATCAATGTTTCATTCAGGCAAGGGGATATATATATCCCCTCCTCCATTTCAGAGAAAAACTATTAGGAATGAGAGATTTTCTGATTAACCCCGTGTGTGTGTGTGTGTGTGTGTGTGTGTGTGTGTGTGATATTCTGTTATTTCCTTGTTTCCTCTCTTCCTTGCAGGAGGTAAAATGCACGTTTGCTGCCCCACAGTAACTTTGGAACAGGACCTTCACAGAAAAATGCATAGCTGGATGCTGCAGACTCTAGCATTTGCTGTAACATCTCTCCTCCTTTCCTGTGCAGAAACCATCGATTATTATGGGGAAATCTGTGACAATGCATGTCCTTGTGAGGAAAAGGACGGCATTTTAACTGTGAGCTGTGAAAACCGAGGGATCATCAGTCTCTCTGAAATTAGCCCTCCCCGTTTCCCAATCTATCACCTTCTGTTGTCTGGAAACCTTTTGAACCGCCTCTATCCCAATGAGTTTGTCAATTACACCGGGGCTTCAATTTTACATCTAGGTAGCAATGTTATCCAAGACATTGAGACTGGGGCTTTCCATGGGCTGCGGGGTTTGAGAAGACTACACCTCAACAATAATAAACTGGAACTTCTGCGAGATGATACCTTCCTTGGCTTGGAGAACTTAGAGTACCTGCAGGTCGATTACAATTACATCAGTGTCATTGAAGCCAACGCTTTTGGGAAACTGCACAAGCTGCAGGTGCTCATCCTCAATGACAATCTCTTGTCAGGTTTACCCAACAATCTTTTCCGTTTTGTGCCCTTAACGCACTTGGACCTGCGGGGGAACAGGCTGAAACTTCTGCCCTATGTGGGGCTGTTGCAACACATGGATAGAGTTGTGGAATTACAGCTGGAGGAAAATCCCTGGAATTGCTCCTGTGAACTAATTTCTCTCAAGGATTGGTTGGACAGCATCTCCTATTCAGCCCTTGTGGGTGACGTGGTCTGTGAGACCCCCTTCCGTTTACACGGCAGGGACTTGGATGAGGTATCCAAGCAGGAGCTTTGTCCAAGGAAACTTATTTCTGACTACGAGATGAGGCCACAGACCCCATTAAGCACCACGGGGTACCTACATACCACCCCTGCCTCTGTCAACTCTGTGGCCACTTCTTCCTCTGCTGTTTACAAACCTCCCTTGAAGCCTCCTAAGGGCACCCGCCAGCCCAACAAACCCAGAGTGCGGCCCACCTCCAGACAGCCCTCTAAAGACTTGGGCTACAGTAACTATGGCCCCAGCATAGCCTACCAGACCAAATCCCCGGTGCCTTTGGAGTGCCCCACAGCATGTACTTGCAACCTGCAGATATCTGATCTGGGCCTCAATGTCAACTGTCAAGAGCGCAAGATCGAGAGTATAGCGGAGCTGCAGCCCAAGCCCTACAATCCCAAGAAAATGTACCTAACAGAGAACTACATCACGGTTGTGCGCAGGACAGACTTCCTGGAAGCCACAGGGCTGGATCTCCTGCACCTGGGTAATAACCGCATCTCCATGATCCAGGACCGGGCCTTTGGAGATCTCAGCAACCTGAGACGCCTCTATCTGAATGGCAACAGGATTGAGAGGCTGAGCCCAGAGTTGTTCTATGGCCTGCAGAGCCTCCAGTATCTCTTCCTCCAGTACAATCTCATCCGTGAGATCCAGGCTGGGACTTTTGATCCAGTCCCAAACCTCCAGCTGCTATTCTTGAATAACAACCAACTCCAGGCCATGCCTTCAGGTGTCTTCTCCGGCCTGACGCTTCTCAGGCTGAACCTGAGGAGTAACAGCTTCACCTCCTTGCCAGTGAGCGGAGTTTTGGATCAGCTAACCTCGCTCATTCAAATCGATCTACACGACAACCCTTGGGATTGTACCTGCGATGTGGTGGGCATGAAACTGTGGATCGAGCAGCTAAAAGCGGGCGTGTTGGTGGATGAGGTGATCTGTAAGGCGCCCAAGAAATTCGCAGAGACCTACATGCGCGCCATCAAGTCTGAACTGCTGTGTCCAGACTATTCCGATGTGGTGGTGTCCACGCCCACGCCCTCTTCTATCCAGGTACCATCCAGGACCAATGCAGCTACGACAGCTGTGAGGTTGAACAGCACTGGGACCCCTGCAGGCTTAGGTGCCGGCACTGGGGCTTCCTCGGTGCCCTTGTCGGTGTTGATCCTTAGTCTGCTACTGGTTTTCATCATGTCTGTTTTCGTGGCAGCAGGCCTCTTCGTGCTGGTCATGAAACGTAGGAAAAAGAACCAGAGCGACCACACCAGCACAAACAACTCCGACGTGAGCTCTTTCAACATGCAGTACAGCGTGTATGGGGGTGGAGGCGGCGGCGGGGGCGGCCACCCACACGCGCACGTGCACCATCGCGGACCAGCGCTGCCCAAGGTGAAGACTCCCGCGGGCCACGTGTATGAATACATCCCTCACCCACTGGGCCACATGTGCAAAAACCCCATCTACCGGTCTCGAGAAGGCAACTCCGTGGAGGATTACAAAGACCTGCATGAGCTCAAGGTCACCTACAGCAGCAACCACCACCTGCAGCAGCCGCCGCCGCCACCGCCTCAACAGCCCCAGCAGCAGCCCCCTCCGCAGCTGCAGCTGCAGCCTGGGGAGGAGGAGAGGCGGGAAAGCCACCACTTGAGGAGCCCCGCCTACAGCGTCAGCACTATCGAGCCCCGGGAAGACCTGCTGTCGCCGGTGCAGGACGCTGATCGCTTTTACAGGGGCATTTTAGAGCCAGACAAACACTGCTCCACCACCCCTGCTGGCAGCAGCCTCCCGGAATACCCTAAGTTCCCATGCAGCCCGGCTGCTTACACTTTCTCCCCAAACTATGACCTGCGACGCCCCCATCAGTATTTGCACCCGGGGGCAGGGGACAGCAGGCTGCGGGAACCGGTGCTCTACAGCCCTCCGGGTGCTGTCTTTGTAGAACCGAACCGGAACGAGTACCTGGAGTTAAAAGCAAAACTCAATGTTGAGCCGGACTACCTCGAAGTGCTGGAAAAACAGACCACATTTAGTCAGTTTTAAAAACAAAGGAACTCCGTTGGAGCTTTTGGGTTTAAAACAAACAGGCAAGCAGACACACTCGGTGAACACATGTGATTAATTGTGTCGTTTCAACATTTAGGGCGAAGTGCCTTGGCACGGGATTCTCAGCTTCAGAGGAAGCTAGCTGAAAGGGTGTGCGATTTCTTTTTAATTTTACACGTGGGAAACATTTATGTAAACGAGGCACATCACTTTCTCTTCTTGTCTGTGGGGGAAAAGAGAAGGGCTTTTCCGGAGGGCGATTTGCATCAAGGGTGACCTTAAACAGGTTGTGGTCCCTTTGCAGTGCTCTGAAGTTCCAAGAAGGGTGGGGGTGGAAGCAGCTTAAATTCTACTCATCCTTTAGGCTCCCCTTCTCACATCCTTCTTCTCCTTAGAGCCTTGACTTTGGTTAAGAGATTAGCACACCCCAACTTTAATAGGATGTTTATCCTCTCTCACTTCTCCTCCCTCCCCTCCCACCTTCTTAATCCTTTCCTTTGTTTTTAAAGGATGTGTTTGTATGCATTCTGGACATTTGAATTAAAAAAAAAAATCTTGTGATCCAGAAAGGCTCACTATAGATGTGGACAAATCATTAAAATTACAGAGCTATATGATCCATAATTGATTAGTCAAAATAACTTATTGATGAAATATACAAATATTTTATTGTAGCACCTATTTTTATATGCACATTTAGCATTCCTCTTTCCTTCACTATTTAGCCTATGATTTTCACAGAGGCATTGTTGCACTGTATTAGGAGCTGCATTTCCAAAACTAGAGTGATATCAGAAAGGCCTATTAAATATTTAAATACAAGGAGCACTTAATGGCAAAAGTCTTTAAAAGTACATAAAACCCATCCAATGGGACCTGCAAGTAAAAAATAGTTAACTAAAAAAAACAAAAAAAAAAGAAAGAAAAAAAATGAAGCTGATTGTATCCCACTGTATAAAACGGAAAAGATGGAGCAATTCATTGGGTTGTTCCATTGAAAAAATGTTTTGGTTATATCAGAGAAAGTTGAAAAGCATTCTTATTAGTGAACCAAAATGATGTATTGGTTTGACTACTATTGTAGCCGATTTCCGATTGTGTAACCAAACCCAGTTGCATTTGTACAGATCCACTGGCACTTGCACCTCAGAAGACCAAATGATGGGCTGTACAAGTCTCTGTGCAATGTCTTTATCCCTCTGGGCAGATGCTAATGACAAACAGGATCTCTGTAAGACAGAACTACTATTGTTATGTATCCCAGCACATGTAATTTTTTAAATAGTTTCTGAATAAACACTTGATAACTATGTCAATTTTGGGGGATTTAAATAATGATTCCTTGAGATGGTGGAGCCTCCCTTATTAACAATTTAAGAACTAGTCGCTCTTTTCCTCTAGTAAGAATAACTTTTCCCTAATTATAAAAAATTCAATGTATGTACACTCATGCACACACATACATAAAAGTTATTCCTTTATTGGTTCAAAAACATATGCTTTTACAGACTGTGTCACTTAATATGTTTATTAATAATATCTTAATTGTATGTTTCCTCACTGGAGTGTGATTCTAAGACATGGATCATGGTAAGTAATATGTTACATTTCCATTCTTCTTGCAGAGTTTTATATTTTGCATATCCATGCTATTTCTGTAGCCTGAGGTCTTTCATATTTTAACTTGTGTGAAAATTGTTCATCAGTTTTGAGGAATACATTACCTAAAGTTGATGGATGACATAAATGCCTGGGACGTTTGTGGGTATAAGGTGTCCACCTCTGGAACAGGTTTGCCAGTACATTTAGATGAGCATTTAATGAGAGGAAATATTTGACTCACTCTGAAACCCAAAAAACCAAGGACTTCATTACTACTGCTGTTTCTCTGCACTATCTCACCCAGAATGTGGGCGATATTAAGGGCTGTTTATGAACTTCCTGTTTAAGGAACAATTGCCATGGCGTTCTGCCACAAAGAGGCAGCATTCACCCATGAGTAAATTGACAGTCACTACTTGAATTCGGGTTGAAATGGTAGACACAGTTTCCCTGAAGAATTATAAAAAGTGAAGTAGCTACAATGCCACTTTGACCAAGAGCAGGAAGCTATGTACTCTTCATATTTGCTCTCCCAATTATTTTTCCAAAGGAGAAAAAGAATTAACTTAGTAGTGCCTACAATATAATCATGAAAATAAACAGTCATCTCAGAATCTTCATCTACCTCCTTTATTTTCGACCCAATGTTAAGACCAAAACAACAACAACAACAAAAACAGCATTATTTTACATTGGTATTGTTGATGATATTTCTTTACAGACTGTGTGATTTTTTTCTTTGCAAGTGCTATTATCACTTTCATAACTATTCAAGTGTGATATTATATTATAAATTATGAAATACTGATGCCATTTAGAAACCTCCATGTAACAAAGTTTTATAAAGTCATAGTTATTCAACAAGGCATATTGCTGAACGATACTGACAATTTCCAAAGAAAATTAATTGACCTATTTTCCATTTATTTTTCTTTAAATCAGCACTAATTTGTGTGATATCATCTAAAAATTTCCTTTATTTTTTTCTTTCCATAATACAATCTGAGGTTTTTATAATACTACTTTTTAAAATCAGAATAACTGACAATTATACGGATTATTAACAAAGGTTCCTTAAAATATTTTAAAGTTACCCAATTAAGAGGTTAAAGTAAATTCATCTGAATTTTGATAAGTTTGAAAAAAATATTTTCAGAATCACATTGCAAAGAATGCATAAGAAATTTTCTTTCTCCTTCTATATGTTTCCAACAACATATTACCGTGTGCAATAGACTTTTAGATGTGTGCATTTACCTATCTGTTTTCCATGTTTTATCTTTATCTTGGTGAGCTGTCAGACCAGGTTGGCAGTGGTATGTGACTGAGTTATGGATCTCTTCAGAGTCTCTCTATAAATATTCTGGAGACCAGCATGTAAGGTTTCAGTCACCAGGTAATATTTGGATACAAGCTAGGCTTGAACTTTGTGTATATTCTTTTAATATGTTGTGTAATTTATTGTTAATATACTTTTAGGTAGATAAAAATTATTTTCATTTTCCTCTGGTTATTATATAAAAACTTAAATTATCCCATAGAAGTCTATTCCATAATTTGCATACTGATAGAAAAATCACATGTTGAATTGCTTATAAATATTTTTATTTAAGTTATTAGCATCAGTATCTTTTGTGAAACAAAACTTCATACATGTACAATGGGCCATCATACCTGTCCTGCATATGTCATTTCTGTCTCCATCTATTCTCTCTCACCTTGACTACGAAAAGGAAAAAATCAAACTAGGAGATGGAGGAAATATACAAATATGTTAGTGATCTAAGATTTTGACGTTATACATTGATGATATTCTTGCTATTTCATTGTATTGTTGGCAAGAAACTCAAATTATTACATAACATTTTCTTTCCTTAAATTGTTATTATTTTCCTTTTCCTTACATCTCCTCTCTTATCTTTTTATTTTCTTTTATTTTTCAGTAGAGAAAGAGAACGAATGAAAATAGTTTAGTCTGAAATTCCAAAAGCTGTCAATTCAACTTGAAGAGCTCAGTGTCCAAAATAACAGGAATTCAAATTACTGAAAATGACATGGACTACCAATAGGGTTTGTTCAGAGCATGTTCTTAGAGCACTTTTGAGATTAATCAAATTTGTGATACATGCTGATGTGAAAAAAAAATGTTTCCTGCAACTATTTTTTTTTAAGGAATAAATTTTAATATTGTGAAAGCAAGCTGGAAATAGTAAAAGAACTCCTTAAAATACTGTAATACAGGCACATTTAATTACTTCACTTTGAAAGGAAAGAATGTTATAATGTGCTAACCTAAATTGTTTATCCAATTAACTGTTTAATTATAGTTTGAGGAAAGTTTAAAGATATCCAATGTTTTTGCAAATACAAATACATGAAAATAACACTAAAGTGGCTGGATAGTTTTGTACCTAAAGTAATTTAATATGTATATCTAATATGTTATATTTATTCATATTCTCTTTAAATAATTCATTACCAGTATTTTAAAGTATTTCTAATGTCATCCTCCAACTTCATTATCCATATATATGTCCATGAGTGTATATCAGCAAGCATGTCATGAAACAGCAGATGGGCTATGAGTCATTGAATTTTCATACACTGTTCTTCTGAAATCTCAAATTAAATGTTCATGTCTTGTACTTTTAAGAATGTTAGAATTTAAAGAAAGGAATTTGATGTAATGTGTATGCTTGAAACTACAGACTAATTCTTTTTTTTTCTTTTGTTTTTATCAGACCTTTTGGCTCAAAAGACACAGTTCAAAACTATCTAATGGTAACTATACTGATATATAAGACGAATACTTTTATATAAATTTCTAAAACAACAAGCATTTAATTTAAGAATTTGGAATGGTAAAGGTTATTTCCTATTAAAAAGAAAAGCTGTAGAAGATCAAAATACAGATGTTTAACAGAGAACCAATATAATACAAATGTTAAGTCATTTGACTTTTTCCAGTTGCTGACAAAATAAAAACATAACAATGTATTGCATATGGCAAAGTATGTCAGATATACTTCTAATAAATATCAGAATGCAATTTACTATAGGGCATATCATGGAAATATATGTTAAAATAAAACTAATGATTTTTAGGTAGGTAATAATCAGGAAACATGAAGAAGTATTGTATATTTCTAGTATAAAATATACATGTATTTGTTTAAAATTGAGATGTGTTTATAAAGGTGCAAGTTTTGAGCCAGTGTTTGGTGGATATTCTTAACATAAAAGGTTCATAGATGAAGCTATGACATGCTGAGAGCTCACTGGGCTTAGTATGCTTGAAAGAGGTATTTTCATTTTGTTCATTGTTAGAAACATTTTAACATATCAACTCATTTCAATTCAATTTAGATTTTATTGTAATAACTCATTATTAAGTCATATTTATAATTATATGTTTATACAAATGTTAGTGGTTTAGAAAATGAATATTTTTAAACTTTTGCTTATAAATCATTTTCACTATCAATGACAATGTCAGTGTTTTGAACTTATATACTACTTTGTATAGTTTATTGAAAACAAACTTTAAAATTGGACATTGACACTAAACTTGCTGTATGTTTGCGATGTGGTAACTATGTTTAAATAAAATGCAAACAATAGCATTAACCCCATTTTAATTGTTTAGCAAGATTGTTGTCAGATACCATGTTGTTTTGATTACCAAATTTCATACATTGGAGCAGTCATCTTGTTTCATTGTATCTTTGGCCTTTCTATTTCAAGTTCTTTAACCAAGGATTGGTGGACACATGGAAAGAGTTTCATGGTTGCTTTCAATTCTTGCAATGAAACTAATTTTTGTGCCCCAGCTCAATTTTTTTAAATAAAGGAAGTTAGTATAGTTCTCTTATTAACTAATTAATTTCAGTCATATTAATGTCATCTCTTTGTGATAAAGTCAAAAACTGTTACTCTATACCATGCTGATTAAATACTAAGTAAGCAAGATAACATGAGAGAGGAGATGTGGATTTTAAACTGTCATTAGAGACTTGATACTTACTAATGATCAGCCTATAAGCTTTGATTCTTTAGCAAGTGAAAAAAAAGAAAAAGAATTGTTAATGCATTTAAATGACACACTTGATTTAAGGTAAAGCCCCTACTGTGCTTTAACTAGCTACTCCATTGTACTTTAATAAACATTAATTAATGCAGTGGGAGAATTACAAGTTAACTCAAGAAAAATCTTGCATTTATTTAATCAGTAAAAAATTATTTTTTCTAGACAAATTGGAATTGGATTCACTCATCTTTTGGACACATTTACTCATCTTAGTAGAATATATTTTGTGTAGTCTTAACCTATCAAGTTAACATGGCATTACATTATCTGTTAAGGTGTAAGAGTATTTGCATTTTAAATATGCTTATACAAGATCTTCCCTATGAGATAACACAAATGTACCCAAGTCATGGGTTTGTACAATGGCTTTGCCAGAGCCTGTTGACTATGTGTGTGTGTGTGTGTGTGTGTGTGTGTGGCAGATTTATTAGAGTTATAACATAAAAACATCTGAATTAAATATAAGAAAAACCAACATAGTTTTGTATACGAATATTAATGCTGTGTTTAAATACATGCCTAAGTGTCAAGGCTCCTGTTTGGAATGACTTGAGTCTCCCGAAGGCTAAACATAGGTTGCATAGACTATTTGTAACCCAGCTGCTCCACTGCGTTCTCACAGTGTCCTAAGAGAAGCTGCAGCAGTTACATGGGACTCATTTTAATTTCCATAACACATATTGTCACAACTTGGACGATTTGCTTCTTGCAAATGCTCAAGATTTGCTTCCATGAAGAGCGTACTAACAGCATGTTCAATGAGAAGTAACTATCAAAAATTTCAGTTGTTAGAAGAATTTCGTTGAGGATGAAAGCGTTAGCCAGACAAATTTTTATTCTTTTTAATTAGTTTACATTTAAAAAAAAACAGGATTCATAATTGGCAATAATGATGTCAATGTATTTGAACAAAATAATAGTAAAGGAAATAGGTGTTTTTGATAAGTAGTAGCTAATTTTGCTGATAAATCATTTTGCGTTGAATGTATCCCCACTAAAATAACAACTAACGTGAAGGAACTTACAAACTCTTCATGTATCATGATTTTTAAAAGCTTTTTTCCCTGAGAATATAAAATTAGCATGCTATGTAAACTATTTAAAAACTCTACCTTTATTTTTTAACTATATATATATATATATATATAATATAAGTGTGCTATGGATGTGAAATTATCTTTTACTATCAACTTGAATCCTATGATTGTAGTTTCTCCATTATTGAATGTGAAGTATATTGGCCAGAAATAATGATATTATATTTATAATTATTTACTGTGATGCTACTCCACACTATGACCAATGACTGAAAGATAAAGTTAGGATGCCAGTATTGAGGAATTTCCCTCCATGGTGTGATATTTGCAACTTTGGTAAACAACCCTAACTTAATTTAGTTTTTTAAAAAGAAAATGATCAAGTCAGTTATGCAAAGATAAAAGAGATGTAGCTTTTAAGTATTTTCAACTGGGTTTATGTCAGCTGTGATCTTAATTTAGTGACATAATTGATTATCATTGTTCTTTTAATGGTGCTGCTATAATGGATCGCTCACATTTCCAGATGAAATCATCTTGCATTTAATGTACTATGTATGCATTATGTTGGTAAAACGAAGTTACTTCAAAATGCATTTTTAATTAAGTGGCCATTTCTAGGTAGTTTAAAATGATGACTCACTTGAAAAAAATAATTTCTCAGCATAATTTTTTTGAGTTTCAGATATAAATTTGCCTATTAAAATGTTATTTTTAAACTTTCAGCATAATTTCAATGTACATTTTCATTATTTCTTTTAAAAATGAGTGTGAATTTAAAGTATATTGTTATTGTTTTTTATACATATTTTTAAAATTATGTTTGCATTTAAAACATTTAGAAAATATATTCAGGTATCTTCCATAAATGTGATTTCAATTCAAATAGTAAAGAATACACAAAATTTCTTACATTTTTGGAGAATTAAGTGAAAAAAAAACACAATAATTATGTCATACAGTATTTCCTGTTTTAATACACAAAGGTTGATAATTACTTTTGCATAATGTCTCTTAATAAGTAGTTGTTCCAATATTCCAGGTTTTTACTCTGAAAATTGCATTATCATTCCAAAACCAAAAAAAAATATTTCTAAATATTTTCAAATACTGTAGCTAATATTATTTACTAATCTCACCAGCAATCTCAGATCATTCTCAAATGCCTTTAGGAATCCTGACGAAGGTTATAGAAAGCTTTAGTAATTAGAATTTTGAGTAGTAGATATGACAAATCTACTAGAGCTTTAATAATGCAACCATTACCTAATCTATTAACAAAGCACTAAGGAAAATAGTCAAATACTGTAAAATAATGTTCTGGAAGATTCCAGAGGTGTTGCAAGCTAACAATATTAAAAGTGTTAGTGGATATTAACTTGGACTATTTTATACAGTTTTGGCTTTATTTTACATAAGAGCTCATTGATTATGATGTCATTTTTCTTTCTGGTTAGATGATCTAGAATCATCTAACTATGTTTGAATACTACACTTAGTGCCACATTTGGTATATATTACGGAGAATAGTGGAGGAAAGGTTTTGAATTGCGTTGCTGTATCTGTCGCTGGATTGTAGTCCTGTGCCTAGCACTGGCCTGGCAATCAGCAAATAAGCAAATGCTTACTGACAGAACAGAGCGGTTGGAATCAGCGAATATCATGTTCTTCCTGAGTTACCCACCTCTAAAGCAATTTCAGGGGTCGATAAATTGTTGATAATTTTCAGTCAGAACTGAGGTTGTTTTAGTGGAGTAACCAAAGTCTTGTTCTTTTCTAGCATGATTGAGATCCTGCCACTGATGACTGGTCCTCAAACTACATACATGAACAGGTGTGAACACACACACACAAACACACAAGAGACAGAGAGAATAAACAGAGAAGCATACTAGGGATAATATTAATGAATTTTAAATAGATTAACCTGAGGAATATTTTTTAATATACTCAATTCACTTTGGGAAAATAGAAATAAAATTAAGGTACACAGACATAAAATTATTATTTGATTCTTATGATTGTAATTATTTACTTCTGTTTATTAGGATAATCTCTGTTCTGCCGTTATATTATTATCTTAATGTCAGGAACATGCTGCAGTAGAGAAGCCTGTGAAGCGATGGAAATTTGGCAGTCAGCACATTGTGCTCCTGGTGTTCTGAGCCTGGCGAGGTGTTTATCTATTTAGAAATCTTTTCCGGACAGTATGTATTGCTACTGGCTATGAGAAAATCAGTTCATCTTTTTAATGAGAACGTTACCTCCAGGGAAAAAGCAATCCAGAAGGAATAATATATTCCTCAGGGCAGTTGCTTTCACAGGAACACATTTCTCTCTAGGGCTGACTGCATGTATATTTCAGTGAAGAGTGTTAATATTTTAAAATATTGTGTTTTGTTATAATGCACTATTACTACATGGAAAAGTATTTTAGAGGATGTGTACTGATATATTTTTCTAAGTATTTTACATAGATCAATCACTATTCAGGTAGCTTTGTTGAGCAATTCAGGTATCTTCATATTTGAAAATATATATGTATATATAAATAATTATTTACATGTAACTTAAATGCTTGCATAAACTTAACAGAAATCAAGACTATTGAACAATTCCCATAAGGAATTTCATTATGGATTCTAAACAGTTCTATTTCAGATGTCATTGAGCTATTTTAAGAAAAAAATGTGCATCATTTTGTTATTTTCTCCATGCAAACTTTCTTAATTTTAACATCCAGGAGCAACTGAGTGATGAAACGACTGTATTGCACTCACTTAAAGCCTTTTCCAGCTTGCGGCTTGAGCTTGGAGCTGTCCAGCTTACTGCAACATCTCAGGCTTCACCCTGACACTGATGTTAGTATGTTTCAAAACTCAGCCACTTCTTTTAACCATTATAAAGAATACTGAAAAACTAATGTAAGGTTTTCAAGTACTCATTTTGTTCATGTCTAAGCTAATGCCACTTCCTAAAAGCATCAATTATATGCACAATATTAACAGGAACAGGTTGCTATTGCATTTCTCTGTGTAAAAGATGCATTGTAATAGCAATTCCTATACAGGATAACTTCATTTCATAAAAATATCATTACTACAAATATAACCAAAATATTTCAATAGGAATCACAAGAGAAACATAAAGCATACATAATATGTAATGAATAAAAGTCAAGTATTTTTCACAATTAGCACAAGAAAACTGGAAGTATAATGTTTATACTTAGGAAAGATGGTTCTTGTACTGTCTTTCCTTTTTGATTGGAGGGGGTCTTTTCTGAGACAAGGTTTCTCTCTGTGTAGCTTTGGTTGTCCTAGAACTCACTTTGTAGACCATGTTCTCCTCCAACTCACAGAGATCTGCCTACCTCTGCCTCACAAGTGCTGGGATTAAAAGTGTGCACCACTACCACCTGACCTCTTCTTAATATCAAATTAATTTCCTATCCTTAGTATTCAACACACATTTCTGTATTTTCATTGCTACTCTAAAAATAATATTTCATTTGTTATTTGAAACATAAGAACTTCTTTATTAATAAATAACTTCTGTACCTATTTGTGCAACCGAATTATATTTATCCTAAAATAAAATCAACTTATCTGAAATGAATTTCATATACTAAAATAAAAAATTACCGTGTGTGTTTAGTGTGCAGTAAACAACTTAAAAGAGAAAATTATTTACTCTTCTAGTAAATCAATATCTTTTATCTAACAAATTATTCAGTGAACAATAATGAGTTGTGGACTTCTTTTTCAGAGAGAAGGTGGGTATTGATATTCATAATTATCTACGTATTTTTAGTAGCTGAAGTTATAATTTCTGTTTTGACAATAAAAGAAAAGATGGTATCAGGCAAATGCTGGGAAAGTTTACCTTATATGATACTGAATAAAGAGTATTGTGAATATTTTTGTAAATAAACTTTATCTTGGAAAAAAATTATAGTTAGGCTTTCAGAAATTTAACATTTTGTTTTTATAAAACATACATATTTTATTCAAAATTTTCTTTTTAGATTTCTATTTAAGAATGTTAGTAAATGTAGTAAAATCCATTCTACTAATGTGGTATACATAATAATGAAGACAAATATTTTTCTGGAATGTCAAATAAAAAAAAGAATTTACAGCAAAAAAATTCGAGTGCAGAAAAAAATAAAATAAAATTATAAGGAAGTGACATTTATTTAGCTAATGATAAAAGTAATTTATTGAGGTATATATAACCTATGTCTGTATCTATCTAGGTTTTCTGAGTGAAAATTATATTAATAAATGAATATTCATACTTTTAGATATCCACTTATTTCAACTAAGTCAGAAATTGAAATTAATATTAAGTTAACCTATTTTTTAGAATACCTCATCAAACACTGAATAAAAACATATTAAAATATTTTCACACACTTTTGGATACCTTCAACAGAAAATTTCTAAGTATAAAAATGGGAGCAATGCTATTTCATTTAGTTTTATATTTATGTTTACTTCTGGGTAAGATTAATTCAAAGTTAAAAATACTTCTGTGAAACAGGAAATGTCTCATGCAGTTAAAATGAGTGTATAATGCATAAGAAAATTCAGAGTGTAGATAAGATAAATCAAAGACAATTTTTTAAATAATGTACCTTAAGTTAACTTTAAGGTTATACATTTAATACCTATCAGGCAGTTAATGATCAGGATATAAAATGTGCAAGATTAAATTTCATTTATAGTAATTTTTCTCGAAGAATTATGGTTATTGCTGCTCTTTTTCCCCTAGAAGTCACTGTGTGGTTAAAGCCTTTCATCTGGACCTTTCACATTGGGTGTATGGGTGCTATGAATTAAAAAGAAGTTCCATAAATAAAGTCATTTCTTTCAACAATGACTTATTAAATCATTGCATATATACATATATGGAGATAGCTGTCTTTTTCTATTGAGTATGCAAATAATTGTTTTATAACTGAAATGGCAGAATTTTAGAAGTAATTTATTATTTCAGGTTTAGAGTCCAGTATTTTTCTCAGGTTTTGAGTTCATATATTTATATATGATTTTGTTACAAAAAATTCTATCCATGAATTATTCATATGAGTTATTTATTTTTTGCCCTCATATTAAGAATATATTTTATAGAATATTATTATATTTCCTGGTCCAGTAATTTTTGTAATCTTTTGTTTTTAACTCATTTGCTTCTGTTTTACCCTATTTCTTCCACACTCTGAATATAAATCATCTATTTCCTCACAATATTTTTTTCTAATGGATGATCCAGATGAAGGTGATAATTAAAACCACATAGACTACCATAATTTTGTATATGTTTATATATGGAAATCAAGACATTTTAAAGTAAGGATATATCTTTGTATAAGGTAACAGTATTTAATTTCACGAAATGCTGTATTATGTTTATTGTCTAATTCTTTTAGTTGCTAATATGACTTTGAGTTCTGTTTCTCTTAAAGTATTTGAATTATTCTATTTGTCACAGTTTTGAAAGTCACTGAAACTGCTGTAACTCTAGTCAAACTGAAGTAGGCAGGTGAATTCTACACCTGAAGTATTAAACATTCTTGGTCTTCATTATAACTTGAAATTATACACCCCTAGACAACAATTGGCCTTCTGTTAGTTTGTATGTGACACTGTACTTCAGGAAAGTGTTGCTCTCCTGATGGCGTCCCTTAGATCAAGAGATGTCAAGGTAACTCGAAGGACACAACTAACTGTTGACTGTATGATAAGAATAGCAAGAAAGATGTGAGAAGGACAATGATTTCCCCAGAAATAAAATTTATAGCATAAAACTTTGTGCATAGCAAAGAGAGGAACAACCAGCAGCTTACTAGAAAATGAAGTACCAAAGACAAACATTCATTTGTTTTTTCATTTCATTTACAATTTTTGTAATAAAACATAAAAAAGTGGGTGATGCTAAATGTACAGGGATTAAACAAAATAATAATGAAAAGAATTTCAACCAAATTAAATATTTAGGTCCTATAAATTATGGTCCATTAAAGGAATATCTTAACTGCTTTTGCCTCAGTCTCATTTCAAAGATTAATTGAAGATGGGCTACATTTATGTTCTATCATTGTTCCCATAAATTAAGGCTAAATTTATTTTGGAATTAGTTTATTTTGGAAAACATCAAATTTGACGTAGTTTTAGTTTGCTTTCTGTTGCTGTGATAAAAGATGGCCAAAAGCAACTTGAGTGGGAAACGTTTTATTTCTGCTTACAATCTATCCATCAGAAAGAAAACTGAAGAGCTGAAACAGAGGTCTAAGAGGAAAGCTGCTTATTGAATTCCTCTATGTCTCTCAGTCAGCTCTTTTGTTCAACCCAGGATGGTTGCCCCAAAATGGCACTGCCCAGTGGGCTGAACCCTCCCACATCAATCATCACTCAAAATTCTGCCCTGTAGGCTTATGTATACCCTAATAGGGTGGGGGTTTGTCTCAGATGAAGTTTCTTCAAACATATGGCCCTATCTTGTATCAAGCTGAAAAAAATCTAATCATCAAAATAATTTTATATACCCACATATTTACATACATGTACACACATGTATACATGCATATACAGGTAGATACATACATATTTGCCTAATGTATACTTGGGAAACATATGCCTAGATGCTATATACTATTCACCTTAAGTCATGTATTGAAACATAATTTTTATTTCCATTTTATCAAGTAATTTTGTTTGGTGAAACACATGTTCAAATGAGCAATTGATAATCTCCATTAAAATGTAACTTTTAATACTGTCTCAAATAATATAGGGCCCAATTTATAACTCCTGTATAATATTATTGAGGCTGTTTTCTGAATAAAATAGATTCTCTTCTTGTTCATTTTATTTAAAAGTATAAATCAGAATTGCTTTTAGTCTTACAAATAGAAGTCTGAAAAAAGCAGCTTAAACAAAAATTGATTTAAGATAATACAAGAGCTCCTATCCTTTCCCCATCAGACTAACTCCCCTTCTTTCTTATGATTGGACTTGGAAAGGGGCACAGTGGTGATGAGTGAGGGAGGGAGGGACTGGGAGGGAATGAGGGTTCGGGACACGGCTGGGATACAGAATTAATAAAATGTAACTGATAAAAAAAATAAAAATATAAAAAAAAGATAATACAAGATAATGTTTTTGAGAAGATATCACATATTCATTGTATTCTGAGGACTTAATTTTATGAATATTTTCATCTAATTTTAGATATATTATAAATGAGAATTTGCATTTTAGCAATTGTAAACTGATGTGTGTGACAAACTTACTTTTTTCTTTCTCATATACGAGAGGAATTAAAAGTTTATCATTGTCCCCTTTGAGCCACATGATTTTAGATCTTGAGAGGTACAGTCTGAAAATGCTGTATGGTTTAATTTTTTCAGTCTTTGCATCTTTTAGGATAATAAGGTTAACAATCCACTGTGAATATTAGTATGAGCTGCTCACACAGTAACAGGGAGATGATCTGAAAAAAAGAAGCATACTCTTTTCCAATGACTTTACTCCTTCAATGAACAGTAGAAAATGATGGTGACATGACTTGTAAGCTTTAATCCATCGGTCCTATTCTTAACGAACTTTTCATTGCAAATGTTATAGGATGTGGCAATATTGAGTCCAGTGTTTGTTTGTGTGTGTGTGTGTGTGTGTGTGTGTGTTTGCCATACGATCCATGAGATGGCAGGAAAAACACAAGCGGCTTTTTAAAAATTTATTTAGAGTTTCCCCTCTCTCTACTCCTCCAAGTTCCACCTCAGCTCACCTCCCATTTAGGTACTATTTTTTTTAAAATAAGCTTTAAAAAAAACAGGCATCAAAAGGAGTATCATAACATTACATAGCAAAACATAACACAGCATATAATAATATAAAAGTTAAAATAAAACAAAAAGGCACAAAAGTATAAATATAGAACTTAGACCCAATCATCCACACACTCATAAAATCCATAAAATTACTAACCTAGAGCTGTTAACACAGATGGAACAGATCTTCAGGGTAAAACAGAAAAAGAAAACATAAAAATAAAAATATAGAAACCTAATATTTAGGAAAACAAATAATAAAAGGCCCCAATGTGACATTTGGAGACAAGGAACCTCCAGTCTTGCCTTTGAGTTTTCTACTGGCCATCGATTGCTGGACATGTGCCCTATCCTTAAGAGGAATCACTTGAAAACACTAAATATTCATTTGTAAGTGGTAACCAATGGGAGACAGCTACTTGGTTAGGAGTTGGGGCATGGGTCTCCTCCTTCAGCTGTAAGATCCCATCTGGTACAGATTCATTCAAGTCTTGTGCATGCTGCCTTGGTTTCTGCGAGTTCATTTGTGAGCTGGTCTTGCTGATTTAAAGGGCCTTGGATCCTCAGTGTCCTCCATCTCCCCTGGTTCTTACACTCCTTTTCCAATTTATCTACCTCAGGGATCAGGGATTTGGTAGAGAGATATTGTTGAAGACAGAGTGTTTTAAGGTTTCCTACACTCAGGATAATATCTGGCTGTGTGTATATCTGCTGCAGGAGGAAGCCTCCCCTCTGATGATGGCTGTCCAAGGCACTGACCTATTATTATAGCAAAATATCTTGTCATTAGGAGTCACTTTAGAGCCGTGTGGTGTTTCTTTCTGTTTTTCTGTTTTTTGTTTCTTTGTTTTTTTTTTTGTTTGTGTGTGTGTGTGTGTGTGGTTGTTGTTGTTAATTTGTTAGATTTTTAGTTACTTTGTTTTTAGAATGGTAATATTTTGTTTTACTCTAGGTCCCAGGGCTATCTATTTTCAGGTTCCTGGTGAAAAAAACAGTGTCAGGTATGCAATGGAGTGTATACCTGATTAATTCAAATCAGATATTGGTGGATACTCCCACAAACTTTGTGTCACAATTTCACTAGCATATCATTCAAGCAGTACAATATAGTACAGTACAATTGGAGATTAACAGATTTGTAGCTCACTTGGTCTTTATGCTTTTTTTAAAACTTTACTGACTTATTTATTTATTTATTTACTTATTCATTATTACAATTTATTCACTTTGTATCAAGGCTGTAGAAACTGATACTCCAATCAAGGAGCATGCATGGAAAGGACCTAGACCTACTGCTCAAATGAAGGTCATAGGCCGCTCAGTTTCCAAGTGGATTCCCTAGTAACAGGATTAGAGGCTATCTCTGATATAAACTCAGTGTTTATGTTTTTGAATATGATTATGACTGAGTAAAAGTGAATGCTATGTGTAAAAATATTGTTCCTTGTGAATATTATTCTCTCATGTGCAACTCTAATTTATCATGGTCCTAGATGCACTTCTAACCAAATAGTTTTGATTCAGCATATAGATACCTTTACAGGATAAAATTACACATTAAACAATTTGTTTACTGTTTTAAAATTGTTGTTAATACTATGAAAAATGTCATACTGGTGAGTATGGATTTTAGAATATTCATTTTATTTAATATAAAAGATGAGTACTAAGCATTCATTTAACAGGTAGGTCTTGGTATCAGGAGTTTTGAACAAATTTGTATCACTTTGAGCATCTCTAACTAGGGAATTATTCACTATATTGGAAATATTTCTCTCATTTTTTATTTAACTTGTAAGTGGTATGACTTATAAAGTAAACCAGATTCTCCATTTTGACTAAATATCTAGAAAATATATGACATTCAGTATTTCTGTCATTAATTGAGAAATTTCATGTTAATTTTCAGTATAAATTGAAACAAGATATACCTTTGAAACAACAACATCAAATAGATTTTGCTCATGAAATACAACTATAGGTACATATATGAAAACTTACCGTTGAAGTTAACAAGGCCTCAAAGTAAAAATGCAGACAGAAAGATACCTTTAAGGCAATGTAAGATGATAAAACAGGATTGGTTTTATGTTCAACAAACTAGTGTCTGAGTAGAGAAATATAATTTATATTATTTATATGTATTTAATATTAATGTACAATGGTATGAGTTTCTATCACTGTGATTTGAAAATTTCATGAAATATCTCTTTGAAAATGTTAATCAATGCTTTTAAAATGACTAATTACTTTTTTGTGCTTCTTTTCATTGATATCAGTATCTTTGGTGGAACTCATTTTGTCTACGAAAACTACAGAAATTTTCCAAGAATCGGTTTTTTATTCATATATATATATTTTTTAATTCATCCATGCTATATGGTTGTTAGTTAGTTCTGAACAGTTCTGTTCACACCTCTAAAGAAAACATTTTTCAATTTTTGCCTAAAGCCTTTATTTTTCACAGAAATTATGATTCCTCTGTGCATTCTAATTTTCTTCCTTCTAACCAAAAGCAATCCAAGTTATTTGAAAAGTAGTGCACTGGGATGGATCCCGCTACAGTTTGAAGGGACCATTCAAAATTCATGATGAAATTCAATTGCTGTTGTAGTGTTATCAAGAGGTGAATCACTACGGAATAGTCAGGTCATGAAGGCTCTGCACTCCCAAATGAAAGAAGGCTGTTATTTCAGGAGTTAGTTATTATACATTCAGACAAATCTTTCTTGTTTCACACGTGTTTTCTTGTTCTTCTGATAAATTATTGCACAGCAGGGGAACCTTTGGAGGATATCAGAGCAATGCTCTTGGACATTCCTTCTACACGTGTAACCAATACATTAAAAAAATAAACAAAAAAACAAAAACAAATTACCCATTTCATGATATTCTGTTAGAGAAGCAACAGGTACTAAAAAAATGGTCCTGAAAACAGAAATAATACTATAAATAACATTCTAGAGCTTATGCAGTTCTTTTTTTTTTTCATAGAAAATACACATTATTTTATTTTTGAGTGAATAGTCTAACACAGACAATTTGGTATTAAACAGTCGATAAGCCATTCTGCATATCTGAATGTAGATAAAGAACCCTTGTTTTTCAGAATTAATGTGAATATGGTGCAGTACTTTTTTTTTAATTTTTTCCTTATCAGTTACATTTTATTAACCTCTGCTCAGATGTAGCATGTGGTAGCTCAGTAACCAATTGGTTTCCCAAAGTGAGGGGAACAAGGACTATTGCTAACAGGAACTCAATGACTGGCTCTTTGGCCCCACCCCCACCCCCCAAGGGAGGAGCAGTCCTGTTAGGCCACAGAGGAGGGCTTTGCAGCCAGTCCTGAAGATACCTGATAAAACAGGATCAGATGAATGGGGAGGAGGTCCCCCCCCCATCAGTGGGCTTATGCAGTTCTTAATTCTACTGGGAAATCACCTCATCACAGTTGGAAGAAAACTGTGAGCTTCACTGTGTCTTCTGTTTTACCCCCTTCTTTTCATTCACCTACTAAGCACTTAGAATATGAATGAAGCCCCTGGTAGCTTAGTAACCAATTGGTTTCCGATAGCAAGGGGAACAGGGACTATTTCTGACATGAACTCAATGGCAGGCTCTTTGACCTCCCTACCCCCCAAGGGAGGAACAGTCCTGTTAGGCCACAGAGGAGGACTTTGCAGCCAGTCCTGAAGATACCTGATAAAACAGGGTCAGATGAAAGGGGAGAAGGTCCTCCCCAATCAGTGGAGTTGGAAAGGGGCAGGGAGAAGCTGAGGGAGGGAGGGTGGGATTGGGAGGGAATGAGGGAGCGGGATACAGCTGGGATACAGAGTTAATAAATTGTAACTAATAATAAAAAAGAAAGAAATTTGGCAAAGGATACCATTACATTAGCATTTCTAGAACCCAAAATAATCTGTCTTTGATTTTTATATTCATTAAAAATAAAATATATGGTTTAATGTGCTATATGTATATTTTCAAGCCAAGCTAACAATAAAATAATAATTCCTGTTAAAAAAAGAATAATTAGTTGAGTTCAGCTACAACTAATCTCCCAAGACAAAAACAAAAACAAAACATGGGATATCAATGATTTCTGGGTCATCTTAATTAAAAGTGATTTCTACCAGCTTACAGTGTTAGGACTGTAGTTATAGTAAGCATATTGCTATATGATTATAGTATATTCAGGACTTTAAATAATGCTTATCAAGAAAACCTTTGCATCAAATACTTACAATTTGATCAAGTATATGAGCATTAAGGTTGTAGAAACTCATCAGTTGCTTAAAAGTCTGAAAATACTTTTTATTTTAGTTCTATATCTTGTGTACAAAAAGGAGACCAACAGAACCATAAAAACTGAGCCCTGGAGACCCTACAGAGACTGAGAAGCCAAGCAAGGACCACGCATGGAGATAATCTAAAACTCCAGCTCAGATGTAGCCCATAGACTCAGTCTCCAAGTGGGTCCCTAGTAAGGTAAACAGGGACTCTCTCTAGCATGAACTCAGTATCAGACTCTGTGATCACCTCCCTCTAGATGATTACTTGCCAGGCCACAGAGGAAGACAATGCAACCAGTCCTGATGAAAATTGATAGACTAGGGTCAAATAGAAGGGGATGAGTTCCTCCCCTGCCAGTAGACTAGGGGAGTGGCATACGGGGAAAAGAGGGACGAAGGGTGGGATCTTAGGAGATGAGGGAGGGGGACACAGCCAGGATACAAACTGAATAAACTGTAATAAATGACAACAAGAAAAAGGAAAAATCCCTCAAATTCCTGGCAAACCAAGCAATATTGCCTACCTTATAAAGAGCTGACTCATTCAAAACATACTATAATATTTGACAGAAATTCACTGCCCAGTTGTGTTTGGTAATATTGGTGACAAAACCTTTATGTAAAAAATATTGAATATCAGAATTTTCAGTAAACTAATTTTTTTGAGCTTCTAAGACATTAAAAACATGCTAACCTGTAGCTCATTTTTATAATTTGTATTCAAACTTAGGTATGCTTATAGCAATTGTACATATTTCAATATTGTTATAGGTGTGAACAGAATATCAATGTTTGTCAAAAATATGTTTCTTCTCATAACTCTTTTAGAGAATACTCTTGTTGAAAATAATACATTTATTTTTTGCCTGTGAATGTGAACAGGATATTGTAAAGTGATATTTCAATCAGCTGAATTTTTATTTTCTTTGGATTTGTGCATTTTTTTTTAAATGAAGGAAAGGTGTTACAGAATTTTATTTTCAAATCAAACAGAAAGCTGTTTTAAAAATTAATATTCTTTTTGTAAGAAATTACAAAGAGTAGTGAAGCCTGAAAATATTCAATGAACAAAATTTTGAATGTCAACCATGAAGAACAAGGGGTGAGGAAGTAGGCATGGTTCATAGGTAACATAGAAAAATGTGACTAATATATTTTAAGGTATTAATGTAGCATATGCCTCCATGTATAATGAAAACACAACTGTTTTCATTATAATGGAAAATGGAAAGAAAATGTAACTTTCTGTTCATAAGCACAGAAACTCTGAGAGATTTTTGTCCTCTGAAATTCTTAGGTTTTAAGTTAATGCCTATTACTCAAGAGTCATGATATACTTCGAAAATATGCATTGTTCTAAAACAGTGTATTTCATCAACATATATCAAATATTAAATATGACCCAGGGATTGTACCTGCAACCATGAAACAATCTAGGATTATCTATTCTCTTAAAACATAAAATAATCTTCAAATAGTAGTCCACATATTGACATAGTGATGTAGAAAATAAAAATAAGTGTTAGACTATATAGTATTTATTATTAGAGATTATCACAGCTATCACAAACAATAAGAAATGGACACTTCTTAAATTAGATTTTATAATTGCCTTATTTGCCTTGGGAAGGGCAAATATTTTACCTACGCTGTCTCAATAACCTCACCATCCACCTCCCAGCCCTCATCCAATGCCATCCTCCTTAGCCATCCATATCTGGGCTATCTTCCATTGTAATATTATAAATACTCGCTTTTATTCTTCACACGGACCTTTCCATGTCATTATTGGACTACTTTCTCCAGGCCCACACTGTTCCTTCTTCACAGTAACCCATCATAACTTCCTCCTTCCTCCTCTCTTCCAGTCCATCTCTTTCCCATGATTCTCTTGCCCTCAAAACCCCAGGAACCTTAACCACGCCTACCCCATCCCCTGCGCAGGTATAGGCCTTTAATCAACCAATCAGGTATACTGCCTTAGGCAGGTTTACACAACAAGGATAAGTGTATCAGGGTAGACCACATCTTGAGGACCAGCAATTAGCATCAAAATAAAGAATCAGAACAACCCCAAACAACAAGACACCATATTGATTTCATATAAATTATACTAAGTTAAAAATTGTACATTAAAATTATTTTTAAAAACAAAAAAATTATCACAGGAAAATTAAAGTGTTCAGATTAATACAATAAATCATGATGTCTGAACTAGACAGTCTTCTTTGTCTATGCTCAAACCTAAGAAGGTATTTATAAGACATAATAAGGGACAGTGATAACATATACTATTGCAACAAAAAGAGAATTTTTGAAAGCATACATAATAGAATACACAGTCTGTGTTAAAAATATGTCAGAGAAGATGGAGTGATGTGAGGATCATCTGCTATCTAACTGACCACTCACGAAAGCCAGAAATTCCAAGTACAAACCTGAAGTTTAGACTAAGTCAGTTTAACATCTATACTAGAATTCATTTGGATGTACAGTCAGAACACAATGCACATTTAGAAGTACATCCTGGAAACATACTATGTTTCAAAAGGTCAGGGCCTTAATAGTTACATTAAAAGTTTCTTTATGTGATAGCAAACCAATTACAGGTTTTGATGCAGGATTTTACATTATTAAATATTTTATGTTAAAGTATGTTTTATGGGAAAGACTTAACTGTCTAAAGAATAGAATAAACCAGCAAGCATGGCACACGCCTTTAATTCCAGCACTCAGGAGTCAGAGGCAGGCTGACCTCTGAATTAGAGTCCAGCCTTGTCTATGTGGTGAGTTCCACAACAGCCAGAGAGACCTGGTGTCGGAAAAACAAACAAAAATTAGTTGCATTGGACAGAGGAACAGTTCTTGAGTCAGCATCTCTGTATCCCCAGTGTGAAACAATGAGAGAAAAATGGTGAACACAGATATTAGGAAGTATTTGCCAATAACAGAATTGAGAGTAAATAATTGCTCGGTGTTAACAGCAAGGTATATTTATTTGAATTTAAGACCTGTAAACATAAAATTTGGGGGCATAGAGTTGATATTTCTCTCTCTCTCTCTTTTGAATAGTAAATGCTCCCAAAGCATCTGAAATAAGGAAGCATTCAGAAAAAAGTTAATTTACAAATTAACACAGTGGATGAAGGAGAGAAACTATGAAATAAAAAATAAGATGGAAAATCATTACAATATCTAGTGAGATGTACTTGAGTTACATTTTATTTTAAGATTTTAAGTTTTATCTCAGCAGTTTTTATTTAAGTAGCTCAAGTAGCAGTATGTATAATACTGTAAAATAGAGTGAGTGGAATATTGATATATGTGTGTGTGTGTGTGTGTGTATGAGTTTTACAATATTAACTACAAAGTGATGCACAGAAGTTAATTAAAGCCCTAATAGGAATATCAGATCTATCTATCTATGTTAGTTGGTTAGTTAGTTAGTTAGTTAGTTAGTTAGTTAGTTAGTTAGTTGTGCCCATAAGGACACATGTTTGCTCATGAGCTCATTTGAAGAGGTCACAGAACAACTTACATAAATATTTTTTTCTTCTTAGGTTGGGAATAAAATCAGACTGTGAATTTTGGCAACTATGGCATTATCAACTGAGCCAACTTGCTAGAGTAACGGTGGGTCTTTAAAAATGCCTCTCGGATGTGTTTGCAGTGTTTCAAGCAGATAGACACATAACTGCAGTCTTTTTTTCTATTTCCTATAGATGAAAAGTAACATATAAAAATTTGAATATTTTCCATTGAATCACTATAAAACACATTCATTATAGTGTAATGTGAATGATTTCACTTTTGTGTGTGTATGCATTTATACCCTTACAGAGAACATATCCTTACAGAGAACAGCATAGGAAATTTTATATCAGACATATAAAGACACTTTTCACACCGCAAGCTTTATAATGTATGCTGAATGAATGCTGCTTATTTTCTTAAGAGGAGACTGATGCACAGCTGCTATATTTCTTTATGATTGCTAGTTACTCTTTCCAGTGTCCACTGTGGCTGAAGTGTTTCTTACTTGTTTTTGCAGTTTGTGTGTTACAAATGAAACAGTGGGTTTGCAAAGGAGTTCATGAAAATGAAGGATTATCTACAAGATACTCTCAGTTCTTGCAGAAGAAACTGCTTACTTCATGGCTGTACTCTGGCCAGACAGCCCATTGTGCTCTTTACCTGGAGCAAAGCCATATAAGAAAGGCTTCCTTTCTAAGATAATGCAAAGAAGTGGCTCAGCCCCTTATCCCAAGAAAGCAAGCCAAGTTAAAAACTGGACATAAATTGTCCAGCTTTCTTTAGAGCATCAAATGAAAAAAAAAAGACATTACACTATTTTCAGAAATGTTTAAATTCTGAATTCTTTACCTGGAACTAAAATTTGAGCCAAAATGTTATAGTGGAAAACATTGTGTTCTTAAATAATCATTTCTTTTCCAATTTAGAAACTTTAAGAGTTGGTAACTACACAGAACAGGTTTGAACTCTAGAAGGGAAGAAAGGAAAGAATGTATTTAAACTTGATTAATGCAAAACTATTGTACTTACCAAAATAATCAACTAATATCCTCTAATATGCTTATCGGTGTTTTTTACTAGGAAACACAGGAGAAATTGGCTTATTCAATGACCCTCCCAAGGTTGTCACCTTTGTTTTGACTTATTAGAAAAGCATATTCTGTAAGGAGAGCAACAAACATACATCCCATCTCTCTAGATCACTATTGTTGAAAAGTAATGAGGAAACAGATTAAGCAGAACATACCTATTCTAGATACTCCACTGCAGTATTTTGTGTAGCTTCCTTTCTCTAATAAACTTTTATCATCTTGTCATTTTTAATTCAGTCTATTCTATTTGTGTAAATTGACAAAACTCACTGTTTGGGTTAGGCTCAGTGGTCAGATAACTCTTGAGCTCTATCTATGTTTGTCTCTGATGTTCTGCGGTCACAGGCACACACAAGTCTGCATGGCTAGCTTTTTAAGTGGGTGCAAGATATTTAAACTCAGGCCCTTATTTTTTCATATTAAGTGCCATATCCTACTAAGCCATCTCCTCAGCCTCTCTGTCTTTGTATAAAGAAAGAAATATGAAATTTACAACTTAATATATTTTAAGTACAAGGTGTAAGTTTTTATGGTGTATAACATATTTAATTGAATCATTCATCTCCTGGACAAAGAAACTAAATCCATGCATCTGTAATTTTCTATTCTTGCTTTATTTCTACCACTAAAATTTTCTTTCATTTTTAGGATAGATAAAATTGTTTCTTTATCAAATTGTCAATGGATTTAGCTTTCTTGTATACTATGGATTCTATCTAATACTGCTTTGAACAAGTATGTACAATCTATCCTTGAGGTTTTTTTTTTGTGTGTGTGTATGCATTTCGATAAGTAACTAGAGTTGCTGTATTTTGTGGTTATTTCATTCTTTTGAGGAACTAGCATGTGACTTTTCATAGTAGGTACATCATAGGACAGATATATTTCTACAAAGCACAAGTATAAATGTATTTTACTACAATGTCACCAAACATTTGCTATTTTGTTTTTCAGCACAATAGACAGTGTAATGAGTGTGAAGTGATACTTCATTGCAGTTTTTAATGTGATTACTGATGTTGGATATATTGCAATGCATTCATTGAACAGGTATATACTGTCTTCAGAGAAATATATGGTCCTCCCTGACTTCTAATTCCTGTATAAGTTTTCAAGGTTTATTCCAAGGATTTCCTTAAATATTTCAGGTATCAACCACTTATAATAAATGTACATATAATTGTATAATCATACTTAGTTAATGTTTTCTCAAATACAAAATGTGACTTCTTCATGGCATTCTATTGGCTTTTAATAATTGTGTAGTCAACTTGGGATCATTATTTTTCTTCTCTCTGGTTTGGTGAAATACCAAAGCAACCATGGCCTATTCCAATGGCATACTGCTTTCTACTGTATCCTTTACAGTTTTATGCTACTTTGCTGTTACATTCAGTTATTTGAGTTTTCTTGAGACATATCAAACATAACCTATATTTTAATTGTGCTGCATTTTGTACAATTTCATCATTACTTTACACTTTTATTAGAGTAGTTTGTTATGATCTTGCTGCTTCCTTGTGTACAAACTTCCTGATATTTACTCTACACACACACGTGATACTTTAAGGGTTAGGATCCTTGTCCAATTTCTCATGCACTGTTCCCTAGTATTCACATGGTAAATGCCGGTTATGGTTTTTCTGTGTTTGCAGACGCTGTCTGTTTCTTTAAAATGCTATATTCCACCTCTGGACAACACCGTGGGCAGGAAGTCCTGCTCATAACTCAGCACTTTCTAAGCACTGTACTGAAACAGGGGTCATGCCATGTGCATCATTAAATCTGATTCTCAGCTCTAAGGACTAATTGATGGATTGTTTTACAATTAGACATGTCTGTCACTTTCCCATCCTAAATTATCCACTGTCTGCAGAAGGAATTGTTTTATTCATGGAAATATACCCCATAATAACTTGATGACCATGTAGGTTTAGAGATGAGTGTGATAAGTGAGATTTAAAAGGGAGAAAGTAGAAGTTCTGGCAATGAGGAAAAAAATGTGGAGAGCTCTTTAAAAGGTCATGGATTAATACTAGAGACAGCGTTGTAGAGTCATTGAATTCTCATGAATGAACAATCTTGATGAAGCAAGCAAATGAATACATGGAACTGACTCAGAGTTTTACGGAAGGTCACCTGACTTCGTAGGTCAAAAGCATCTAGCAAAACAATGATTCTTTCTGGGCCAAATGCCAAGAAGGAAATTTGCTCAAGAAGCGTAGCTACCTCCTTATTAAGAAGCAAACCCACTGTGAGCAGCAGTTGATCAGCGGACACAGCATGAAGCTTTACATGTAGAAATGTTTCTTGTGATAAAGAGAAAGACATGTGTCCTTATGTCCTGACTCAGCCAGTGATAGCACCTGGAGGAAGATGCAGATCAGGCTAGGTCTCCACCCGTTTTGGTTGGCGCTTACTTTTTATTATAGATAAATAGTGGAACGAAATGTAAGAAGCAAGAGCTGATGATAGAGATTTTCAGTTTTCACAGATATGTAATCAAGTTTTGAAACAGGATTACACCTTCCCATTCACAGATCATTGTATCCTATAACCTCTGAATTGAATATTCTGATGAGAAACATTAGAGGTGGCAACCACTTGGTTTTTACTTGTTTCTCATTAACTATAGCAGGAACATTGTATTGCTCTGTTTATGGTTAAACATGAAATAATCAATATTATTTAAGGTATAATCTAATGCACACTAGTTTTTAAAATTTATTTAGGCTTTGACTTTTGAGGTGTATGTGATTTTATCTACTACTATTATCTTCTCCTATATTGTCACATATTCATACAAATTCTTCTTTAGTCCTGATATGAAGGTAAAGAATTATGGATAACTAGAGTTTTAGTTAAATATTAAATATGGTTCCAAAGGTAAAGATACTGACAAATTGAAAACAGTTGCTCTAGTCTTTATTGTAAAGACGTTTGGTAAAATTAAGTCACACAAGATAATCATACTGACAAGTGAGTCATCATATCAGATCCTCTGTATCCACAAGGAATGCCATGACTCCTCTGCATGTTTGGAATCTCACTTGTGATAACTTGGCAAATTCAAGGTAATCTATTGTTAGCATTTTAAGTACATGAAATTATGGGCAGAACCGTTTCTAGTATTAATTATTGTATTATATTTCAGCAATTTCTTTACTGACTTTTGCCAGTATTTTCCACATGTAATATTAACTTAAGGAAAATATTTTAAATTTAACTAAAACGTGAAGACTTTTTGTTACATTTAATGATAGCTTCTGCATTCAGGCTTGTATCACTTTTCTCTGTGAGTATGATTTCTTTCATCTTTTGTGTCGGGAAAATCAAGAGGAATTTGGGCTATGAAATACATAGCTCTATCACACCCTAAGAAGCTTTCATGAGAGTATTGTAAATGGTAGCTCAGTTTCCATTGTTGTCATTTACATGAGACTATAATTTACTGAGAGCAAAGAGAAAAGAAGAAAGATGATAGAAGAGATTCCTATTTGAAAACTATTATCTAGTAGCTGACATTCTCATCCATTCCTCTAACAAATATGGAAAGAATGCTTTATCTCATATATTTTAAGCCTTTTTATGCTTATTGGTATTCTCATGGTTTCTTCCTATTACCTCCCTTTCCATTTCCATTTCCTGTCCTCCTCTTTCCTTCTGGTCCCCTTTTCCTCCTGTCAGGATTTTTTTCCCCTCACTCCTTTCTTGTTGATTCCCCTTCTATTCATTCAGATACATTGCTTTTGTTTTTTGTTTTTATTTCTTATTGAAAATTTACACTATGGTTTGTTTTCATTTTGTTTTTCAAGTAGCATTTCTGAAAAAAATATTTCTATCTGAGGATTAATTGATGATTTCACATAGTAAAAGAGACATTAAGTCTGAATATTTGACATGTGGCAATTAACTTTTTTAAATTAATTCATTTATTTTTATTAATTACAATTTATTCATTTTATATCCCAGCTGTAGCCCTCTCCCTTGTTCCCTCCCTATCTAACCCTTCCTTTCTCTTCTCCCTCTATGCCCTCCCCTGGTCCACTGATAGGGGAGGTTCTCCTTCCCTTCCATCGAACCCTAACCTATAAGGTCTCATCAGGACTGGCTCCATTGTCTTCCTCTGGCAATCCAAGACAAAAATATAGTGGCAAATATCCTCATAAAAAGAAGGAAAAAAAGACTAAGGAAATGGATGAGTGGAGCAGAGATGAATGAGTAGCCTAGCAAAGGAAATTGGGGCTTCTGTAGAAGCCTAAGGAGGTTACCTTCCTGTTCTCCATAGACTACTTCAGCAGCAAGTGAGCTCACTAAGGCCTTGACTTTAATCTATAAAGTGTTTCAGAACTCTGAGCTCCCAAACTGTACCAAAGTAAGTGTGTATCATATTATGCCACTAAGCTCATGATGACTCTTTACACATGTAATAAAAAAGAATATATATTAGAAATATATAAAAGTTTTGTTATTAAATATTCTACTGTTTTATTTAATTAATTTGAAGTGTAAAGTAGACAGTTTTATAATAGTTCTAGGAAAGGTTCTATACATTTTATAAATGGCAAAATGTAAGAATGTTTTGCATTAAAGTGATCATGTTTTTTAAGTAGCTCATACTATGTCAAGTTATCAACTGAAAAATCTTAGCTATTTCCAGTAATCTACTCCATTGAATTATCAGTTAATTGACTGAAGCATTGATTGAGCTTAAAATGTTCTTGTAACATTTGTTAAAAAAGTAAAGTCATATAAAGTAATTGTTTATCCAATAAGTCGGGTGGCATTAGATTACCATCTAAAATATCTGCAAAAAAATTATAAGACTATGAAAATACTTAAATATCACAAAATAATATTGACATTCAATATTTTATGAAGATAAATAATCAAGTGAAATCAAAGCATTTGGAAATATAAATATTGTATAAATACTTAGCTTTTCTAATGGTAACATATTTCTTCAGCAGAACTCTTGCCTAGTATGCCCTAAAGTTGTTTTGGGGATAATTGGTCTATGTATGCATAAGCAGTTGAAGGATTTTGTGTGTTTTTTTTTCCATGTCTCATGTTTTAAGGCAACTCATATACTATTGAAGAGAACAGAGATGATCTGCACATGTGGAAGCTGACATATAATCTCGGAGTTTTTTTTGCTGTATATTTAATCAATATATCTAGAAGAAGAGACACAGGAAGCAAATTTCAAATATGACGATGATTTTAACTAACAAACAAAAAAGAGTAATAATAAAATTTTGGTAACAAAAAAATAAGTGAAATATTCAAAAGTATTTACAAAAAACATTTTTCAAATTTGAAAACTATTTTAAATTTACATAATTTACTAAAAAAGATTAATTTTGCTTCTTTAATAAATATCAATATTAACACTTTCCATTTTATTTATTGAATACTTTAATTTTTAGTTGAAAAATAAAAAATTCAAGATTATTGTTGCAGTTTACAAGAAAAAAACAATGATTTACTTATGTAACATATTTATAATAAGCAAGGAACCACAGAACTGTTATTTTAAAAAGTCTGAGTCCACTGATAGGGGGGACCTCCCCCCATTCATCTGATCCTGTTTTATCAGGTATCTTCATTGAGTTCCTGTTAGAAATATTCCTTGTTCCCCTCACTTTGGGAAACCAATTGGTTACTGAGCTACCACAGGCTACATCTGAGCGGAGGTTCTAGGTTATATCCATACATGGTCCTTGGTTGAATGTCAGTTTCAGAAAAGACCCTGTGGTCTATGAGGGAGGGAGGGAGGGACTGGGAGGGAACGAGGGTTCGGGGCACGGCTGGGATACAGAATTAATAAAATGTAACTGATAAAAATAAAAATTAAAAAAAAAAGAAGCTATCTCCAATTAACTATTGCTTGCAAATGAAAAATTAGTTCTCTCCAGTGGAGTCTGACTGGGAATACAAACTACATTTAAATCAGAGGGACAGGAAGGAGATGAGGGAAGGAGGGTGGGAATGGGAGGGAATGAGGGAGGGGGCTACAGCTGGGATAATAAACTGTAATTAATATAAAAAATTAAGTAAAAACAAAATAAAACAGTAAAAAAAAAGTCTGAACACTAGTCATGTATACTACTCGTTAAAAAAAACTAAACAGAAACAATTAGTCAATCCTTTAAATGGTGGATAATTATTATGTGCATGTTATAAAATAACACAGGTAAAATGATTCCATTTGAATAAACAGTTGCTTCATTTGAACTATCCTCAGAATTTTAGACAGAATTATGTTCACAAATAATCAAGCTCCTAGTATAAACAGTGTAGGCTTGCAAAATTACGAGACGTCATATCTATTGCCAAATCCCTCAGAAAGCTTATCAGTAAATGCAAATTTATAAATGAAGACACTTAAGAAAGGTGTTGAAAGAGACAGTTCTAGACAAGCAGTTCAAGAATCTTTTGCTTCCTTCAGACAGCATATTAAAAGTAACAACTAAAGGTGGAGACAGTGATTTCAATTTAATATTTTTGATAGCTTATTCCATTTTTTGTTTCTTTTTAAAATTTTTTATTAATTACAGTTTATTCACTTTGTATCCAGCTGTAGCCCCCCTCATCCCCTTCCAATCCCACCTTACCTCTCTTATCTATATTTTAGATGTAATCTTGTTGTAAAATTACATCTAAAAAGAGACTAAATAAAAATAATATTGTAATATTAGAGGTATTAAATCCTTTCTTTTAGTTTCTAAGTTGCATTATAATTTTTTAAAGAATACATGTAATATTATAACGATTTAATCCAGTTTTGAGAATATTAATTTAACTAATCATTATTGTTTGCCAATGCTGAATGCCATTCAAACCGTTTTAAATGTACTATAAATTTGTTATCAAGACATCAATTCAGGCCTCTGTTAGATAGAGGGTCGGATTTAGCCCTTGGTAGCTCAGTATCCAAGTGGGTACCCTAGTAAGGGGAATAGGGACTATTTCTGACATGAACTCAATGACTGGCTCTTTGACCCTTCTCCTCCTGAGGGAGGAGCAGTCCTGCTAGGCCACAGAGGAGGACAGTCCCAAAGATAGCTGACAAACCAGGGTCAGGTGAAAAGGGAGGAGGACCTCCCCATCAGTGGACTTGGAAAGTGGCAGGGAGGAGATGAGGGAGGGAGAGTGGTATTGGGAGGCAATGAGGGAGCAGGACACAGCTGGGATACAAAGTTACTAAACTGTAACTAATATTAAAAAGAAAAAAAAAGAAAAAAAAAGACATCAACTCAGAGATAAGGAAGCTATCATTACCATTATTTTATTATTAAACATATTTGGACCAAAATAATTTGTTCAAGCTCCCAAAGAACCTCTTCAACAAAGACAAAGAATCTGTATCTACACTCACTGGATGCCTATGCTTTCACTGCTGTTGATTACATTATTGTACCTGTTGCTATGCTCATACAAGTATTTATTTTGAATTTACTATCTTTCTGAAACCAAAGTTCACTTATTGTCAATGACAGTGCCAAAATGGGTATGATGCCAAAAGGATTGTGTCAAAATATATTTTCTACCCAAGTAAAAATTTATAAATTTGGACATACACATTTATGCAGTTATTTGTATCATCAGTTAGTGTTTTTTGTGGCCAAGGGTGTGACTAGTGATAGCCTGCATGTATTTTCTTATGTCTGAGTTAATTGTTGTTCTATTAATATTAAACAATGTAAAAATAACAAAGATTAAGGTCAATACTTTGATTGTCTTAATATTATGCTCATTTCTATAATAATTCAATTATATGAACTTATTTATAAATATAATATAAAAAATTTACAATATAAACCATAAATGAAGATGTAGGGTTTTTCCAAAGCAAGCCTCATCTGTTTCCAATTGGATTACTTGAATTATAATATAATTCCCCTTGATTTATAATGTAAATGTAAAATTTGTATTTTTGGATACACAAAAATATGTAGCCAGTAAAGCAAGTTGAAGTTTTCATATATACACATACACTTTCATGATGACGTCAAAAACATCCTCGGTAACTTTCTAAATGAAAGAGGCCACACTTTGATTTTTGCACTATTTCAGGTTAAATTTCGAGATCAAGGAGCCACTTTGTTCGTGTGTGTGTGTGTGTGTGTGTGTGTGTGTGTGTGTGTGTAGATGCATTTGTGTACGTGAGTGAAGACTTCAAAAGATAACCCCCTGTACTCACTGTTATTTTTCAGACAGGTGTTTCTCATGATTGGACCTTGCAAAGTAATCTATGTTTGCTGTCAGGTTAGCACTGGGACCATCTTAAATCTGCTTTCTCATTCCTGGGTTTACAATCATGTGCTATTGATGCTTGGATTTCCATGGGTCTGAAAATGGAACTCACATCCCCATGCATTTTACAGACTGACATATATCCCTATTTTCACCAGCATGTATTAAGGTTGCAAAAAAGAAAATGCTGCTTTTCCAGAGATGATCTCCCCAGTTTAGTTGTCCAAATCTAAGTGATCACCACAAAACACAGACAAATATAAGCAACATTAAATAGACCCAGCTGTATGTATTTATAGACACACACAATTTTTTCTTGTTCTTTTAGTTCTCGTGAAATGTCACAACAGAATAATTAATATTTTATTACTTTTGTCTTATTGAATTTGACATATTTTAATTGCTTTTTATCATTTTTGTTATTTATGTGAGAATTTTGAACCATTTAGTTTTATTATGTAACAGTAAAAATTAAACATGAAAGGCACTGAATTTGAGAGGGAAGAAGAAGGGGCACTTGAGATATTGGAGACGGAAAAAAGTGGTGAAGTAGGCTGTAAACACAGTACTCATGTATAAAGTTGTCAGCATACATTAAATTAAATTAAAAACAAACAAGCAAACAGAAAGCCCTGACGACTCCAAATGTCAAGGTGTTGAGCTTGCAGGAGCACTCATTTGCTATTGGAGGGAATGGAAAAATAGGACATCCACTTTGGAACCATTTTGACAATTTCTCTAAAACTAAACATTATTTTTTAATACAAATGCAATTTATAGTTTAGTATTCATGACTTAAAATTAACTGTTCACTTTAATTATGTTGTCATTCACAGTATTCCCCTGCAATAGTTGACACATATGAATACAAATAATTCACCACTGTGCCAGTAACAATTCTACCATGGAACAGTCAATGTATTATGAAAGAGGATATTTAGGTTTTTAAAGACACAGAATTCTGAATGTTTATAAACTCGTCTTATAACTTAAAGTATTCCTTGAGGTACACTGAAAGGCAACCAGTTTATCAATCTACTGCCTTCCTTTGTTAGGTGACTTTTATTCAGCACTCTAATGCTTTATAGAGACTTAATATTGATATAATTGCTCACAGACACCTCCTTTTCTTCAGATTTTGGGGCTCCTATAAGGTGCACGAAGTATTTCAGTGTTCTGTCATGACATGCCTGCCTGTTCCCACACTTGTCACTGACTGACTAGGTGACAGCACGAATTTGACTACACAATTGTTTCCGAGAAGGCCATCATGTATTCCTAGAAGGATGCAGGTGGTTATGTAATGCCCCTAACTTTTCCCTTTACCCATCTCTTCTGAGCTTCGTGTTATTTGCATGAAGCCTATCCTTTTGGTAAATGCATTCCTCCCTGAAAATGGCTTTGGTTGTAAAGTTGAAAAGCCTTCCTTTCACACAGTGTTGAATCCATGAGACTAATAGAAATGATCCACTCAAAATTTAGCATTTTCCTTAGCTCCCATGAAAAAAGAAAAAAAAAAAAAAGAGAAAAAATATTCAGGGCACAGAAAATAAAAGTTGTAATCAATTGTTCCTTTATTAATTAAATTACACAATTTAAAAAATACTAATAAAATTAATATTAAATACTGACAATTGATTTACAGCAAACACTGACTTTCAAGTTAATATATTTAATGTATCATATTCTTATTCAATTTAAATTATATTCACATCATTTTTGCTCGTTATATTTAGTACCTTGAAAATGCCCTACATGTATTTTGTTCATATTTATTTTCTTTCATTATCTACCCAGTTTTGTGGGATATTCAATTTACACTTCAATGTAAATCGAAGAACACGTGCACATTTTCAGCAATATCTATCCTATTTACATATATATGTAATCAGAATCTGTTTCTTGTAATGCCACCTGTTAAGATGCTTTTTAACATATTCTGCCAATGATCGCTTTTAGTTTATAATTTATTTTTTCATAATTTTTAGATCATATACTGAGTTTAAATTGCAGCTAATTCTAAACTATTTACAAATAAATTTAATGCATGTTTTAAGCAAAATCAGTGAACTCTTTAGCAGGATTTATAAATTATCTATTATAAATTTCTACAAAATATAAAAATACAAAATTAAAAAGTACATGTACAAAAATAATGCAAGTTTTACAAATGTTATTTGAATTGTCTTCACGATCAGACAAATATACTATTTTTTATATATATATTCCAGAAAAAAATCAAAATAGCAACTGGCTAATGATTTGGCTATATTCAGATTAAAATACCGAAGAAAGTAGATCAATTCTTAAAAAATTTCTAATGAAAATGATTAAAATATGTAACTATAAATTGTTCCCCATGTAGGTCTTGTATTTCAATTTAGTTATATAAGTTTATTTTATTCTAGGATGAAATAAATAAATGTAGATTTCAGAAAATGTGGCTTAAAACTGTATCAATTTCATCTTTATGCCAAACGATTCTAAAGTATATAATTAAGTCATCAAAATATAGTCTGTCTTAGTTAGGATTTATATTCCGTGAAAAAAAACCCATGACCAAAAGCAAGTTGGGGTGGAAAAATTTTGTGTTGCTGATGCATCACAGTCCATCATCAAAGAAAGTCAGTGTAGAAACCTGGAGGCAGGAACTGAAGCCGAAGCCATGTAGGAATGATGCTTACTGCTCTTTATAGCTTGCTTTGTCTGCTTTTTAGCTCAACTCAGAATGTTCTGAATGTTCTGCCCAGTGATAACTATGTCCTTTCTGTCATGAGTTGGGTCTCCTACAGAAATCATCAATCAAGAATATACACAATACATTTGTCTATGGATCCATCTGCTGTGGACATTTCACATTTGAGGTTCTCTTTTGCAAATCACTCTAGCATGTATCAGTTAACATAAATCTAAATAATGCACTCTTTTTTTTTTTTTTTTTTTTTTTTTTTTTTTTTAAGAAGCAGAACAACAGAGCTCTCTATTTTGTGCTGCTCAGACTCTACTGGAGAAATAATTTTGCATTGTTTCCTATGTCTTTGACTTTCTAATTCTAAAAAAAATATTTCATGAGATTTCAGGTGAACTCAGTGTTTTTTACGTAGAGGTCAATTGTCTATATTAATTATGATTGGCACAGATGTTGAAGACAGACCAAAAAGACAATAATAGTACTAATATAAAATATTTTTCTAGTTAGCTATATGAAACTCAAAGGTCAGACTATGTTTTTATTCATCTTTATGAATAAAAATATTCATAGGCCCCAATATCTTTAATGTTGTAAGTACTATGTTGGTTTAAATGTGTTACCATCACCACTGCACCCAGTAATGGGCACTTGAACACTTAATCCCCAGCTGAGAGTAACATTTGCAAAGTTTAAGAAGTGTGGCCTTGCTTTAGGAATTATGACATTTTGGGGTGGGTTTAAGCATTTAAAAACTGAAACGAGTCAGTTTCCCCTCCTTACCTTGTGCTATGGTTCAAGATATGAGTTCTAAGCTTTCTATTCCAGCCATCCTTCACTTAGCTTCATGTAGCCACTCCACTATCATGGACATTAACCACCTGGAAGCCAAGCTAAGCTTGTTCTTCTATAAGCTGCTTTGATAAGCATGCTTTATCACAATAACAAAGTAACCAATACAAGAACTGAGTATATGTAAAAGCTCTTACTGGTATTACCCTAAGTATATATTATTTTTGACTCTTGAACAAAAACTAAGTTCATCAGGATACCAATATTCTGTTGTGCTGGACCCCTTGCTTTGCACATAGCCTGTTCCCATTAGAACTCCTGTACCTCCAATTAAAGCAGATTTGTTTGTGAATTTGAACTGGTTTTCTGGTCATTCTGACTCTTTGAGGCCTCATGATATTCAATAGTGACTGACTGCCAGCATACCTAATATACCTAATAAAATAAAATGAAATTGTGTGTAACATTAGATAAAATCCATTACTAAGTAGATTATTGGCTTTATTTGGTCATTTTGTGCTATATTTAAAATGAGTAAACACATTTTATATCATGAGTATATACTATAATAACTTGAAATAGACTATTTAAATGAAAACACAGTGAGTTAAGAATGAAGACCATGGGATTAGAAGTGAAGACAGGTGATGCTCGTACCTACCCTGTACGTCATTATTCTCAGCTTCAGTTCTGTGAAGGATACGTTTGTGTGGCTTCAAATATATTTTATTTTAAAAATAAACTATACAATAAAACCACATGTAACTCTTATATTCAGGGTCTTAGTGATTTTATAGATGAATGATAGTTGGATTATTTTTCAAGCTATCATAATTATACAGAATAAGAGTAATTACAAATGTTTATTGGTATGTATATGTATAACTAAATATCCCAATTCCAACACTTCCCTGAAAATAATGATTAAGACAACTAATGAGGATTTTTGACAACTGCTGGCTGCCTTTGCATTCTGTGAGAAAGGAGCCAATAAAGCCGGTAGGACACTCTTTGAGGAAGGCTTAATGGGAATTTGAATGAACAAGACTGTTTTGACGGAATAGGAGCATGGAAAGAGCTTGACACAGCCAATGCAATTTAATCCCACTTTGGAAGACGTAGCCACCTGCATTCAGCTGTTAGATAGGTGAGTGATTCAGGATTTTGGAAGTTGCATATCTTCCCTGGGGAATTCCTAATGACAGATGTTACTAAGTTACAGAGAAAAGGCAATCTGAATTGAAATGAGCCTGAGGGATCTTTAAAATAAGGCTCCCACAGAAAATCAGGTTAAAACACGCATTAATTTTCTTATATGTATATTAACTCAACACTACATTTACCCGTATACCGACTTTAAAATTAAATTTGACACAAATTTACTTAAAATCATAGTCTTAGGAGATTTTTAGAAAATGTTTTAAAAAGATTAGAACATGCTTCACATTTGGCTCGATGTTGTTTCCTGTTAGCAAGTGATGTTTTGTAAAATGACCCAAAAATCTCTGATTGCAACAAATTTATTCTTAGTTTAACATTACAAATTCCCTGGTATTTTCTAGGCTTTCTCACTTACAAAAGCGTAGGTATTCTTGCCAAGCATCTGAATCCTGTTCTCCATCTCTGTTTTGCCTGCTCACAGTCAGTCTATAAGAGTATCCCAAGACATTATATGTTATATAATTTTATCTTTTCATCCTCTGTATTATGCAGTTAATATAAATGCACAATGTAAGATATAAAATAATAAAACATAATATATAGTCATATGCTTATAAATTTTCTTTAGAAAATTACATTTCCTAAATATACAGAGAAATTAGGAAGAATGAGATGAGATAATATTCTTGACAAATGGAAGACATTCCAGTACTAAAATTAGTTTCAGAGTTAAAAAAAAATCCAGACAGGCCAAAGAAGAAGACAGTGCAGCCACTCCTGATGAGACTAAGATCAGAAGGAAGGAGAGGAGGACCTCCCCTATCAGTGGACTTGGGGAGGGGCATGCATGGAGAGGAGGGTGGGAGGGTGGGATTGAGAGGGGAGGAGAGAGGGAGCCACGGGAGAGGGGATATAAAGTGAATAAAGTGTAATTAATCAAAATGAAAATTATCGGAAAAAAATCCAGAAATAATATGGAAGATTAATATTTTTACATGATGTAAAACTCACATCCATTTTAGTTTAGGAAACATTAGAGGTAAATGATAGGCATTGTGTCAAAAAATGTAAAAATGGAAAGAATAATATATGAAAAATATTGTTATCAATGTTTAAACATTTTTAATTGATTAGTATTTTATATTGGAGAATTTTTTCTCAGAATTTAGTCAGTAGACTTCTTTCTTGCCCCTCTCCTTTAATTGTCCCTCTCTCTTTTTTCTCTCATTTAATATAGTCAATATTATTTATAAAACTCTGCTAAACTTCTGAATAGTAAGGTGTTTAAATTTTCAAATTTTACTTTTATAAAAGTTTGTGTATTAGAGTTTCCTTTGATTACCTTGAGTGTTAGAAAAATTAACACTTTTGAACAGTGTTGGAACTATAAGATTATGAGGATTTTGAACTTGTAAGAAACAAAGAATAGGCTCTGTGATGCACAGAGGAGCACACAAACAAGGCAAAAGTAGCCCAGAAAGGCAACTCTTTGGCAAAAAGGATGCATTGATAGGACAAGAACCAAACAAGTTAGCAAGCATACTGGGACAGGAAGTGCTCTAGTTTTTATTCTCACCCAGGTTGCAACTGTATCTTTTCTTCATTAACTGAACTTTTTCACAATAAGCTAGAATTGAAATCTCACAAAGTAAATGAAGGAAGTAGGAAGGGGCTTAACAATTTAGGTATTTCAGTTCTAAAGATGCGCTGAGTGGAGAATTTGTGAAAACAGAATATATGTGGAGTGGTAGTGGTGGGATTTGAGACATGCGCATGAAGTCTTATGAGGTGGGTTGGGTAAAATACTTGAATTCCTTGTTTTAAACAACAGGTTTGCAGTGTTTGACAAAAAAAGCTGACATTTAATGTTTCTTACTGGCTGACTTTCACAGTATGCGATAGCATGAATCAATGGCAGCCAAGTATGCAATGCTGTGTTTTAGCTATAATATACCCTCTATTCCATGGCTAAGTTGTTTAAATATCTGATGCCTAGCTGATGGTGTTTTGGTGAAATTGTGGTGTAAAACTATGATCGAGGTAAAGCCTAACTATATCAAGGGGTTCACAAGAGGCGTGGGGGCAGCAGGCAACACTCATGTAGTGGAGAAAGAGCCCGGACTTCTTTATAACCACAGTCTCTACTTCTTGATTCTGTACCATCTTTACCTACTGTGAATATAAATAATTAAACAAATAATTGATGAAAAATAATAAACAAACATTCTAACTCATCTCAACATTTCATGATATTTGTACACTATGGCTGTTAATGTTTTAATCCAAAAAAGCAAATCCTGCTTAACAATGGGAAAAATGTGCGTGGACACTTTTCTTGTTTAAACTTTAAACTATTTAGAATAAGCTTACACAATTTATTCACATAACCTTCCTGTCAAAACGTTAAAAAAATGGTAAGAATTTCAATGTACATACCTGGCTGTGGTTGAATTTTCTTATGCTATTCAGATTATTTATTTCATTAACTTCCTGTCTGAGCACAATAGATTATAAGAATGTTGCTTTTAGTGATCATCTTAACAAAATCCACATATGTTCGATGATACAGTAGCTAATTACAATGGCAGTAAAACATTGAAAAAGATCACCTGAGGTAGAAATTAGTGATAATGATGAGAGCCAAACCTTTGCTTGACCTTATTAACAGCTAATATAATTTTTAACCTTCATGTAATAATAGCTAATTATGATAGTTATAATTAAAAAGATGATAGAGAAGAAACTTGTGGTTCATATCAAAAACTGAGGTTTTTGTTATGAGAGGAAATATATAGAATGAAAAAATGGATTTATTTCAAAGTAGTGATGTACATTTGGGTACATCATGTACCCAAATGATGATGGTGATGATGATGGTCGTGCAGGTACCATCATAGGGTTGTATCTGACTCTTGTGCAGCCTTTACCACCATGTCCATTAGCGGCTTTAAGAGGTTATTCATTTAGATAGGCCAATCTGTAACAGTCTGTGTTATGGGAAGTCCCACGGACCCCAAAGACCGCCAAGGAGCCGATTCAGATGCAAACACAGTAGAATCTTTATTACAAGCTCAAGCTTGGATGCACAGCACCACCAATGCACCAGTTCTTTCTCAAGTGCAGAAGCCAAGGGAGAAAGAGGATTTTATTGAGGATTACAGCAAGGTTCAGGGAATTCCACCATGGTAGTTCTATGACTAATTGACATTTAGCAAATATCGGGTGTCCTGAGGGCCAAACTGTAATTGTTTGTCTGGAGGACCAAACTGTAATTGCTTTACTCATCCTATTGTAAAGAACACCAGTGTAAACTTCAGGTATTCACTGATTAACAATTGCTAGAGGTGAAGGTTAAATATTACCAGAGGTGAGTGGTCAAAGCACAATTTTGTGGGTTTTCTCCTTTTTGAAATTGGAGTTTATATCTAGGTCATGAACCCTTAAGACAGAGTTTCTTTTTCAGAAATGGGGTTACACAGGCCTCAAAGTTTGTCTAGTGAAAAGCCAGCAGCCACTCCTGATGAAACCTAATTGACTAGGATCAGAAGGAAGGAAAAGAAGTCCTCAGTGGACTTGGGGAGGGGCATGCATGCAGAGGGTGGAGAAAGGGAGGGATTGGGACGGGAGGAGGGACAGAACCACAGGGGGGATACAAAGTGAATAAAGTGTAATTAATAAAGAATTTTAAAAAAAGAAGTTAAAAAGGAAAAAAAAGAAAATAAGAAAAACCCTGTATAGAATTAGTGAAGTAAAGGTCTAGTCAAGGGTCTACAATCACTTCAGAATATTTGTATATCATGCTAAAAATTAGTTTTATAGAGACAGAAAAACTTAGACAGCTATGATATCTGGAAGATAGACAGACTAATAGACTGATGTATATAAATTCAATTTTACATGATTATAGTCATCTTCGGTTATAAGCATCATTATTACCTTATCAACTAAATATTACTTTTTCTTCCTTGTGGGGGGGTGCCTAATACACTGAATTGTGTCAAGCAATTTTATTCTCTTATTAAATTATTTTTTATATTAATTAACATCTTCTTAGTGCAGCTCTTTTGGTAGGAAGTTGGCCAAGATTGTCCTGAGGGTGAACATCTGAGGCTATCAGGCACACAGGGATAATCTTTATTCTTTTGATAAATCAGTATCCCTATTTGGCTTACAAAAAACTTTGTACCATTATTTTACAAATAAAGAAAACTAAAGATTAATAGGTTTGAACAGTGGGAAGACTTGAAGAAAACATTCACTAAGAGTATTTTCCTGATAAAACAGGATCAGATGAATGGAGGTGAGGTCCCCCCCATCAGTGGACTTGGAAAGGGGCACAGTGGTGATGAGGGAGAGAGGGAGGGACTGGGAGGGAATGAGGGTTCAGGGCACGGCTGGGATACAGAATTAATAAAATGTAACTGATAAAAATAAAAAAAAGTAATTATTACTTAGAGCAACACACACAAAAAAAGAGTATTTTCCTTATAACACTAAATTAAAAAATTTAAAAATAATTTTCTCCCATTACTTTTATATTTGGTAAATTATTCTAGAACTTTGCACACTTTCCTATTGCCACATTTTTCTATTTAAATGCTGTTTTTGTGATAAAGTAACAGCAAGATCCTTATTTTAAATTCTGTAGTTAATTGAACTTTATTAAATTTAGGGCAATGAATCAGATTAATAAAGAAAATTTTAACTTACATAAATTTTTAAGTATTGTATTAAAAATAATTAAGTGGAATGCTTGTTTTCTGTCTTTCCTACTTCAAATTCATTTGGATTTCATAACAATGATATAAAGTATTATTAACTTAGTATAGTAGGTTTAACTAAGAAAAAACAATAACTTTGAAGAATGTTGATAGAAATTAAGATTTCCAAATTTATAAAATCCTGAAATTTAATGGCAAGTAAAATGGAGAAAAAAAGTGAAATGGGCACCAATTTGTTATCATAAACACTGTAAGTTAGTTTCTTAAAAATCTTTAAAAACTGCATAATGTTACTAATACTAAAAAGAACATATCTAACAATGAAAAACAAAAAAGTAAATGAAAAAAAGAAAATATTGAATTTATACAAGTTCTTCTAAATTATTCCCTGAATAATAAAGAACTTTGATCTTTAAATTTTTTCATTTGTTCATTTTACATCCCAGTCGAAAGCCTACTCCCTCCTGTCCTCCCAGTCACACCCTCCCACACACTTCTTCCATCCTCCTTTCCCCTATATACTCCCAGATACCAACCTCCCCTGGCACATAACTTTGCATCAGGATGAAGTGTCTTCTCCTTCACTGATCTTTATTTGATGATCTTTATGATGGATCAATTGACAGTGGAGAAATGGGGAAAGAAGGAATTTTTCTCCTTTAAAGGACTGAAAGCAGTTAGGGGAAAAATGTAATGAGGAAATGTGAGAAGAATTCAAGAGTTAGGTAGGCACTAGGTAGTGGTAGATGTTTTGTGCATCAAAATCCAAAGAAGAAAAAATAAAATGAAACAAACAACAAACAAACAGAAAGCAGAAGATGATAAACAGGAAAGACACAGAATTAAATATGAAAAAAATTGATTGTCCTGCTAGGCCACAGAGGAGGACATTACAGCCAGTCCTGAAGATACCTGATAGGCTAGGGTCAGATGAAAGGGGAGGAGGTCCTCCCTGATCAGTGGACTTGGAAACGGGCAGGGAGAAGATGAGGGAGGGAGGATGGGGTTGGGAGGGAATGAGGCAGTGGGATACAGCTGGGATACAAAGTTAACTGTAACTAATGTTAAAAAATAAATAAATATTGCTAACAGGAACTCAATGAAGATACCTGATAAAACAAGATCAGATGAATGGGCGGAGGTCCCCCCTATCAGTGGACTTGGAAAAGGGCACAGTGGAGATGAGGGAGGGAGGGAGGGAGGGACTGGGAGGGAATGAGGGTTCGGGGCACGGCTGGAATACAGAATTAATAAAATGTAACTGATAAAAAGAAAAAAAAAGAAAAAAAAAAGAAACTGAAAATAAATAAATAAATAAATAAACTGATTTTCCTGTCTGTTTAAAAAATAATAATTTAAATGACAAAAGGCAAGTGTTGTCATTTAGGATGCTGTTGCCTTAAATCATGGAAAAGAAGATGACCACTTGATTTTAGTCTTCAGGCAGCAGTTAGAAAGCTACTAGAACAGCAAAAATCAATGAATCTCGGGATTCACACATAAGCATGTGGGGCAAGAAAAAGGAGAGTGACTTAAAAGATCTTAGGATTACAACACGTATAATTAGATCAGAATCTGTAATTATTCATTCAGATTTCAGCCAGTGGAGGACAACATAAGCTCCCTTAGCAATGCAAGACACTAACAAGGTGCTGGATTTATAGAGTTAGAATTCAAAAGAGGCAAGATGTAGTCAGATAGTCACATATTGATTTTAAATATAACTCACAACCTAAGCCAAGTAGGCGGTATGGACACGTATTTAAATACTTGAGTAAGCAGGAATGTATGGTAGTTCACAAAGCACAAAGAAATTAAGCAAATAAAGACTACATATTACAAATAGAATTTTATGAGTAGAGGGACAAAACCACTCCCATGGGACTGTGATGAGACATACAGTTACTTGTATTTCTGTTGTGATTACTAGCATTATCATTTATTGAGAGGGTGTGCTAAAATATCTGACACACTGAACTTTAAAAATGTTTATTGGGTAGTCAAGAGTTCTTAAAATACAGGGGCTAGAAAAACAATGTAATCCCGAAGAGCACTTAAGATTCTCACACGGGCTGCGATTTGGCTCCCAACACCCACTGTGCAGGATATAAGCATCTATAATTTCAGTTCCAGGAGACTGAACACCTTTTTCTTGCATCAGTGGGAACTAGACATACATGAAATACATATACATGCACGCTTACAAAACACTCATACACAGAAAATAAATCTTAAAAAATATATTTTCAAAATGATGTGTGTGTTTGCTTTGGGGTAGATGTTATGTGCAATTCACTACAGACATTCATGAACGCCAGAGGTTTTTGATATTCTTGGAGCAGGAGGCATGAGCAGCTGTAAGGTATCCACGAGGAAACCAAGAACAGACCTCATGTCCTGGGGCCTCTTAACCACTGAGCCATCATTCCAGCTCCATAAGTAAACTTTTAAAAAACTTTGAAAGACCAGTTATTCAAATGGAGTAATTAGTAGGCAGATTAGGATAAGTTAAAAATAAATGAAGAGTAGTGAAGTAAAACCCTGAAGAAGTACGAAAGTGGTGGCAATAAAACACAGTAGCCGACTGTAAAAAAAAAAAAAAAAAGTCTTTGAAGACATACAGAATTTTTTAAGAAGTCATTTAAGGATTGAAAAATCCTGGTTTTTAGAATGACAATTTAGAAGATAAAGCAAATAATTTAAATCCAATATTCAGAAGAGGAAACCATGATTAATTGCATAATTAGTCAGGCAGGATCAGGAATGGCTAAAATGTCCACTTGCTATGCTTTAGCAAAGAAGTGATAACATGGCACGTGAGACGTTACAAAGACGCTCAGGGCCCATGGGTTCCTTCTATGTGCTCATCTCACACATAGCCTTTGGAGAAAAGGACGGCTGATACGTCCATAGTATAGATAAGAAAGTAAGTTACTCATGTCTAATTTTGTGCTTGTCTGATCCACAAATAAAATCAAGAAATATTAGCCACTATCTCCTCCTGTCTCCTAGAGCTTCTACGGTTCATTTTATTTTCCGTATTAAAGAAGAGTTTATCTACATGGTGATATGTACAGAGCAGGCATGGTGGCACATGCCTTTAATTTCAGCATCTGGCAGACAGAAGCCAGCAAATCTCTGTGAATGAGGCCATTCTGGTCTACAAAGAGAGTTCCACGCCAGCTAGGATGACCTGTCTCAAAAAAGGATAAAATTAAAAATTACAAACAATAAAAACAACCAAAGATAAAACAGTGCATAAAAGTGTTCAAATAGTTTAAAGATATGAAAAAAGAAAAGTTGAAGGCCCTGTAGAATCCTATTTATAATGTCACAAACTGAATTAAAAGACAAATCTGTGTAAGTATAATCTTCTTTCTTTGCTAAGGGCTCCAGGACTGGCAACACAAGTCTACTTTGGAAACAAAACAATAAAACCCACCTTTTTTTTTCTCTTCCCCTTTTCCTTCTAGGAATTATCAGTGTAATACAATGGAATTGTCCTCATCTGCTGCCACAGTGCCCTATACCGTTTGAACTAAAGCCTACCTGTGTCTACTGTAATAATTCAATTATCGGACAGAAAACTTAATATCTTTGAAGAGAGCGAAAGACAAATACAGTTGCTTTTAAAAGCAGCCTTGTGATGACTGACCTGAGTCAGACCTTAGAACTTAATTAAACATTGCCAGGCATGTCTGCTGTGCTCAGCACTATGGAAGTATCAGAGAACTTGTGTGGTGCCCTCTGCGAACTATGCTTGCAGCAGGATTGTTGGAGAAACATTTGCCTTTGAACGAACGCTATTGTCTGATGCTTTTCAATAAATATGCTCCTCACAAACATCAGTGAAAGTTCAGGGTGTCAGAGTGGTACTCTGAGGGCTTGCTGATTCCCTTTGTATATCTAATGCTGACTCAAAGTTAGCATTCTTTTGAGGATTGCTAAAAAGATAAATAATCAGGAAAAAAAAAGAGCTAGTGAATACTATAAATTAACCCTTTGTAGTTGACCTTAAATCAGTTCTGGGCAGTTTCTGAGCAACTGTGCATGACAGCAGCAGCAGGCAGATTTTGTTCTCACTGTGTAAGCTAAGACCCAGGATGTGTCCTCCCATAGTGAGAAGCTGGTTAGGTCATGTTTCCAGTCATCTCATAGAGAAAGCTCCAAACCAAGTCCGTTCTGATCCACTCAAATTTCTTGGTCAAGCATTGAAAGATACAGGCATCAAAGAGGTAATTCTTGGCTTGATTCATCTGTAAAACAGCATAAAATATGTTAAAAACACAGCTGAACACTAGTTATGTATTGGAGAGGTTTTAATCAGAAACAAGTATTGCAATAAAATAGTGTGATGAAAACTGAACCCAACTTTGATTGTACAAAGGTGGTTGGGGATTTTTTTTTATAACATTTGAAAGCTTTTATTTCTTTTTTTAACTTTTTAAAAATTTTTTATTAATTACTTTATTAATTTTGTATCCCCCCATAAGCCCCTCCCTCCTCCCCTCCCGATTCCACCCTCCCTCCTTTTTCTGCATGCATGCCCCTCCCCAAGTCCACTGATAGGGGAAGTTTAGAGAGGGAGACAAAGCTTAGTTGTTATAATGATTTTTAGGGGATAATCCTGGGTCCTGGAAGCTCTAAAGGGCATGGCCAACAGTCACTAATACACAAATCAAAAATCAACTAACTGTTAAAAGCACAGAAGTTATTCACTGTGGCATCACAAGAAAGAGGAACAAATAAAGAGGTATAGTGACAATTAAGTTTATCTTTGGGAGACTGACATGATCATTAGACTTAACTAAATGACTCTAGAGATGCACAACTGAACAGTCCTGGTCAGCAGGTAGTCCTAGAATTTCCAAGGTATTAGCTGTGGGCTTATTCTTAAAGATTTCAGAGGTATATAATAGCTATTCTTGTCAGGAATTGTTCTTTCTTTGGTCGGTGAAATGGTTCCGTCTCTTCTTTTTTTCAGTGTATAACTCCTAAGTACAATTTAGTTCCTCAAGGACAACTATTTCAGCATTCTGAAACAAAAGGAAGGACAAAAGAATACATTCTTTCCTTCAAGTATGATTTCAGGAAGACTTAGGAAAATGAAAAAAAAAATGATAGAAATCGGAATGATTGAGTTGCACAGTTTGAATCTTGTCTGTTTTTGTTGTTCATATAACTCAGTTATATCCTTTTTTCCTGTCCACAAGCCTAGGAAATGGTGTTTGCTATTTAAAGTTGCTAGCCAAGAAAAAAAAAAAAAAGTTTGGCTGACTTCAGTTTTCTCAGGTAGGTCCTTTCAAAGAGAGTGATATTTTCTTAGGTATGCAGACTTGAGCTGTTAGAAACTTTGTTCCTGATTATTTAAGTCTGTATTGGCTAAAATCTAGGAAAACAGTTATGCAAATAATTGTAATAGCCAGTTCTTACAAGGTAATCTTAGCTGCTCTGATAGAACATGACACAAATTATCTTGTTTAGTACAGAGAATGGCTCCAGAAGATAAGTACTGTTTCTTCATTCAAAACTGAGACTTAGCAACCTTAAACACCTAAGCCAGCATAGTTAGGTTTGAATCAATATTGAAACCCAACTAACATAACTAGTCCAATAGTTGAGCATACATCTTAACACCTAATGACAATTTGTAACTACTCAAGTGCAACTTGTTGAAATTGTAGCAAACTGATTCTGTAAAGAAGACTTTCTTCATTGTTAAGCTTTGCCAGCACAAAAGTCTGATATTTCTTTAGATGGACAATAGTAAGGTAACCACCACTAAATTTTCAGCAGGGATTCAGTATTGCATTTTTTGAGAATACTTTGTTACTTTAATGGCCTAACTTTGTTTTTAGTCAACAGTCTTGGAAAACTAACTATAGCAACAGTTAGTGCAATTTGAAAATATATTTTAGGGTACAACAAATAAGAACATTTAGTAAGTTTTACTTAGAAGGTATGGAATTTTATAATTTGTAAATGTAACTTGTTTCTATACCATGCATATAATTGGAAATGATTCTACAAATAAAGTGCATATAATTGAGCTAGATGCTTACTTTGAATTGAACAAAAATATAAAATATATTTTGGGTAGTTTAAATATAATTTGTATAATCAATCTCTCTTTTTTCTCTCCCTTTCTTTTTTCTATTCTATCACTATATATGTCCCTCTCCATTTGTTTCTTTTTTTTGCTCATTTGCTTTCTTCCTCAATCCCTTTCTTTTTCCATCACAACACATGACTTCTACATATAGATAAGTACCTTACTGTTTGATGATGATATTTTTGTAAACTTAAGGGTTTTTTTTCTTTAATTTTTCATTTTTTCTTATTTTTATGTGTATGGGTGTTTTCCTGCATGTGTATTAGCAATACATACATTCCTAGCCCCACAGAGACAAAAAAGAAATACTGAATCCCAGGGAATTGGAATTACAGATGGTAACTATTGGTCTGTAAACATTAGGAACTACCATTTGGGTGAAGGGAACACAACCAGAATCCTCTAGGACCCTTGCAAGAGCAAGCTGCAAGTGTTTGACCATTGAGCTATTTTTCAGTATTATATGTGTTCATTTTAAAGAAGAATTATAACAAGGAGATCTTCTGTAGATTATCACATATTTTATGGTTAACTAAAATTTAATTTTGAAGGCTACAAGGCACAAATTAATTAAATATGAAGCTGCTGTATCTCATAAAGTTAGTAGCCTTTTTTCCCTCACAGTTTCTCAATTTTCTTTCAGTACCACCTTCATATGTTTTCATTTCTTCTTCCTAAGAACTTGAATCTTAGTTAAGCTACAGTCTGTTTGGATATTGACATTCTTGGGAGTCTAAACATTTTTTTTTATCGTAAAGGAAAACATCAGCAAACAAATTATCAAGAATATTTGAAAATTTACATGAATAATGTCACATCAGGAAATTTAAATTCTGTCTCATCATAATACAAAAAGACTACAGTAAACAAATATTTCTTTTTAAATTCCAGAATTTTACCAATAACATAAATGTGAATTTTAATGTAAATTTAAGAATATAAATTATTGCATTTTGGGTTGTAGAATAACAGAGCTACTCTTTTTTGCTAATTTTACAGATTATACACTTTGAATCCCAGCTGTAGTCCCCTCCTTTGCTCCCTCCCAATCCCATCTTCCCTCCCTCATCTCTTCCCATGCCCCTCCCCAAGTCCAGGGATAGGAGCTATTCTTAATCAATTGCTCAATTGGAAGACTATAATATGTTGCAACAAATCAAAGGAGAAAAATGTTTTCTATTAATTTTTACTCTCAAAAGAGATGGTCCATTTTTATTTCAATGTTTTTCCTTCTTTCTCCCTTTTATTTAAAATTTTATAGTTTTCTACAATGTTCTAGAAGACATTATTTGCTAATATTTTCTCAGCTAGTGATGATACACCATGAGCCCCATTCCCATGCATGCTAGGATTTTGACTGGCTAGATCATGGGCAAGTTTAGAGCATGGACTTATACGTACTGGGACTCTTGTGTGCAATCGCATGACAATAGCCTGTTCATAATTATTTGCTACACAAGTTCACTGACACTGCCTCTTACAATCTTTATTGTTCATGATTTCTGAGCTTGAAGGAAAAGGCTGTGATAACGGCTGGGGTTCATGGCACGGTGTTCATTTACAATCAGTGCTAATCAAATCAGAGCCACAAAAAAAGAAAAACACCAAAAAACGAAAACAGAATAAATTATCATCACCCTAATGAAAATATTGCTCATATGCATAATAGAGTTTTATTCACTTGTAAAGAAAAATATAAATTTTTAATATGTAAATAGATAGAGCTGGAAATTATATTTTTGAGTGAAGTAAAGACAGATGTTATTTTTCCCAAATCAAATAATCCATATTTTCTTTATTTACAGAGCAATAAATTTTAGTACAACACAGACACTTAGAAAGACAGATAAACAAAAATAATAATACATATTATTATTCTGCAAAAGGGATAGTTTGACCTTTTCCTTTCCTATTTGTATGGCTTCTCTGTCTCCCTCTTATTGCATCAGTCATTTATTTGTCATCATCAAATAATGACTAATATAAACAAATTAAAAACATGAAAGATTTATTTGGACTATGGATTCAGCAACAGAGGAAGACAATGCAGCCAGTCCTAATGAGACAAGATGGAAGGGGAGAAGGACTTCCCCTATCAGTAGTCTAGGGAAGTGGCAGGAGAGGAAATGAAGGAGGAAGGGTGGGATTGAGAGGGAATGCGGGAGGGGGCCTCAGCTGTGATACAAAGTGAATAAACTGTAATAAATAAATATATAAAGTTAAATTTCAAAAAAAATTAAAAAATGTAAGGAAAATGTAATAATAATAATTTAAATAAAGGTGAGAGCCAAAGTACAGAGAAAAAATTGTTTGTTTGCTTTTTTCTTAACTCTTGTAGACACTTTCTTTCAATCTTTAGACAATATATTACCCATATAAAGCACAAAACTAGTAAGAGGATATAGTGGTGGATTTCAAAGGAAGAAGAACAGAACACAGATGTTATTAAATGAGAAGTTTGAATAATACAAGAAGAAGATGTAAAGGACACTGAAAAAGAGAGAGTATGTGATGAGTTTAATAACACCAAAGATCAAAAGTGTTATATGGCAAACTACTAGTATAAAATTACCCACCTATGTGTATATATTCCTATATATTATATATGTATATACACTCACATGTTCATATGTATATTCCAATATGTTTTTCAATAATGGTGGGGTAATTCCTCTTTCCAGCACCACAGATTATCAAACAACAAGGCCAGTGTCAGGCATGGTTTACCTTATTTAGATCGATAAGCTTATAATAGTCCTTTCTCCTGAAATTTATCAGGCTAATAGCATTGTTCTTGGTTACTTTGCAGAACTTGATAGTAAGACCTTATTCCAGAAGACACAACATGTTTGATTAATGGGACATAAAAAATTAAGCTAGTACCCATTTAGAATATTTAATCTCTACTAGCTCCCTTTTATAATGATGGAAGTTTCTGCTCACACTGTGAGACAAAAAAGAAGTTTCATAATATTTCTTATTTTAAAATCTTTTCCAGTTTTGTTTTTCATTTAAAATTTATGGGGGAACAGCCTTACCAGGCCACAGAGGAAGAAAATTCATCCAGTCCTGATGAGGCCTGATAGACTAGGATCAGATGGAATGGGAGGAGGACCTCCCCTATCAGTGGATTTGGAAAGGGGCACAGGTGGCTAAGAGGGAGGGAGGGATTGGGAGGGAATGAGAGAGGGGGCTACAGCTGGGATATGAAGTGAATAAATGGTAATTAATAAAAATAAATTAAATTTAAAAATTATGGAAATGAATTTAAAATACCAGAATCTTGGTTATACTGTTGACATTATATAATACCTGTGTATCACACACACACACACACACATTCATACTTATTGAATGTTTGTCTCCCTCTCTCTTGTGTCTGTCTGGACACCTATAAAATACACCTTGGTAATTTAATGTTCACTATAAAACAAAACAACTTTTGTTTTTACCTTTTTTGACACTATTTTTGATATAATATTTTATTTATCACAGTTTGTTCACTTTGTATCCCAGATATAGCCCCCTCCCTCCCTCTTTCCCTCATCTCTTCCCATGATCCTTCCCCAGTCCCCTGATAGGGGAGGTTCTCCTCCCCTTCCATCTGACCCTAGCCTTTCATGTCTCATCAGGACTTGCTGCATTGTCTTCTTCTGTGGCCTGGTAAGGTTGCTCCCTCTTTAGGGGCAGGTGATAAAAGTGCCAGCCACTGAGTTCATGTAAGAGACAGCCCCTTTTCCCCTTTTGCTTTACTCTAGGGTTTTAGTGAAAGGTGATGGGAAGGGGGTTTGTGGATTACTATGTATGTCTTAAATGAATAAATGGATTTCCAATTTATTGTGACTCCTAGCTATCATAAGCCATTTCAACGGTTTACATAACCTTCAAGTTATCTATTTGTATGTGTATACATACATACAGGTACATATATATACATACATATGATGATTATATGTATAGTGAGTATGTTGTCTGCAGGAAGAGGAAATTCAAATTAGCCCATATGTATGTATCTCACTTCACTGAACTGTTGTACGACCATGTGATGAATGATGTTATATCTGAGTTCAACCATGTGTTTTCCTTCCACTCCACACTTTTCAAAATAATGACGGTGGGACTTTATTATTTATGAATAAATGTCTAGGACATAAGCTTTGCTACATTCCCCTTCCAGCTCATAACTTATTTATCCAGTTTATTCTATTCTTTGGGTGCCACATGGCTGGTTTCACTTTCTCAGTTCCACATGTCTGTCTTTTTCAAAGCTGCAGCAACTCTGCCACATCTGACTATCTTCTGGAGTTCATCTTTTCCCAGCAGAACTCCCACTTCCTATCTCCTGCCTCGTCTCACAGGCCATCATCCTTTTATTAACAGATGATGCCTCCATACAGTACACAAGAGAGTCTCTCTGTATGGGATATTTAACTTTCCTAAATTCATCCAATACTGAGCTTAGACCTTTTCAGAATATAACTTGTTATGTAAGAAAGGAAATCATTTGTGTAAAGATTAATGAAGTCTTTCTTTATGTAGCAGAAATTGTAGTTAGTTTGAGGTGTTTCTACAGCACTGAAATTATCAGAGAGTAGTCAAAGTTTATTTTTTCCACAGTTTAACAGCCCTGTTAGAAAATCAAGTAAACGATGTGAGGTGTCATCATCTACTTGAACCAGGGATTTATCTTCCTCATGTTTTTGCCCATGTGATTGAGAAAGAAAAGTTTTCTCCGAATGCTAAGAATCATAAACTCTTTATCAGTTTAAGATTTCTGGGGGGGGGGGGGGGG